>JAPDFK010000023.1:0-271774 GCA_027569635.1 Lasiosphaeriaceae sp. G1095 | reverse complement strand
AGATTATTCCCCCGTTTGCCTCTCTCCCGCGTTTGGGTTGTGGGGGGGGCCCCCCGCCCACCCGGCCCCCTGCCCACACAAAGCTATTTTTTCGGGGGGCCTCCCTTTCAAACTTTTTGGGCTTGGGTGTTTGCGTAACGTACCGCGGGTAAAACAAAAAATTTGCAACCATTTGGCCCCCCCCCCCCCCCCCCCCCCCCTTTTTTTTTTTTTTTTTGCTTGGCATCCACAAGCTAACCAATTTGTAGCGGTCAACCATGGAATGGGGACTGATATGTGGTTTGTCCCGTTCGACGACATTACCAGCGTGATACAGGTTAGGAAATAAGTCCTTCACCCTCCAAGACTTTGCTCGCAACTAACACTACCTAGATGTTCTTCGCAGATATGCTCCTCTACACTGCCACCCGCTTCTTCGTGCGCGCGTCCATCATCCTCTTCTACCTGCGCGTCTTCCCACCCAGCAGCGAGAACAAGCTCGGGCGCATCCTTGTCATCACCATGGTCGCCAACTTTATCTACAACCTCAGCTTCTTCCTCGCCGTCATCTTCCAGTGCAACCCCATCAATGCATTCTGGACACAATGGGAGGGCCATCATGAAGGCGAATGTGGCGACGTCAACGCGCTGGCATGGGTCGCGGCGGCGACGGGAATTGCATTTGATATGTGGTTGCTCGCCCTTCCGTTCCCACAGCTGCTGGCATTGAACTTGCACTGGAAGAAAAAGATGATGGGCAGCATGATGTTTGGCGTGGGAGCTTGGTGCGTCTCATAATTACTTCGTCCTGACTGGACTGGACTTGAAGCTAACGCAAACATGGCAGTGTCATTGTCATCAGTCTGATTAGATTCAAGACAATCAATGAGTTTACACGGGCACATAACCCAACCCGTAAGTCACTTTTTTCCCCGGCGTCAGATCTCAGCGGCACCAACTAACCTGATCTCTCTCCAGAGGACATTGTCCAGGTATGTCTCTGGTCGGGCATCGAGATCAATGTCGGAGTCATCTGTCCCTGTCTGCCCAGCTTCCGACTGCTACTGCGGCGACTGTTGCCGCGCATCATGGGCACGACAACAAACGACAAGCACGAGCTGGACGCGGTGTCGGGCAAGAGGGGGTCAGGGGGCTCGGGGGGCTCGGACACGCGGAGCGCGACGATAAAGAGCTACCACAATGTTATGGAGACGCCAATGGGGACGACCAAGTTCCAGCACGAAGAGGAGGGATCACGAAATAGCGGGGTCTGCGGCAGCATCACAGAACTGGTGGAGTCTAATGACCACAGATCATTGCCACGACGTTAAAAAAAGGGGGGGAAGGGGGGCTTGGGGAATTTGAACCCAAACACACACAATGAATGTATCGCACACGTATCACGAATGATCTGCTATTTTTAGGAATCACGAATTCTTTTTTAAACTGCGTGGCGTCTTCTCTTGGCCAAGACCCAAGGTTTCTCATTAACTAGCTTTTCTTCTTCATGCACGTCAATGTTGACCGACAAGCAAAACAGTCTCTGAACGGACTCTTTTTGGGTGTATACGCAAAGTCTTGACAGAGGAAATCTTTAATCAGACCGCCGCCTGATCTTCTAAACCTGCGGTGCAACGGGAATATAATTAGCTGAGGGTTCTAGCGTGTCTACCGCCGCGGGGCGCTGGGCGACCCAACGTGCATGTTGTACGGTGAGGCCACCAATCACGCCCCAGCTTGACGTTTTGGGGTCGTACTGATGACGTTATCACGTTATCGTTCGTTGGCCACTGCCGCGGGTATTCCAATGCCACTCACTGTAACGCACACGCCGTCGTCCCAGCTTCCGAGAATGAGCAATTCCCAATGCTACTTCAACGGCGGCGACGCGAGCCACATCATCGGATATGTTTTGCTCCTGGGCGTTGGCGTTGTGGCGGTGGCCAACGGTCGTACTTTGGGCAAAGATTCGCCGGACGCTGTGAAAAGGGGGCTGTGCAAAGAAAAGGGTGTGTGACACAGGCTGCTAGGCGCTTTTTCATCTGGATGTGTGTTGGGGTGGTTACTGGGTCCGCATTACGATTTTGCCTGTCCAGGATCTAACTTGTTCATCATCCCCCCCCTCCGGAGCGGCCCAAGTTTGCTTGTCCGACGGCTGACATGCCACTTCCGTTTTTCTCCGAGAGACTGACTGTAGGATCGTAGAACTGGGCGTCAAGGCCCCCCAAAACGCGGTGTGGCTTCCCAATCCACCAGCTATTGAGGTTTTCAGGCAGACAAGGACAGGGGCCATGTTATACCATGGAACGCACTTCGAGTATAACAGCGACCACGCTAGGCTGCAATCGAATACCGCTGTTTTGCTGACGTCGGTGTTTTAATTCCCAGTACTAGCTGCATAGCCACAGTGAGTTCCCGAAATCCGGGATCATTTCATATCCTTGTAGTACTTTTGAGTCGCGGAAGCAGCCAAGCTCTTAAAATTTTAGGCATCACAAACATACCATCCTCGCAAGTTCCAACGTAGCTCATACTTGTGACCAATGAGCTGAATCCAAACCGCATTGTTTCACGGAAAGGTTATTGAAAGAGGGAAGGTACCGTTTATCCCTTAGTACCTATGTGTTTCACCTCGAGGTGAGAGGCAAACGGGAGTTGCCAGATACTGATACTGCTCGGCGATATGTTTGGTTATGCCAATGGGATGGCATATTTGTACCCCCCCTATTGCTGATGTAATTACATCCCTTTGCTCCACTTTGCAACTGGCAATGCACAGGCCACTTTTTGTACGGTAAAATCCTGTATTTCATGGGCGCCGCCCAGCGTATGTATGCCGCTGCACCGTTAATCTCGCCGTTTAAATACAAAGAAGTGAAGCTTATGAACGACCCGGTAAATGCTTTTTTTTTTTGGTTTTTTTGAGCGGTACATGCATATACGTTACTTTTCCTGGCTTGGGCCGTAAATCACGTGCAGCCACTGAAGCGTTGATGTTAACTAACAAGCCCTGCCAGCCCTGAGCGCCTTTGCAGCTGCCGCGCATTGTAACGAGCAAGAATCAAGCCCTTATTTGCGCCCAAATCGGTATCAATGTATGGATGTAGCCCAGTCGATTTGAAAAGTGGTGCAAGTGCGAATGGAATCAATTAATCTATTGATAGCTGACTGCCTTGCGACGAGCAAGATTTGTGCCCTGATTTGCAGCTAAATCAGCATTAATGTGATGTTGAATTACTTTTTTAAGGTTCTAGGCGGCGCCTATGAATTTCATAAATATACCATATAAATACGAGTCCGTGCATTACCGGGTGCCAGCAGTTGCAAAGGATGTACATTAGCAACAGGGGGGGGGGTACAAATATGCCATCCCATGCCAATATGCATCCGAATGCTAGGACACGACACGACGCGCCCAGTAGGTATGGCCGATGAGTCAATCCGACAAAAAGGATACGCTAATGGGGAGACTATGCTCTCGCAGCGGGAAAGGGCCTAAGGAAATACCACCGGCCGGGGTGTCACCTAGCTATATAAACAACGCGGAACTCCCGTGCCCGTTGATGTTGTCTCGGGCGTTGGCTGGGTCCCCCAGTGGTTTGTGGCTGTGAGCAGCTACTGGTCTCCATTATCACGATTGCTCTCATCTCAATCACCCTTCCATTTGTCACCTCAATTTTGCCCACAAATCAATCCTCAACCACCCACCATGACCTCCATTGCGGAATCAAGCCCACCACAGTATGATGCATCCAAGGAAGACACGGAAGCGTGGGCCCAAGTGGTTTCTGAGGCATTCCAGGACAACAAGTTTGACCCGAACCTCGCCTTCTCGCAGGATCACGAGACAATAGTCACTGCGGAGAGTGATATAGCCGCGGGAGAAGTCTTCCCTGGTCCTTCTTGTCACCCTCCCCCTTTGCCTCCAAATATCCCAGATCCCCCTCAGTCCCTACAACCAGCCCCCGCCATCCGCCCTCATTCCCTGGCCATGAAACTCCGTGCCATCCGCCCCTTGATCGCCTTGTACACGTTCAGTCTCGTGTTCAATGTCCTGTACTACTTTTTCATCTACGTTGTGTTGATCGAGCGCAATGTCGAGACCCCAAGTGTCTACTGGGACGCCGTCAAGACCAATTACGTTGTGGGCGTTCTGTCCCAAGTCTCGGCCCTGCTCCAAGATGCGACTATCATTGCGCTGCTGGGCGCTTTGCGTCCTGCTCTCGCTTCGAGGCTTGGCGGGACGTCGTTCGCATCGTGGGTTGGCCTCGGCGCGTCGGCTTGGACTACCGTGTTTCAGGTCGCTGCGGTTGGCTTCTTTATCAACTTTTGGTGTGGCTTGAGGTGAGTAATCGCATTACCTACTTATTTGTATTTTGAGGGGGTTATAGCCTGTGGACATGAATATAGCTACTAACCAATCGTTCATTTCAGGCTCTCCCTTCCCATTGTCAGCTTGGCGTTCGGATCCATTCTGAAGTGTAAATAGACACCCTACTTCCCACCTCCCACACATACATCAAGCTGATAAACAAACGCAGTTCAAGCTGATTTCGAGTACTACTTTATCCCGTCCAACGTCACGATGCCGGTTTACTCGGGACTCATTACACCAGACCTGCGCGTGCTTAATATCACGCTGATCCCCGCAGCGGACATCGCCATGTTTTTCTTCACGTGGAGCGCCAGTCTCTTGACCAACTCGCGGTTCGCCATGGATTTCCCTATGGACGGCTGCGACGCTGGCTCAGGGGCGTGCCGGTCTGTGATTCTCCCAGGCAGTTTGAGTCTGGCGCGGCAGGTTAAGCCGCTGCTCAACACGTCTGTGTATTTCGGCGATGTCTTTGCCAACGTCGACACCATCAGGATTGAACACACCCCTGGCATGATTGTCAAGTACGAGGTGCCGGATCTGAACAATTTTGCCTTCAATATTACGACTGATTGCGTGTATGCCGGATCGGAAGTCAACAATGGACTGCAGGTCTGCATTAAGCAAGACGGAGTGTCAATGTTTGTTGGTAATTATGTTTCCCTTTTTTCTTTTCCTTCACTCCTCCCAGCTACTAACACATGAAAGGGTGGTCCGCCTGCCCCAAAAACCTCTACGACACCGGACAATGTACCTCAGATCCATCATGGCGTTTCGCCGCCCTCAACTCCACAACCCGCATGTCACTCTTCACCCAAACCACATCCACCTCGTACGACCGCCTGACCCAAGCCATCGTGGACATCCACCCCGTCGGCAGCCCCACGCAAATCCCGCTCAACGCAACCGACTACACCCGCATCATGCAACACATCCTTATCCCTGCCCCACACGCCTCCGCAACTGACGTCGACAACATCCACGCCCTCATCTACTCTGTAACCTGGATGCACCGCACGTTTCTCAAGTCCTTCCCAGACGACAAGAAGGAATCCGTGACCGATCTCCACAACGTCCTCGCCGTCCCCGTGCAGTTCGCCGTCAATGCCAACATCTTTGCGAATTATACCGCCGCCGAGAAGGGCATGCAGAGCGTCATGCAGTTTCCGTTACCAGAGGAGTTGAAGACGGTTGCGACGGGCGGCACAGCGAGTTCACGGTTGAGGATCCAGCCGTGGACGGGGTGGTTGTTTATCAGTGCGAGCGCGGGCGTGCATTTTGCTGTGTTGGGGTGCATTGTGTGGATTGTGAGAGCTGGGGCGCGGGCGTTGCCGTCCCAGAGTGGCGTGCAGGAGGTGGATGATTTGCGGATGGCGAGTAGGCTGAATGGGGGTTATGTGGTTCAGCACGGTGGGCCGGTTGTGAATCCGTTTTCGTGGCTTGGGAGGTTGAAGAGGAGATGGGTTGGAGGGAAGGGAGATCCGCCAGCTTATGAGCGACAGTTAAAGGAGAGGGTGCAGAATGGATTGGATGTCGATATAAAACGCTGGGATACACTGCAGGAGTTTGTGATGGATCCGAAGCTCAAGGGTGATGGACCTGCTCGGCGGTTGGCCGGGAGGTGTAAGGAAGACAATGTGAGAATTGTGGTAGATCGAGACCAGACGGGAGCAGCCGGCGACTTGGTATAGACTATCTTATAGAGTGAGGAATGGAACATTGCTTGCTACTCCGCTGGGGAAAACACCTACGCCAAAAATAGGGGTGTGTTTATTGTGAGATTCAGGGGGGGTTGACCCTCGCCTCCTTATGTAATAGAGAACTAATTTTTTTCTTTTCTTGACCACCCTATTAAACGGTGGCTAGCCCACCCTCTGATCAGAGGTAGGGCAGCTCTCCTTGGTCTTTTTCAACTAGCTAGGTTAGTTCAGAAGAATCGATTTGCGTTGCCTTTCATGATCTAATTAGTCTTTGTTTTCGACCTACCGGTCAGGCCGGTAGGGCCTTCAGTCAATCATTCAGTCAGTTATTCAGTCAGTCAAGTCAAGTCAGTTAAATCAGTTAAGTCAGTCTTTTATTTATCGACCTTTTGCTCCTTTTTCCGAGCCTACGGCTCGCCCTGTCCTGTGTTTTGTTGGGCCTGTGGTGTGTTGTGGAAGACGGAGCTTCCACCCGTGCACTATCCATATATTAGCAGCGTTCAAAAAACTTGAATATTCCGTCACTATTTTTACTAGTAGTTATACTCATTACAAATGGACTACCTAAATCTGTAGGTGCGACTGCGGGCCCTCCTGGAATATACTTCGTGCAAGTCTCAAAACCCAAGGTAGGTAGCCTTGCTTGCACGGTATCAATGACTCTTAACCATCCAGTCAACAGAATTACTGTTTCATGTTGCGGCGGCCAGCTTTTGTAAATCTTACCGGTCTGCTAGTATTAACAGCATTCCTTTGTTCGTTGTCTCATACTCTCCCCCGGGCCATGCTTTGTCGGCGCCGAATTGCTTGGTACGTCCTCCTCTTTGGTCAAGGAAGTTGAAGGAGATGCCACCGTCAAAGATGGTACACAATCATATCTTGCTCCTGTTCTCCTCGCACTGGAACTCGTCATGTCCAACAACATGAAGTCGATGATACTTGGCCATTGGGGAGTAGCATTTACCACAGAGATGGAAACGCTCTCGACTAGACTAGCGTCAACGCGCTTAGGGGTTTCACCTCCGAACAACCGCCCTCAACTTTGACGTTGACGTTGATATCCGCGCCTGCGTTGCAGAGAAAGTCGAGACAGGCGATCTGATCCTCGACCGGCGTGTCGCCAAACATGTTGAGCCGCTCGCAGACGGGCTTTGATCGCAGGAGCCAGAGAAGAGGTGTCCAGCCGTCGATGTCTTGCTCATTCACAAGCGACGACAGCGACAACCCTTGTCCGGAGGCTTTCTCGAAGACGTATCAGATGATTTCGGGGCTGCCGCTGATGATGGCGAAGTGCAGCGACCCCCGCCCCAGGATATCGTGGCCCGGAAAGAGGTCCGCACCGAGCGTTTCGTGGAGCTATCGGATGTGTGCCAGGGTGCGGCTCAGCGCAAAGTAAATCGCCCGCCGGCCCATGTCGCCGGTCTGGCTATTGAGATGGTCAGCAGTGGTATTCCGTATATGTGGGGGGAGATGAGTCTCGTGTGGGTGAGGGTTTCGTCGTCGGCCAGAAGAGCCAAGTTCAGCTCTGAGCCCCATTGAGAGCTGACTGTGGCCATGTCCGTAGCTCCCGCTACGACCAAATACTCGATGATCGAGTCTTGGGTACTGTAGGTGGCATTGGGCTTGGGGTCGCGGAGCAGCGCGGCCTGGAGGGGTGACCCCAAACCGCTGTTCGACATGGCCTTCAAATTGGCGCCATGTCCGTGCAGCAGCTTGACCATCCCCAGCGAAGCGTGGAAACATGCAAGGTGAATTGGGCCGCCGCCTTCGTAGTTGCGGGCGCTGGCGTTGGCGCCATGTCGAAGCAGAACCTAGGCAACTTGCAGGTTGTCATGGCGAACAGCCTCGCAAAGCGGAGTGAATCCCCCGTTGTCTACATGTTTTAAATCCAATGAGTCCTCTGCAAGCAACGGCTTGAGGACGTCCATTTTGCCGGCCTTGATTGCATCCAAGATCACCGGGCGAGTGTAGTGCAGGTGTGTGTTGACCTTCAGGCCACCGTCGTGCAGGACGCCAAGAAGCTTGACATCTCCCAGCTCCAGGGCGGCGATGGAGAGGGCTGTTCGACCCTCGAGGCAATCCGTGTATTTGCGTTTCCCCGGTGGCGGAGCAGCATCTCCACAATCTCGATATATAGTCCCTTAGTCGGCTATCCAGCACCCAAGGTCCATTGTGAGCCGCAACGTTCGGACGGTCTCCTGCCTTCCGCAACTCGTCAGTGATGATCGCATTTCCGGATTCAACAACAAAAACAGTACTGTTTGTTATCCGTTCTCGTAGTCATCACGCTCCGTGAGGCGATTCAAAGTGGTATCGTCTTTTTTCTCTTGCTCGTTACGATTCTGCCTTTGCGTCGGCAATATCGAGATGCTCGAGGTGCCTGGAGAGCCAACATGCCAGCCAAGCGGACATCGGTAATGCGTTACAGCGTCAACTCAAGGGGTCCATACTCGATCGGCGCATCAAAGTGATGGTCTGCACTTGACATCTTGGCTAGGGGGCAAGCTTTACGGGTTCTGCGGTGCCAAAATGGATCCTTCCTTCGATCTGGGCGCTCCAGACACCCGAGGGATAGGAATACCGGGTGTTAAGTATATATAGCGAATGAAAAGGTGCTATGCTTCAACAACACCCAACTTGATGAGCAAGGAAAAGGTTTGATTGAGAGCCGGGAGTAGGTTCGACGGGCTGCGCTGCTGTAGTAAGGGGCAAAGGAGAAAAAGGACTCTTGGAGACCGATATAAAACGAGGAGAATGGGCGGATGGAGTTAGGCAGAAGCCTTGTCAGACCTGCTCTTGTTCCCCACAGTGGGTCTATGAACCGTTCACAACCTTTGCCTTACGACGCCTTATTTTTCGATAAGAGTGCGGACGGCCAAGAGAGCAAACCCTGACATCAGTCGTTGCGAGGGGGAGCCCAGGCCCTTGCCACTTCCGTACCAGATTGTCTCCGTTGCTGTGGCGTTAAGGATTAACACGACCCTACGCCTGCCCTCGCTCCAAAAGATGATGGCTGATCTCGCCTTTGCTTGCCCGTTCAAGAGCTTTCTTTACCTATCGTGCTTTGATATCACCGACTTTGGTGGCCTCTTTATCTCACTATGATGACCAGAAAACGGGAACAGCAGCAATACCCGGCACAGTTTCAATGCACTGTGCATCGACGTGTCGTTTGAATGAGATGCTAATCATCATGTTATTATCGCGTAAGGTGAGACATCCCCAGCTTCAGTGTTGTCATTAGTAGTTCTGGAGCGGCATGGCTCCTCGCTAATCATCGTCGACCTTGCTTCTAACTAAGTCTAGTACCTGAACCAATATTGGATGCATCAAAGGTTCGGTCAGTTGCAAAGCAGACAATACACCTACCTACACCGGGGGTAATATAAACCATCATCGATAGCGCGGGTTTCCAAAGACGACCTGCACTAAACAAAACCGTGATACGGCTGGGTCAGTCTTTCCACCCACTATGGATTGGCTAGCGTATGGTGCACCCTCGGCGAGCCCATGGCAGTCATTTCTGCGAGGATCTTATTCAGCAACTTACATGCACCTCAGCCACCCATCGTCACCAACCACTCGCATATTTCCGTTCAACTCATCGCCAAGGTTGAGGAATGTTGGTGGGTCCGAATATACAAGCGCCTAGACTTAGAATTCCTTTGTCTGCCCTCGTATTTAAGTGTCCCCTTACCTCCTGCTCCAACTTTCTTGTCAGCTTAACCCGACCCGCACCAATGCCGCAAGTAGCAGTGGAGACCAAAACCCAAACCCAAATCCAACTTCACGCTCCCCTCACATCACTGCCATCATCAACATCACCCCTACCGCCATCTGAACAGCACAGAAAAATGACATCCCCAGATACCAAGCCGCAATCCACCTCTGCCACAACTTCTCTACTACCCCTCTCAAACTCCCATAGCCAGAGCTCCCTCCCGCTATATATCCTCTGCCACGGCAGCGGGCTGATTGGCTTTGGGCTACTATTCGGCTTCGTCGTGCCCCTCACGCCGTACCCGCGGCTGGGCCTGACCGCACACATCCAGTTCGCCGTTGAGGGGACCATGGTCGTCGCTGCAGGTCTGCTGCTCAACTCGGATCCTTTCCCCTCAGGTCTAGCGTTGTCGTCGATGCCGCCGACAAAGAAAAGACTGGCAGACAGACTCGCCCCTTGGCAGCGCCGCGTCGTGTACTGGGGCTGCGCGGGGATCTGGGTCACGCTGTTGTCGGAGGCGGCGAACGCGTGGTGGAGCACACAGTGGGTGCTCAGGATTGCCCATGAAGCTGCGGGGTTGAAGAGGGGGAATGGGCCAGCCGAGGTTTGGATGGAACGGGTCGTGGCTTGGGCGCATAAGCCTTTTGCTGTGGCGCTGGCGACGGCGGTTAGTCTGCATTTTCTTTTTGTTTATAATTACATGTTACCACTTCATGCGGGTCGTGCTAACAGTGGGTGCAGTGGCCTGTTATTACCTATGCCTTGTTCTCACTAGAATTAGAATGAGATGGATCACCAAGACTGAGAAGTATCCCATGTTGAGATTTGTCACGCTGGGTGTCATTGTGGTGTGATGCTTGGATGTTTGTCATCTGTTCAATTGGTATCGAAACTTGATTCTAATTATCCGCTTGAACTACACTAAAAGGCGAATTGGGTGTCGCTAAATTTTTTAGTTATCTTTGGTAAGGCTTGCGGGGTTAGCAGTCGCGCGTGTGGCTTGGAGAGGGACAATTGTACCAGGTAGGTACATATGAGAGCAGCACCCTAACAGAGCTGCCGTTCCCCAACAGTCGCCTGTAATCGCCTGCTCCCACTCGTCCTACAAAAGGTGATTTGGCCCCGTTTCTCGACTCGCCATTTTCCCTCCCCCTCCATCCTCGCCAGTCAGCGCTTTTGCGTTAGCCATCATTATAGCGCTACAACTAGATACTGCACAGTGTATTCTGATTGAGACTATGCTAATAGAAGGGTTTAAAACTAAGGTGATAGCCTCCAACGCCTCTTGCTCCTCACGCGCCGTCTAGAGAATCCGCTTGGAGAGATAGCTATTCGAAATGCCCACCGATAGAAAAGCCCGCGTTGGCCGCTGCAGCTGCATTACACTACCGATACAGAAAGCCCTGTGCGATTTATTAACCGAGCAGCTGTATATGTATTGATGCGAGATGGTAGATTTCCTCTATTGTAAATTTGGCAAAAGAATATTAGAAAGGTCGATCGGTTGGACTTTGGGATTTATACGCTAGACAAGAAAAACAATCCATCGCATTGCATAATAGCGGGATGTTGACCTTCGAGATCATTATCTACATAGGATCTCGCAGTACGAGTCCTACCAACTTATCTTTGTTAATGAGTCTGGTTGCAATAAAAGGGCGGGTTACCGGCGTTGGGGGTAGTCTCCTAAGGGGTTGTCCCCAGTCCAGATTACTAGGTTTAACCGTGGAAAAAGATGGCACATCCTTCCAGCATACGCGCAAGACGGTGTTGTACTGAAGTGAGTGTACTAAGGATCTACGGATATTGATTTGTTTGAGGACTTTATAGCTCAATTGCTGCATTACTATGGCAGATACCCTAAGCCAAAATCCGTAATTGTCATGGACAACGCTTTATAGCACTATTCAGAAAAGATCCGGCAGATGTGCAGAGATGTAGGAGTTATACTAGAGTTCCTGCCACTATACTCGCCTAATTTCAATCCTATTGAGGAGTATTTTGGAGTGCTTAAAAGGTTTATTAAGAAAAAGTGGTACGAAAACGAAGATTTTATTGTAAAAGAGTTCCAAATGTTTTTAGAGTAGTGCGTCGATATGGTCGGTGACGACGCGGACTTTGCGGAGAGTTACTTTCATTATGCAAGGATATTAATTACACTGGCTCCGAAATAAAGGTAGATATAAAGAAGATAGCTCTAAAGATATAGGAATAACTCTTTATTCAAGCTTCTTAGTTTCCCGCTGGAATTTTTGAATGTTGCTCACAAACTGCAGCGCAACTCCTGGTTTTACGCTGCCTTTAACTATTAAATTAGCTGCGATCTTTGGGTGCTGCAGAATGGAATTCAGCTCGAGGAACTGGTCCATCGCAAACTGATTCGCAGCCTGCAGCGCCCCTCTCCATCTGTCGCTCTTGACCTATTGCAAAGTCCAGTTGCAATACTCCTGAAGTCTGTCCAGCCTGTCCCCCTCCACGTCCTCAATACCCTTACTCATAGTAGCCCCCACCGCATCGCGATGCGTGCTGTAGGCGGCAACGTGGACTTTACAGCTGCGACAGTCGACGGCGTCTTCCGCCTTGCGCTTGCGGCTGTCATCTAATACGTCTTTAAGGATTTTGGGCGGGATATCGGTATCAACGTCGACGTCCTCTTCCTTCTCCCCCTCCTTCATATTGCTTTTAATGTAACAGAAAATATCTTCAAAGTGCCTTGGCAGCAGCCTGTGATGGTTTCCTTGTTCGTCCAGCCAGCAGTGGGGTCCTTGCTTGCAGTATTTACCTCTGCAACGATGATGTTTGTAGACTCGAGTCCAAAGACCAGCGTCGGCGGCTCTCTGGAGCTTTTGAGCTTTAGTGGCGCTCTGCTTCTTTTTCCTGCCCTTTCCCGTCGTTGAATCACTCGAGACTTTCTTGTAGACGAACTCTACGACTAAGGTTATCTTCCTTCCCTTGCTAAACAAGGCACCGAGACTTTCCATGTAGCTGTCTACCATCTTCCAGTCGATGTCTAGTTCCTTGAATCGTTTCTTCAGACCGCGCTAACGGCTTCGTTCGACGGATATATCGACGATCGTTTCTTCGCACGTATATGTATCTCCCGGGAACTTGTCCTTGTCCTTGAGAAAGGCTTTAAGTCGTGCTTGGAAGTCGACCTTCTAAAAATCGCTCGGGGCTAGGACGAGGTCGGGATCTGTATCTGAACAAACATGCCTAGCTCTGATATTCTCACATTGGGAGACCTTCCAACGAAAGTCATAGTGGATGCACTTAGGGTTATCTTTGTCATATTGCTTGTTACTTTCCCAACCACTTAGTCGGAGAAGCGGTAATACCTGTTCGCCACTTGGCTGGTCGAGTCGTTCGGCCGTCGGGCTGGCTGCTGCGTTGACTCCGAGGCTGTTGGAAGTTAGAGGCTCGGGAGTTTTATAAGTTAAGGCATAGTCGCCGTGCAGCTAGTTGAAGTCAACGTCTTCTATGATCGCATGCCTTCTGAGTGGACGGACGGAGGAGGCTAGAGGCGAGGGAGGCGAGAAAGGCGAGATTGTTGCCACCCTGCCATTTCGCCGGTTAGCAAAACTGAGAGAGGACATGTGGCCATTTCCCTCACAGCTTCTTCACAGCCCCATAAATTGGAGTAAGCAGGCGAATGGGGTGTCGCGGTGTTGATTAGCTAAGATTTTTGGCGAGGGCCCGTTTCTGGGCCCAGCTTGCGGTTAGGGCTTGCCCTTTGCCAGATGCTGAAGGCGGGTGAATACAGTACCTTTGGCGGAGTCGCGTTACACGCTGGTCGGCACGCGCTCCCGCGATGCCCCCGAAGGAGGTGCGAACGTCATCGGCGCCGGTACCCTGTTGTTAAGCCATTGTCCCGTCGTGTTTTTCCGAGCGATGCGGGGACAAACTATTCGCACCGGGCGCTGCTTACCGGTTCAGCGCATATGCCGCGCCTCATGGCGCTGCCACCTGAATTCGATTGGCGGCAAGCCGCAGGCGAACCACCCTGCTTTTTGGCGATAGCGACTGGAGGCAGTCCACGTCGTGGGCGTACTTTGTCGATGCCAGGTCTGCCGCAGAATCCTCGCGCATCTATGCTGTTGCATCCGTCCGACCGCGACCCTCTCTGCCGTGGCCACCATGTCTACAAGTAGGTCGTGGCGAGACCTTTTCCGTCGAAAAAAGAAGGTCGCTAGCGACGACTTGCGAGAGCACGGCCGCCGCCACGTTCAGAACCCCGCGGTTTCTTCCGACCACCTCTCTATCACCGCCGCCGACCCTACTCCGCCTACGTCTCGACCGCACCGGCCGCCTCCCGAGCAGCCGCAGGTGACCCATCTCGCATCTCCGCTGCCAGCCGCCGCGGCTGCCCCGTCCGCCGAGCTCACGGCGCCTGCCGCTGCCAGTCCCGCCGCGATAGAACCTGCGTCGTTTGCAAAGCGGCCCGAAAGCCTCTGGGACCAGGCATACGATAGCCTCAAACAAGACGAGCCTGCCCTGGTGGCCGCTTACGAGAAGATCTTGTCCTTCCAACTGCAAAACGGCCTGGGCTCTCCCGTGCCCGAGTCCCAGTCGAACGAGATCGCTCAGGATGACCCGGAGAAGCGCCGACGCCAGATGAAGCAGCTTATCGAAGGCGGCCTCGACAAGACAGCTCGCGAGGCCAAGGCGAAAGAGCGGATCGGGGTCGTCATGGATGGCGTGTTAGCAACCAAGAACGTCGTGAGTTCGGCGATTGAGGCAATGCCGCAAGCCTCACTTGTCTGGGCTGGTGTCTGCGTTGCCTTGGAGGTGAGTGCTCTAGGAAGACTCGCCTTTCTCTGCTAACTTTGTAGGTGCTTGCCAGCCCTATAAAGCAGACCGAAACGAGTCGTAATGGCATTGAGTACGTGTCGAAGCAGATGGAGTGGTACTACCGCCTCTCTGCCGATCTTTCCGAGGAGCCCATCCGCAACGGCGAACAAACCTTAGCAACCAAATGCGAATGGGACAGTCGAATTATGGAACTCTATAAACAACTGCTTCTGTACCAGATGAAAACCGTCTGTTCCTTCTACCGTTACCGCGGTGTTGTCTTCTTGCGCGATATCGTTAAGCTGGACGATTGGACCGGCGAGCTGACCGCCATTCGGGACGCCGAGGGGCGCTTCAAAGCCGACACCACTATCTACACTGCACTACAGGCGAATTCCTATCTACAACAGCTTGTAGTCCAGCAGCTCTCCGAAAAAGACCTGCAATATATACAGCACTTGCGAATTACCGACCCCCGCGTCGACAAGAAGCGCATCGAGCAGACCAAAGGCGGCCTCCTTAAGGGCTCGTATCGGTGGGTTCTCCAGAACCCCGAGTTTAAGCAGTGGCGCGACGGTCGAGAGAGACTTCTCTGGATTAAGGGCGATCCCGGCAAGGGCAAGACCATGCTGCTTTGTAGCATCGTCGATGAGCTGCGCGAAGAGCTGCGCCATGCCACGACCCCCAGCCTACTGTCCTTCTTCTTCTGCCAAGCCACCAACAAGGACATCAACAATGCCACTGCCGTGGTCCGCGGCTTGCTTTACCTGCTTATCGAACAGCGACCATTGCTCCTTGAGCATTTGCGGAAGAAGCATGAGCACGCTGGCGAGCGGCTGTTCGAGGAAGAGAACGCCTGGTTCGCGCTGTCGGAGATCTTGGCCGATGTGCTGCAGGATCCGACCCTGCCAAGCGCCTGTCTCATGGTCGACGCGCTGGACGAGTGCGTCGACGACCGAGATCGGCGTAATCTTCTCTAGTTCATTGTCCAGCAGTCTTCCGTCTCGTCTCGCGTTAAGTGGATCGTTTCCAGTCGAAATTGGTTGCAAATCGAAGAGGAACTAAAAGCAGCGCAGAACGTCCCCCTTAGCCTCGAGCTAAATGCGGAATCTGTTACTACTGCTGTCGACTATTATATTTGTCACAAGACCAGCCAATTGTCGAAGAAGAAGGCTTACAATAATAAAATAGAAACAGCTGTTAGGGACTATCTCTCCTCACACGCAGACGGCACCTTTCTTTAGGTGGCCCTGGTTTGCCAGAATCTCGCGTCGGTCCTACGACGGAACACTGTCGCTAAGCTGAGCACCTTCCCCCCTGGCCTGGATGCCTTGTATAGCCGGATGTTGGACCACCTCAATAAAGACAACGCCGAGCTTTGCCAGCATATTTTTGCTGTTACATCGATTGTCCACAGGCCCCTTACATTATAAGAGCTACTGCTTTTCGTGGACGCGTTAGAACATGTTACCGATCCTCTAAGGGATTTAAGGGAGCTTGTCGCGCTCTGCGGCTCGTTTCTCTTCCTCCGAAACGACAAAGTCTACCTTGTCCATCAATTAGCCCAAGAGTTTCTTCTTAGCGGCGCATCCACTGTCTTCCCTTTTGGAGTGGAAGAGGTACACTACGAGATCTTCTCCAAATCGCTAGGCATCATGTCACAAACGCTTAAGCGCGATATATACGGCCTACGCCATCCCGGGATCTCAATTAACGACGTTAAGGTGCTAAACCTAGATCCGCTAGTATCTGTACGGTACTCTTGTCTCTATTGGGTAGACCACCTTCATGAAGTGCAGCATCGAGATGATCTCCTCGATGGCGGCGCCGTCCACGAATTTTTCCAAGGCTTTCTCCTTTATTGGGTTGAGGCTTTGAGTTTGTGCAAGGCGATATCCGACGGCGTGTTCGCTATAGCAAAGCTAGAAAGGCTGTTAAAGGTAGATCTTGGACTTTAAGGCGGTATTGGACGTCCTAACTTCTTGCAGAAAATATTCAACGAATCCTGCCTCCTCTCGCTGACGATAGATGCGCATCGATTTCTTCTCCAAAACGGATCGCTGCTTAGGGCTGTACCGCTCCAGATATATGTATCGGCACTCCTGTTTACCCCGACGCATAGCCTGACGCGCAAACTGTTTAAAAAGGAGGAGCCAGAGTGGGTTTTATCAGGGCCGGGGGTAGATAAGGATTGGAATCCACTAGTTAAAACGCTGCAAGGCCACAGCAACTGGGTAAGGGCGGTAGCGTTCTCGCCCGACGGCAAGCTCGTGGCGTCGGGGTCAGGCGATAAGACAGTCAAGATCTGGGATGCCAGCACCAGCGACGTCAAGCAGACGTTGCAAGGCCACAGCAACTGGGTAAACGCGGTAGCGTTCTCGCCCGACGGTAAGCTCGTGGCGTCAGGGTCAGGCGATGAGACAGTCAAGATCTGGGATGCCAGCACCGGCGACGTTAAGCAGACGCTGCAAGGCCACGGCGGTTCAGTAAACGCGGTAGCGTTCTCGCCCGACGGTAAGCTCGTGGCGTCGGGGTCAGACGATAAGACAGTCAAGATCTGGGATGCCAGCACCGGCGACGTCAAGCAGACACTGCAAGGCCACGGCGACCGGGTAAACGCGGTAGCGTTCTCGCCCGACGGCAAGCTCGTGGCGTCGGGGTTAGACGATGAGATAGTCAAGATCTGGGATGCCAGCACCGGTGACGTCAAGCAGACGCTGCAAGGCCACAGCAACCGGGTAAACGCGGTAGCGTTCTTGCCCGACGGCAAGCTCGTGGCGTCAGGGTCAGACGATGAGACAGTTAAGATCTGGGATGCCAGCACTGGCGATATCAAGCAGACGCTACAAGGCCACAGCAACTGGGTAAACGCGGTAGCGTTCTCGCCCGACGGCAAGCTTGTGGCGTTGGGATTAGACGATGAGATAGTTATGATCTGGGATGCTGGCACTGGCGACTTTAAGCAGACGCTGCAAGGCTACGGCGGTTTGGTAAACGCGGTAGCGTTCTCGCCCGACGGCAAGCTCGTGGCGTCGGGGTCAGACGACAAGACAGTCAAGATCTGGGATGCTAGCACCGGTGACGTTAAGCAGACGCTGCAAGGCCACAGCAACCGGGTAAACGCGGTAGCGTTCTCGCCCGACGGCAAGCTCGTGGCGTTAGGGTTAGGCGATGAGACAGTTAAGATCTGGGATGCTAGCACTGGCGACGTTAAGCAGACGCTGCAAGGCCACGGCGGTTCGGTAAGGGCGGTAGCGTTCTCGCCCGACGGCAAGCTCGTGGCGTCGGGGTCAGACGATGAGACGGTCAAGATCTGGGATGCTGGCACCGGTGGCGACAGACAGACGCTTAGGACTGACGCAATAGTTGACTCCATCTCGTTCAACACGACCGGGTCACACCTCCGCACTAATATTGGTCTCTTTCAGCTAGACCCGGAACACTATACAGACGCCCCAGGGCCAATCTCAACTCTGCCCGAAACTCACCCGGTGCGACAGCTTAGGTGCGGCCTACGACCCGACAAGTGCTGGGTTACATGGGACGGACAGGACGTGTTATGGCTGCCGCCCGAATCTCAGCCGCTGGCCTCAGCTGTATTTCATTCCGCATTACTACCTACAGTGGCGACAGTTGCTATGGGTTATAAGTCGGGGAGGGTCGTTATCATATCCTTGTTAGAACCCCCATGCATTCATTCGTCCAGTTACTAGGAAAAAAGAAATGGAAAGATAAGGCACGAAGTTGCAGCTCTGACTTTCGGTTATATAATTCTATATTTTTATATATTCTCTTTGCCCTTCTCAGGGTCGAAGGGGTCGCGGCTGTTTTATACCGGTATTCCTAGCTTCGAGATTCCTGGAATCCATTCGAAACATTACATAATTATACCGCGAACTGCCGCACAATCAAGGCGCAGTTCGGCGCCCTATCAGTTTCGGTGCTTATGTTATTGCGCGCCGTGGTGCCTAAGGCAGCAAGTGTGATGGTACCTTTGAACGAATGACCAGATCGCATAGCCACATATGTCAGCAACAGGTCGCCCGAAACGGATCCCACTAATAATGTTAACTAAGAAATCAGCGACACTCAATTCGCCCTCTACTGTATCTACGAAAGTTTGTATGTAATTCAAGTTAATATATTTAATATTGAATGCGAAGAAAGAACGGGTGATTTGAAGGATCCCCGCAGAAAATCGTTTGTCAAAGACCATTTATTTCAGTGGCAAAGCGGCGGCACAACCTGCAACGAATCATGTCATGTTAGCTGTCCCGAGGCTTATTCATAATTAATGTGACGATATAAACAACGCTGTGGTCAGCCCACTAGACATAGTCAATGATAATGTTGTATTAAATAATGGAGCATGACCAACGGGATATTAGGGTTTCCAAACTAGCAAATGTTACGTCACACACACACAAACACACAGACAGACAGACAGACAGACAGACAGACAGACACAAACAGATACAGGCACAGCAGACAGTTACACAGTCATGGTCCAGGAACCGCTGCAAGCTACCTGACTACTAATTACGGATCACACCATATTAGTAATAATATCAGAAATAAAGAATTCTATTGGGTTGTGAAAGGCGAGGGGTCATTGGTTTGCGAAGCGAAAGAAATGAATAGCTTAATTAGCGTAAACAAAGCAGGCAATTCTCTGGACGTCCGGCTTAGTTTTGTTTCTCCGCCTCCTTGCTTCTCTCATTCTCCTTCTTCGGCTCCGAGCCACCGGCGGCGGCCGCTTTCGTTGGATCCACAGACTCACCACTCTCCGCAGCCTGGGATGTGGTGCAACTTGTACATTGGCCGGTGCTCTTTTTGTAGCGCTTGATGGAGTGCTGCTCCATGGTTGAGACGGCAGAGCCCCAGGCGGGGCGAGCCTGAGTACTCTGAATGCAGGGAATGGGCTTCACCTCGGTGCTCATCTGTTTGCCGCACAGCTTGCAAATGGTACGAATCGACGAGTGACACATGTTGGCTGTTGGGGTTCATGCATTCTTGTGCGATTGGTGAGAATAATGAACAGGGGGGAATGTCCTCGTAGTATTATTGGTTTCCGGTACGAGGTGGGCTTTGTGGGGTGTTTCGGCGCCTTGTCAAGGGAACGGCAGGGGTTTTTATTCCATCTGAAGTTTGCGTTGAATTAGAGGTGTCACTTGTCTCCGCGTCGAAAATGCATTATGACTCGATATCGTTGTTCAACTTATATGAAGGATTGACAAAGAGGGTGTGCGGTACTCATTTCAATGTGAAGGAACAAAGATGACCGTTGAAGAGAATGGCCAAGGTTAGTGTTGGTCTTCCGTGAACAAAGAATGCTCTGTTCTCTGGACCGGCTCCTGGCAGCTTCTCACTAGTCCTAGGTATGGCGGGTTCAGCCCAAGCACCCGCCCCTAACCCTCCCATGCTAGCTTTCTTGCTATCATCTCAACGTCCCGAAACTACTAGACTACAACACTCGTCCGCCACAGGAGATTGCTCAAACCCTAACACCATGAACAGCAAGAGACAGCTTGCGGCGGGTTTTTGGTTGTCCTCAGCCAAAGTCCAAATTCATTCGTCCTCACCCGGAGACTAAGGCCAGCCCTCAATACAAATAGACAAACCTTGAAATCGTCACGCATCCCGTATACTAGTTCTACTCCTCATTAGGCTCCAAAGGACTGTCCGGTCTTACTCGGGTATAAGCAGGCAACTCTGAGTCCTCCCCGACATCGAGCTCCTCTGATTCCGAGCTCGCCACCCAAGCCATGATGGCGAACAGAGGCATCGTCACTGGAGTAAACACCCACCCGGCATTGAAGGCCATGTTGCCCAGGGCCGTGACAAGAAAGACGATTACCCCAATTAGGTAACCAACATGCACTCCGAGCATAACAGAAAGAAAGATCCGAAACTGAGGCTGGCCCTGCGCCGCCGCATCGTATTTTGTTAATTAGCACAGGAACTTCAAGATCCGGGAAATGTCTGGTCCGATTGCAGACTCACAAACATGACTCCCAAAAACCTCCTCCGCCCTTTCGACCCTGTGATCATATAAAGCCAGTAAAATGCCGCCGACGTATCCAAAAACAAGAAAACGACTGCGACGACTGTTCTGCTCTGGGAGGAGGAGCCCTCGTTAATCCAGACGTGTAACACATTGTATGGCAACCGAAATGCCATGATGAGGATTGCTATGGCCATGGAGCTAAGGGCAGGGCAGCTGAGGGTCGGGCAAGTCCTCGCTTTGAAGTCGGACCAGCTGCGATTGGACTGTGATGCCGGCATCTTGTTCATTTTCGGTGGGTGGCGGTATATGTCGTCTTGGCGGCTAGTTCCTTCCTCCTAAGGGTAATACGTAGTCTCCGGATATTGTTGCGCGGTGACGGGGTCTTGGAGTGCTGCTGTTCTTGCTACCCGCTGCCGCTTTTCAAGGTAGTAATTATTGAGATGTTTAACGGGTGTAGTTACCAATGGTATATGAAGAACAAGAGAGATCAGGAGACAGCTGCCGTGCCCCCCAAACTTCCCCCGCACCACCGCCGGCTGCTGACTTCTCAACAGCGCCGCATCCTTTCGGTCAACGAATGGATCAGTGGATTGCGCTCCGCCAAGGTCCAGCGTCACATCCCCTAAGCTTAAATGGGAACCGAAGGGAGGAGTTCTACCAGAGTATCTTAACTCAGCCTCGTACCTCGAGTTGGAAAAGAGAAATATTAGGCAGACTTGACAGAGCAGGCGTATTTATGGTCAATGACTTTAGGAGCATCTTGCCGTGACAATAGCAAAAGTAAATATATATAGTCTATGAAGACATGCTCTTGGAGACAATTAGGGAATGCTTGCAGTGTTATTATCAATGAAATCTTCGTCACATATTGTGAAGCAGCTGTCATCTTACCCACCTAAGCTGGGTAGGTACCTACCTAGGCATGAATCATTATTAGATAGGTATGTAACTAGACATCGCGACCCAACAACCGGATTGACCCTATTCCCGGATCGCCCCCCTAAACACTACCATGATATTAAAATAACTACAACTTCGTCAATTTTAAAGCTATTTACAAGCCAATTAGTCTTTTTTATTCCTTTTCTAGCCGTTTAATTGTATTTAGTACGTAAACAATTGTTTCTTGTGCTTCTTCCCTTTCTTCCTCCTCTGTAATTAATGCTATAGTCCTTCTTCATTTAGCGGGTTATTCGCTAGCTAACTAAGCAGCCACAATGTCTTCAATCCTTATAAAGCAATTATTAGTAAGCTTTTTAACCTTTTTCCTCGTATGTAGCTTGTAAACTTTTAATTCAATAGCTAAGTTAGCTACTTGCGCTTTCAATTCTACAATTTTTACATTCTTCATATTTAAAGCTTTCTTTACTTTAAAAAAAAGAACCTAGGTGTCCTTTTTAGTTAGGCTAATAATTGCCTATATAACCTCCTATTATTCTTAAAGGTTTTAGCTCTTTTGGGGGGTTTGAAAAAGACTAAATTTTAGTATAGGAGGTAGTATTGAAGGTAATGCAAGTAAGTAGGTAAGGGCATTTTTATAAACAATTACATTAGGGTTATTTAATATAGTTATTAGTTTAAAAAAATAGATATTAATTTCTTTAAAGCTAGAAATTAAATTCTAAACGTTTATTCTTTTGCTAAATGTATTTTTATAATAATATAAAAAGCATTGTTTATTAATAGCTATTAAAGTAGTAAAAATAGTTAAAACTTTTACATTTTGCTTAAAGTAATTTTTTAATATAAAAAGATTATATAATTAAAAAACTAGGTTTTATAAAAAGTATATAAAAGTAAATAAACTAATTATACTTTATTTTTTTACGCTTTTAATATAAAGTTAGCTATTGTAAGAAGGGTTGGTAGCTCGGGTGACAAGAGTGGCACACAACATGCAGCGAGGTGTTAGATACAACAGTATTGGTCAAATTAAGCGTAAAAGAGGTCTTCTTGTTCATTGTCTATATCTATATTCCAAAGCTCTCCCGCGCGTGCAGCGCTTTGATGCATGCGCGCCTGGCCTTCCCTGCGTTGGCGGTGTAGGGCAGCAGTTTGGGTGCTTTTTGGGAGCCTCCATTATACGTAACACACCCCCCTAAATAAGCATATAAAGTAACTACCTAAACTACTTTATTTATATGCTTATAAAGCTATTCGCAAATGCATTCGTCTACTCTTCTTTTTTAATAGTAAAATCTTCAAATATATCTTCTAATACTTCCAAATTAACCTCCCTAAGGCTCTTAAGTTTCTACTTCTGCATATAACTAATATTAACTATTCCAACTTATTCCCTAAACCTAATAAACTTATTAATATTAAAGGCTTTTGTTAGGCTATTAGCGTACATATTATCTATTGGTATATAGTTTATTGTAATCCTATTGTATATAATAGCTTCCTAAAGCTAGTAGTTGTAAATGTTAATATGCTAGAGCTTCGTTTATAAGGTAGCTACGTTAGCGGTAAATAGCTAAATAGTTTATAGGTTATTATACTATACTTGTATTATAAGGCTATTAAATTTTATAATAAGCTTACTAATTAGTTGGCTAGCGTAAAAGGCTTTTTTTATAGCCTAGGCAAGAAATAACAACTCTACTTCTATTGTAGAAATAGTTATTATATTTTGCTTATTCGCCTTTTAGTTAATAACGCTACTAAATAGCTTTATAATATATTTCTAAAAGCTTTTTTTATTTTTTATATTGTTTTTAAATAATATATTAGTTTAAAAAGTAAAATCGTTACGACCTTTAAGCTTAAATATATAATATTATATACTAAGCAAGTATTTAATTATTTAGTTTATAGAGCTTAGATTGAGATTGAAGCGCGTTAAGTGTAATATAAGAAAAAAGATATTAATGCAAGTAATTATAAATGTATAAAGTAAAAAGCTAGTATATTATTAATATAAATTAATTTTACTTTAATAATATTATTAAAAAAAAGCTATTTTTTTAATTATATTAATATATAAAAAGCTTATAAGCTTTATAATGTTTTTTAATATATTTTATTATTAAAAAGTTTAACTAACTTTATAATATAATTAAATTAGAAAAGCTAAATAAGCTTTTTAACCCTATTATAAATAACTTTAATCCCTAAAAACCACTATAAGCGCTCGCTACTTTACAAAAAGTAATGCTTTTTTAAATTAATAACTATTATTTGTATTATAAGCTTATTTTCCTTTTAGTAAATAATAACGATATTATTAACGTAAAAGAATATAATTATACTATTTTTAGTAAAATAATAAAGCTTATATAATACTATAGTAAAGTTAAGCTTGTTAAATATTATAATAAAGTGCTTTTGCTATAAAAGAAGTAATTTACATAATCCATAAAGTGCTTTATATAATTAGAATATAGTATTTAGCTTTTTATAGCCTAATAGTATTTTTATAAATATAATATTTAAAAGCTTTGCGTATATAAAAGCATTTAAACATTATATTAAATAAGCTTAAAGTTAAAGTATATAGCAATTAATATTAGCATATAAAATAATTTTTTAGCTAAAGTTAAAGTATAAGTATGTTGGATTGACAGGGTCAATCACGTTAGTCAACAACTATCGCGATAGGTGGTTTGGTTAGCCACGTAGTGGTAGCCAGTGGGTTGTATAGTGGTTGCATTGATTTATCTTGTTCTTCGTAAAAAGAAGGATCCTAACTAGGTTAACAGGAAGCCTTTTGATGTGGCCAATCCATGTAGGTCCCTGTGGTCCCTATAGTCACGTGATGGCTACCCTTTTTACCTTCTTAATGCTCTATGCCCCTTAAAGGGCCATTATTCCCACACTAGCAGTCTCTCTTTTATACCGTGCCTTCGTCGTTGTTGTTATAAACCTTATAATTACGCTTAACCCACCCCTGCACGCGCATCGTTATTATATTCATATTAATAAGGGTTTGCAATGCTTTGTTTAGTCCTACTTTGGTTATAGTATTGGCTAGGTTATTGTTTCTATAGATTTAACGGACCTTGAAGATTTCTTGTTTCTTGTATGCTTGCTACAGGCTTATAATGTTGATTATAAGCTACTTTTCTTTTGTAGTTCTAAGCTTTACAAAATACTTATATAGGGAGAACAAGTTGGTGTAGATAATAATAGGAATTTTTTTAATATTCAACTTGGCTAAGATTATACTGATTGTAGTGTTAAAAGCAATTGCCGCATTAACGCTATTAGCTATTGCGTAGATCTTAAAAGCTAGAACGCTACGAGTAACCTACTTGCACTTAGTAGAAAACTAATAAATTAAGTTGCTAGTTATTATAAACTTGTTATTATATAGCTTTTCGTTCGCTAAGAAGATTGTAAAGCTAATTTGTAAGCTTAAGTTCTTGTTGTTAACGAATAAGCCGTTAGCGAAAACGAATAACTTTGCTATTAAAAAATCTATTAAAATAAAAGTAAAACTGCAATTAAGATTTTTTATTTGCTATTAGATTCATTTGTTTATTTTAGCAATGTTTTTTTTTCTAAGTTCTTTATATTATACTATAATAAATAGTTTAAATGCTACTTTGGGTTAGTAAATAGAAGTAATATATATGCTACGCGCATACTGCTTAATGTATTCCTAAAGGGTAGTGATTTCCTAAAGCTTTTTGCCTTGTTTTTTTTGCTGTAAAGTAAGGTTTTCGCTGTTATAAACTAAAATATAGTTATTAAAGATTATTAAGTTCTTTAGGGTTAGTAGTTCTTTTAGCTTAGCTATAAACTTAGTTTTTTTAAGCTTATTATCTTCTAATACTTTAAATTTTATATTGCTTAGCCTAATTATATTGTTAGTTTGCATATTAATTACTACAAAGTATTTTAAATTAGGCATTGTAACTAGTAGGTAGGGGTTATAAGTAGAAATTGTTATATTCAATTGCTTCTAATAGTGCTTAAAATAAGTCGCTTACTAGTATGTTTTTGCCTTAGTAATACCGTATAATAGTTAAATAACCTTTATAATCGTTCTTTTAAAGTGTAAGTAGCGGATTTCCTTAGAAAATTGTGCTAAAATTATCCATTATAGCGGGGTTTTCAATTGGGTATACGCTTATATAATATTTTAAAGCTATAACTTTATTCTTTAAAGTAAAAGAAAAGGTGCAAAAGTGATAATAATTCGCTAACTAGCCTGCTAAATTGTTAAGCTCTGTGTAAAGATTACCTTTTTACCTTTATCGCTATAACCTTAAATAATAAAGCATAACTTCTTATAGGGCATATCGGTAGCCTTATTTTTAATTTCTTTCACCAAGCGTAATTTAAAAATATATATATTGCTATACTTTTTAAAGTTATACTATTCAAATTCAAATACTTTTTTTAAAATAAAAGCGTTAACTTCTTTCTTATTGGACTATTCGAACAATTTGCCTACAATTATAATCTTTCCTTTTTTTCAAAGCTAAATCGCTAGGTTATAGTTAGTTTGCTCTTTCGCCGTTATATACGCTATTATAAGGGTAACTCCTTCAATTATAGCAATATTAGTATTAGGGGTTTGGATCTTAAGCTTGTTCTTAAAGCTAGGAGGCCGTTCGCGTTATTTCAGGGCCGGGGATGCTTCTTTCAGTAGCGCCTAGTTATTGTCGTTATTGCGGTTGGGGGTATAGTTAAGGTTGTAATTAATCTTAGTATTTGGAATAACTATAGTTTCATTTTAATAATATAGCTTAACTACTATAACTCAGAAATCAATTAGTTTTCCATTAATCTTAATTATATAAGTCTTTCCATTTTATACAAGTAGGATATATAATCCAATCTATCTCTATACTTCCTACTATACCTTAACTTTGCTTTAAAATAAAAGGTTAAAAGTTATAAAAGTATTTAGACTATTCCAAATAGTAAAGGCTTTATTAACTTAACGCTTAGCCTTAGCCTTTTACACTTCAGCTATCGCCTTGCATATAATATTTACACGCATTTTAATAAATAATAATAGTAATAATAAAAAGGATATGTGTAAATAAGTTCCGAAAATAAACAATATAAAAACTAATCTATTAAAGCTAGCAATATTGTTTACTACCTTTATAGCTATTTATAAAACTTAGTCTAGCGTTATACTAGTACTTTATAGGTTTACCAAGATAACTTTATATACACGTTATAATAGTCTATAATAACGTTTTAGCTTGCTTATTAAATTGTAAGCTTTAACGGAGACTTTTTTAATAATAATTGCTATTATTTTAGCGTTATTATAAAACTTTACTATTATAAAGTTGGTATTAGTGTTAATAATAATAATATTAAGTAGTCCAACGTATATATTAATTTATATAGCTTAAATAGTATTTTAAATAGCTTTTACTATTATATTATAAAAGAATTATATTATTTAAAAAGTAATTGCTTTATTAATAATATAAATAGCAAGCTTTTTACTAATATATATAATATTTGCAAAAACTTAATAATTAAAGTTAATATTATTACAAATTATAAATTGGAATTAGCTAAGCGGACCGCTATATATTTAACATTAATAATAAAACTTTGTAATCTTTTCTATAACATTTCAGTTAAGCTCGTTATAGCTAGCGTAGGTAAGTACTTTATATAAGCACTTAATTAAAAAGTAGCCGAATTGCTAGTGCAATTAGCGTAACTTAATTTCTATTATATTATACTAAATTATGGTTTTTTTAAGTTCATTTAGTAAAAAGAATAAGTAACTTTATTTACAAACAACTAAATAGCTTTTTCCTTTATATATAATAATATTAAAAATATTATTAAAGTAAACGCTATACTTATCTATATCTAAAAAGCAAAGTAAAAATAAAATATTCGCCTATATAACCTAAAAGTTAAAAATATTAAATAGGGTTTTTATAGCAATAATGCTAAAAGAAACACTTTTAAGGTTATTACCAAATTGCATTTAATAGTTACTAGCTATTAAAAGGTCGATCTTTATATTTAAGATCTTCTTTTACAATGCTTAAACCTAACTTTTGCTAGCCGTTAATACTCTAGCTACTTTTATATTAGGCATAATTTCTTGGAAAATCTTTACATTATAGCAGCTCCTAAAATAAAAAATATACGTAGGTTTATTAGGAGTTTATTGCTTAAAAATATTAGCTTTTATAATAGTATAAACAATTGTTTAGTTATTTAAAATAATAGTAGTTACATTCCTATTAATTATATAATAGAATATATAAAAGCTTTTAAATAATATATTTAAGCTTAATTTTTATTAGCTATATTAAATATTAAATTTGCTAGTGTTAGTTTTAGTTTTAACTTTAAAACTGCTAATATTAACACTTTTATAATTAATTAGGAATATTATAAAATCGTTGTTTTTATTATTATATTTTTGTATATAGCGCTTCTATTGCTACTACTTTAGTTAACGCTTAAAAATTGGGTGCTTTGTAAACTAACAGCTTTATTTTCTGCATACAAAGCACTTTTTAACATTATTGCTATTATAACTGTTATTACCGCTAAAAGGTTTAAATGGTCGCTAGAATCCGCTGCTGCTACGGTAGTTTCCTCAATTACTATCTCTATTATTAAATTAGTTGCTGCCTTTATACTATTAGTCAATCTAATATTATTCGTTTTCGTTATTATTATTAGAGTTGTAATAATAAGGATTTTAAATAATGTAGTACTATTTAAGGATTTGTTTGTAGCATTGCGAGTAAATGCCAATTGTACTTTGTAAGTTAAAGGCAATGCTTTTAAAAGTAATTGCTAGCTTAATAATAACTAGTATGTAAGCTTTAATGCTTTAATAAGCATTAATTAATTATTTTATAAAGTTATAATTGTTTTAGTAATTGCTTAATAGTTTTTTATAAATTTTCTATAACTATATAATTATAATTTTAAAGTTTTTTAATAAAGTTTTGTTTAAGTTAGCTACTATAACTTATTAAAAGGTAATAAACTGCTATTTTTATAAGTAAAGCTGCTAGTTTTTAACTATATAGAAAAATTGTTTAGTTTGCTATATTATTTAATTAAAAAAAAAGCCCTTTTTAATAATATAATTATAATAGAATTGCTTTATTTTATTTTTTAATATAGTTAAATATACTTTATAATATATATTTTATAAAATTTCCGCTTTTTTATAAAAGTTTTAGAAAATTTTAATCTTTATATTTAGTATATTATAAAGCTTATTACTAAACTTTTTATTATTATTATATAGCTTACTTAAATTGGTTAGAACTTTTACTATAATGTTAATTATAAGGATTTTTATACTACGCTTAGGTATAATATTTGGGATTTTTGGGATTTTAATTTTGGAAGTTTTGGGAGTTTTAAGCTAAATTGTTAAAGAATTGCCGCTATTATTATTAATAATATCTTTTTTTTTTCTTTTGCCTTTTTTTTTTTTGTTTTTAATAGTGCTTGGGTTATAGTATAATTTGAACTTATCTCCTTATATAGTGATATATTCGCTAAGCTTTTGCTTTAGCTATTTAAAGAACTTGTTAGCGTTTATTAAGTTATAAAGCTAGGCTAAGATAATGCTATTGCTATTAAAATAGATACTATAGTTATTAAAGAAGTGCTTAAAGGTTATGCGGAAAGTCTTATTAAAATTTTTGAAAATATTTTTATTCTAATTTTAGAAGTTTTTCTTAAATTGGATAAAAAATATTTTATTAATAAATTCGTTATTTTTATAAATATTAAGATAGTTAATTAAATAAGTGTTTAAGCGCTTTGGTTTGCGCTAGTTCTCGTTATTAAAGTCGAAGTCTTTGCCTTCCCAAGTAGGGTTTATAATGCTGGTAATCCTAGGGTTGTTGTGTAAAGCTACTATATTGTTTTTATATTAAAATGTTTTTGTTTTGTATAAATATAGTAATAAAGGGGTAGGTTAATGGAAGGGTTAGGTAGATGGAGGGGTTTTTTGTGGTGATTGAGAGGTTGTAAGGCTATGATTGCGGTTGTGATCGCTTTAATCGAAATGTATAATGGACGTAAGTAGCCGATTATAGCGAGGTATGCCTTTTCTTTAACTGCCCTTAAGGCCTTCGTTTTGCTATTTTCTTTAAGGGTTTTACGTGCCTAGAAGAAGCTCGTTTGCACGCGCCGTTGCAATGCTATTAGGGCTTTTTATATGTAAGTAGTGCCCTTCCTGTATTGAAATGTATACTGCTTCTTGTTTAACGATTGTGATTACTTAGTGGTAAATTACAGTCGCTGCCGCTATTAAATCCTTGCTGCTTTATAGTTGAATTGTGTTAGGTTAATTACTAATTAGTGTTGGATTAATAGGGTTAATTACGTTAGTTAACAACTATTGCGATAAGTAGTTTGGTTAGCTACGTAGTAGTAGCTAGTAGGTTATATAGTAATTGCATTAATCTATCTTGTTCTTCGTAAGAAGAAGGATCCTAACTAGGTTGATAGGAAGCCTTTTAATGTGGCCGATCTATGTGGGTCCTTATGGTCCCTGTAGTCACGTGATGGCTACCCCTTTTACCTTCTCAATGCTCCATGCCCCTTAAAGGGCCATTATTCCCACAAAGTATTTTTAAAAATACTTTTAGCTTATTAATTTTTTTATATAACAAAATAATATTTATATTTAGTTAAATAGGTATATTTATTAAATTTATAGGTTTTTACTTATATATAATTAAAAAGCTAATACTTATTTATATTTATAATTAAAGCTTTAAAAAAGGATTTTATTTTTTTATAGCTTTTTAAGTATATATCCTACGCAACTTTAAATTAATTTTTAAATTAGTAATTCTTTAGCTTTTTATTACTTTTTAAAAAAGTAAGGAGGTTATAGCGGTAATACTTTCCATTTAGTTTAAATATTGCTTTTATAGCTATGTTTAGCTTTATTTTTTTAAATTATAAATATTTAATATTCCTTAACGCTACCTAATTAATAATTTTATACAATTTTGTTTTAATAATACGTTTCCCGTTATATATTATAATATTCGTAGCTAAGCGCTTTACGTTAAATATAGCTTTTTAGGGTTTGTATTAATAATTAACTACTCGATTATCTTAAGCTTAGCCTAAAATGCAAGTAAGCTTAGCGTACGCTTAAAGGTTTAAAGGACCTTTTTTTTGCTAGCTAAAGAGCATTTTAAATATAGTGGTTACAAGTGCTATAAAAAGAGGAGGCGTTAATTTAGAGGTTAAAAGTAGTTTAAAGCGCGCAATAATATAAAAGTAATTAGTTTTTACTAATTTGTTTACTTAAAGGCTATTTTAAGTATTTGCACTATTACTTCCATAAATAATCTTATTCTCTACTTTGCTACTACCTTATAGCAAACTTTATATAAGCATATTAAGCTTTTTATCTTTTTCTTAGGTTGCTATACCCTACTTGCCTTATATAAGCTTAAAGAAACGTATTTCCTTAATTTAGGTTTTAAATTGCTTTGTTATTATATATAAAAGGTTGTGCTTTAACTATTCTTTAATATTATTAAAGAATTTGTGCTTATTAAATACTATATTATATATAGCAATAATTTCGTTAAGCTCCAAAACCTACACTTTATAAATATTAGTAAATTAATATTTAACGAAATAACTAATTTATAATTGGAGATTAAGTTTTTAAAATTTGTAATTACTTTTCTAAGTATTTCTTGTTAGAGTATATATTTTGCAATTATAAGTATATAAATATCCTTACTTTACCTTTTTATTAGCTATAAAAATATTATTTTTATATACAATTTATATATAGAAAAGCTTGTATAGCAATTACTAATAAATACTATACTTAAAGGTCTTATTATATAAGTATACTGTTATTTTGTAAATTTTAACTTATAAAAAAAATAATAACTTAGCTTTAGTATATATTACAATTGCTTTTGCTTTAATTATATTCTTTAAATGCTTTGCATTACTATTTTAAACTTATATATTTAATATATAAAGCTTAAGTTTAATAAATCTTTTTATTATAAGCTTATATTTAAATAGCTTTAACTAAGTAATTTCATTATTATATTCGAACACTTATAGTATAATTCTAAATTAGCTTTTTATAACTGTAAAAAAATAAAGAAATGCTTTAAAGAGTATAAAAACGTTTTTTTTACTTAAGTAAATATTAAAAATATAGCTTATAAAGCAGTTTATAAAAAGTATTACTTTATAATACTTATTAATATTAAGCTTTAAGTTAAGGAAATCTATTGCTTACTAAGCTTCTAATGCGAATGCCTTTATTTTAAGCTTATAATGTACTTAACGCTTTATTTTCGCTTTGTTATATATATTATATTTAATAATAGTAAGCTTTTTAATATATACGCCAAACCTTATGCTTATAATATAAGCAATTACTTTAAAGCTAGAATAATTAAGCTATAAATATTATATTTTTGCTAAACTATTAAAAAGTAAGTGCTTAATATAACTATTAAGCTTTTTGTAGTGCATAACAAACGTACTTTGTATTATAGTTAGCAGGTTTTTAATAATAAATTAGTTAAACTTATTTATAAGCTTGCATATTTTGGAATTATTTTTTTAATATAAATAACTATTAAATAGCTTGTTATTCTAATAGTACTTAAACTTTCTAAGCTATTATAAAAAGATTAAGTTATATGCAAAGCTTTTATAATAAGTTGCATTTTATAAGCGCATATATAATATATTCCGTTAACTATATAACTATATATTAATATTATTATAGCTAAAGATTAATATAATTAAGTCTTTTGCATATATGTAATTATTAAACAATATGTACTTATAGTTAAAAAAGTAGAAAAGCTTATTAAAAATGTAAATAGTAGTATTAAAGTTAAAAATTATTATATTTTTAAAAGGGTAAATAATAGTATTAAAAGCAGCTTTCCTAACTATAAGGAAGTACGCACGCGTAACCTTTTTTTAGTTAGCTAATTAATACTTAGCTTATTCTTTAAGGCCCTCTCTTCTTTGCTTTTATATTTTTAATACTTTTTTAGTGAGGTTATTATTGTTTTTAATACGTATAGCTATAAGCGTTTTAATATTATAATTAAGTTTAAACCTATTAAATTGTAAGTACTTAAATATATAATAATAGTTAGTAATATTATACTTTATAAAATATACCTTATAAATCTTACATATGCTCCCAAAATCTATCCTTTAGTGTTTATTTTCTTAGCTTTAACTATAGGAGCTTTATACAAAGCTTTTTCCAAAGCTTTTACCCTATACGCAGATATGTAAAGGGAGGTTCTTAAGCTCCTTTGTTTGCTTAAGGCCGTTGTTATTAACGTTAATAAGGTTTATTTTTTGCTTGTATAAGCTTAGAAACCCTACTTTAAAGCCTTTTTTAATTAGCTTTTATACGCAAGTAAAATGTGCTTTAAGCTTTGTTATAAGCTATATATATATAATAAAGCTATTTTAAATAATTATTTCCTAATTTAAACTAATATTTATACTTTATGTGGGAATAATAGCCCTTTAAGGGGCATAGAGTATTGAGAAGGTAAAAGGGGTAGCCATCACGTGATTACAGGGACTATAGGGACCCATATAGATCGGCTACATTAAAAGGCTTCCTGTTAACCGAGTTAGGATCCTTCTTCTTGAAAAGAAGAAGATAGATTAATGCAACTACTATATAACCTATTGGCTACTACTATGTAGCTAACTAAACCACTTATTGCAATAGTTATTAACTAACGTAATTAACCCTATTAATCTAATATTAATTAGTAGTTAACCTAACATAATTCGACTATAGAGTAGCAAGGATCCAGTAGCGGTAGTGACCGTAATTTACTACTAAGTAATTACAATTGTTGGATAGGAAATAGTACGCATTTCAATATAGGAAGGGCATTACCTACATGTAAAAAGCCCTAATAACATTGCAATAACGCGCGCAAGCGAGCTTCTTCTAGGCATATAAAACCTTTAAGGGAAATAGTAAAACGAAGGCCTTAAGGGCAATTAGAGAGAAAGCATACTTTACTATAATCGGCTACCTGCGTCTATTATACATTTTAATTAAAGCGATTGCAATTGCAATCGTAGCCTTACAACCTCTCAATTACTACAAAGAACCCCTCTATCTACCTAACCCTTCTATTAACCTACCCTTCTATTACTACATTTATACAAAACAAAAACATTCTAATATAAAAATAATATAGCAGCTTTATGCAACAACCCTAGAATTGTTAGCATTATAAACCTTGCCTAAGAAAGCAAAGACTTCGACCTTAATAACGAGAACTAGTGCAAATTAAAGCGCTTAAACACCTACTTAATTGATTATTTTAATATTTATAAGGATAATAAATTTACTAATAAAATGCTTTTTATCTAGTTTAAGAAAGACTTTTAAAATTGGAATAAGAATATTTTTAAAGATTCTAATAAGACCTTTTGTATAACCTTTAAGCACTTCCTTAATAACTATAGTATTTATTTTAATAGCAATAGCATTATTTTAGCTTAGCTTTATAACTTAATAAACGCTAGTAAGTTCCCCAAATAGCTAGAGCAAAAGCTTAGTGAATATATTGCTATACGAGGAGATAAGTTCAAGTTATACTGTAACCTAAGCATTATTAAAAACAAAAAAGAGGAGAGCAAAGGAAAAAGAAAAGACGTTATTAACGACGATAGCGGCAATCCTTTAACAGTTTAGTTTAAGACTTCCAAGACCCCTAAGATTAAGATTTCGAAAATCTTAAATATTATACTTAAGCGTAGCATAAAAATCCCTATAATTAATATTATAGTAAAAGTCCTAACCGATTTAAATAAGCTATATAGCAATAATAAAAAGTTTAGTAGCGAGCTTTATAATATATTAAATATAAAAATTAAAATTTTCCAAAACTTTTGCGAAAAAATAAGAATTTTGCAAAATATATATTATAAAATATACTTAACTATATTAAAAAATAGAGCAAAGCAATTCTATTATAACTATATTATTAAAAAGAGCCTTTTTTTTAATTAAATAATATAGCAAATTAAACAATTCTTCTATATAATTGAAAATTAACAGCTTTACTTATAAAAATAGCAGTTTATTACCTTTTAATAAGTTATAATAGCTAACCCAGATAAAACCCTATTAAAGAACTTTAAAATTGTAATTATATAATTGTAGAAAATTTATAAGGAACTATCAAGCAATTACTAAAGCAATTATAACTTTATAAAGCAATTAATTAATGCTTACTAGGGCGTTGAAGCCTACACACTAGTTATTATTAAGCTAGCAACTACCTTTAAAAGCGTTGCCTCCAACTTGCAAAGTATAGTTAGCATCTACTCGCAATGCTATAAACAAATCCCTAGATAGTACTACACTACTCAGAATCCTTATTATTACGACCCTAATAATAATAATAAAAACAAGCAATATTAGGTTGACCAATAATATAAAGGCGGTAACTAATTTAGTGGTAAAGATAGTAACCAAAGAAACTACTATAGTAGTAGCGGATTCTAGCAACTATTTAGACCTTTTAGTAGTAATAATGGTTATAATAGCAATAATATTAAAAAATGCTTTGTATGTAAAAAACAAGGCTATTAGTCTACAAAACACCTAATCTTTAAGCGCTAACTAAAGTAATAATAATAAAAGCGCTATATATAGGAATATAATAGTAGAGATAACGATTTTGCAACATTTCTAATTAACTATAAAAGTATTAATATTAACAGCTTTAAAGTTAAAATTAAAATTAGCACTAGCGAATTTAATATTTGGTATAACTAATAAGAATTAGGCTTAAATATATTATTTAAAAGCTTTTACATATCCTACTATATAGTTAACGGAAATGCAATTACTATTATTCTAAACAACTAAGCAACTATTTATACTATTACAAAAGCTAATATCTTTAAGCAACAAACTCCTAACAAACCTATGCACATTTTCTATTTTAAAAGCTACTATAATGTAAAAATTTTCTAAAGAATTATGCCTAATATAGGAGTAGCTAAAATATTAATAGCTAGTAAAAGTTAGGTTTAAATATTGCAGAAGAAGATCCTAAATACGAAGATTAACCTTTTAATAGCTAATAACTACCGAATATAATTTAATAATAACCCCGAAAGTATTTCTTTTAGTACTATTACTATAAAAACTCTATTTAGCATTCTTAATTTCCAGGTTGTACAAGCAAACACTCTATTCTTACTTTGCCTTTTAAATATAAATAAGTATAGCGTTTATTTTAACAATATTTTTAATATTATTATATATAAAGGAAAAGGCTACCTAGTTATTTATAAATAGGGTTACCTATTCTTTTTGCTAAACGAACCCAAAAAAACTATAACTTAGTGTAATATAATAAAAACTAAGTTACACTAACTATACTAGCAATTTAGCTACCTTTTAATTAAGCGCTTATATAAAGTATTTACCCGCGCTAGTTATAATAAGCTTAACCAAAATATTATAAAAAAGATTATAAAGTTTTATTATTAATATTAAATATATAGTAGCCCGCTTAGCCAATTCTAATTTATAATTTGTAATAATATTAACTTTAATTATTAGGTTTTTGCAAATGTTATATATATTAGTAAAAAGCCTACTATTTATATTATTAACAAAGCAATTACTTTTTAAATAGTACAATTTTTTTATAATATAACGGTAAAAGCTATTTAAAATACTATTTAAACTATATAAATTAATATATACGTTAAATTATTTAATATTATTATTATTAACGCTAATACTAACTTTATAGCAACAAAATTCTATAACAACGCTAAAATAATAGCAATTACTATTAAGGAAGTTTTTATTAAAGCTTATAATTTAATAGGCAAGCTAAAGCGTTATTATAAACTATTATAACGTGTATATAAAGTTATTTTGGCAAATTTGCAAAGTACTAATATAACGCTAAATTAAATTTTGCAAATAGCTACGAAGGTAATAAACAATATTGCTAGCTTTAACGAACTAGTTTTTATATTATTTGTTTTCAGAACTTATTTACGCATATCCTTTTTATTACTACCATTACTATCTATTAAAATGTACGTAAATACTATACACAAAGTAATAGTTAAAATATAAAAAGTTAAAGCTAAACATTAAATTAATAAAGCCTTTACTATTTAAAATAGTTTAAATACCCTTATAACCTTTAACCTTTTATTTTAAAGCAAAGTTAAAGTATAACAGGAAATATAGAAATAGATTGGATTATATATTTTACTTGTATAAAATGGAAAAACTTACATAATTGAGATTAATAAAAAACTAACCAATTTCCAAGTTATAGCAATTAAGCTATATTACCAAAACAAAACTACAATTATTCCAAATACTAAAATTAATTACAACCTTAACTATGCCCCTAACCGCAATAATAACAATAACTAAGCGCTACTAAAAAAAGCACCCCTAGCTCCAAAATAACGCGAACAGCTTTCTAACTTTAAAAACAAGCTTAAAATCCAAACTTCTAATATTAATATTGCTATAACTAAAAGAGTTACTTTTATAATAGTGTATATAATAGCGAAAAAGTAAACTAATTATAACTTAGCAATTTAGCTTTGAAAAAAAGAAAAAATTATAATTATAGGCAAACTATTCGAGCAATTTAACAAGAAAAAAGTTAACGCTTTTATTTTAAGAGGAGTATTTAAATTTAAATAGTACAACTTTAAAAAGTATAGCAATATATACATTTTTAAATTACGCTTAGTAAAAGAAATTAAAAGCAAAGCTACTAATATACCTTATAAGAAGTTATGCTTTATTATTTAAAGTTATAATAATAAAAACAAAGAGGTAATCCTTACGCAAAGCCTAACGATTTAATAGGCTAGTTAGCAAATTATTATTGCTTTTATATTTTTTTTTCTATTTTAAAGAATAAAGTTATAGCTTTGAAATATTATATAAGTGTATACTTAATCGAAAACCCTACTATAATAGATAATTCTAATACAATTTTTTAAGGAAATCCGCTACCTATACCCTAAAGGAACGATTATAAAGGTTATTTGATTGTTATACGGTATTATTAAGGTAAGAACATACTAGTGGGCAATTTATTTTAAATACTATTAAGAGCAACTAAATATAACAATTTTTACTTATAACTTTTACTTGCTAATTATAGCGCTTAACTTAGAACACTTTGTAGTAGTTAGTATACAAACTAACAATATAATTAGGCTAAGCAATATAAGATTTAAAGTATTGGAAAACGATAAGCTTAAAGAAGCTAAGTTTATAGCTAAGCTAAAAGAACTACTAACTTTAAAAAACCTAATAATTTTTAATAGTTGCATTTTAACTTATAATAGTAAGAACTTCACTTTATAATAAAAAAAGCAAAGCGAAAAGCTTTAGAAAGTTACTACCCTTTAAAAATACGTTAAGCAACGTGCGCGTAGCGTATACATCGCTTCCATCTACTAACCTAAGGCAGCATTCAACCTATTTACTATAGCACAATATAAAAAACCTAAAAAAGAAAACATTGCTAGGATAAACAAACAAATCTAATAGTAAATAAAAAATTTTAATTATAACTTTACTTTTATTTTAATAAATCTTTTAATAATAAAGTTGTTCGTTTTCGCTAATAGCTTATTTGCTAATAATAAAAACCTAAACTTACAAATTAGCTTTACAATCTTTTTAGCGAATAAAAAGCTATATAATAGCAAGTTTATAATAACTAGCAACCTGATTTATTAGTCTTCTACTAAGTGCAAGCGGGTTACTTGTAGTATTCTAGTTTCTAAGATCTACGCGATAGTTAATAGCGTTAATGTAATAATTGCTTTTAATACTACAATTAATATAATCCTAGCTAAGTTAAATATTAAAAAGATTCCTATTATTGTTTATACTAACTCGTTCTCCCTATACAAGTGTTTCGTAAAACTCGGAACTACAAAAGAAAAGCGGCTTATAATCGATATTATAAGCTTGTAGCAAGCGTACAAGAGATAGGAAATTTTCAAGGTCCGTTAGATCTATGGAAACGACAACCCAGCTAATACTATAACCAAAGCAGGACCAAACAAAGCACTGCAAACCCTTATCAATACAAATACAATAACAATGCGCGTACAAGGGTAGGTTAAACGTAATTATAAGGTTTATGACAACAACAACGAAGGCACGGCATAAAAGAGAGACTGCTAGTGTGGGAATAATGGCCCTTTGAGGGGCATGGAGCATTGAGAAGGTAAAAAGGGTAGCCATTACGTAACTACAGGGACTATAGGGACCTATATAGATTGGCCATATTAAAAGGCTTCCTGTTAACCTAGTTAAGATCCTTCTTTTTGAGAAGAAGAAGATAGATTAATGCAACCACTACACAACCCACTGGCTACCACTACGTGGCTAACCAAACCACCTATCGCGATAGTTGTTAACTAACGTGATTGACCCTGTCAATCCAACACTTTATTTTAACATTATAAGGGGTTATTATATAGTTCGGATTAAGTTATTAAGTTAGGTTTTTAAAGATTAAATTTTAATTACTTTATATTTAGTATTTATATTTATAAGTAGCTTTTAACTATTTATTTATTTGTTAAGCTTTTTAGCGTACTTTGGAAAGCTTTAATAATGTTATTAATAGCTTTTTTGTAAATTAATTGAATATTAGATTTTATATAAGGTAAATATTGTTATAAGCGTTTTATACTACTAATAGAGATTTTCGGTATATAAAAGCTTTATTTTAACAATATTTGGGTTAATAGATTTTATAGCCTAATTTGTAAACTTTTTCTTAGCTTTCATAAACGTTTCCTAATCCTTCTTCTTTTCCTTATATACTTCCTAAGCTACTGCCTATAAAGCGAAGTTTTTAGCTAATAAGTCGTTAATAGTAGCCGCTAATGTAGGGCTGTTTATACTATATGCGTTAAGGTTATTGTTAAGGGAGTAGCTTCCTATATTAATAGTACTTATGCTTAGTATTCCTATGCTTCTCGTAATAACGCACGGAGCTAGCAATGCAAGGGCTCTTCCTAATTTTAGGAAGTCGCTAATTAGGGGCTGCTGAGGCTTTATTAGAAAAGGTGTTAGCATAGGCTTTTTAGGATTAATGTAGTTTTAAAAATTAAGATCTTTTGCTTGTTAGATGAAGTTATTGCTCTATTAAAACTAATATTGCAGCTCTAAAAAAGTGATTTTACTATTCATTAATATCTTCAAACAGCTTAATTAATTAAACTCAATGTACGTATGCTTATAGGAAGTGCGCAAGTAATGAATTAGATTGTTAATTGTTAAATACAACGGTATTGGTCAAATTGAGCGTAAAAGAGGTCTTCTTGTTCATTGTTTGTATCTATGTTCTAGACGTCGCGACCCACTTCCTGAACACCCCCACTTCCTGAACGCTTGGCGGCCCACACCGCCATTCCACACCACCAACTTCAACTTAACATAACTCATTCATTTCTAGGGCAAATTACACCAAAATCAACATAGACTCTGTCAAAAAGCACCTTATTGAGCTAGCAATTCAAAAAGTTGAATAGAGTGTTTCCCAACGTCGTACAGCAGCCAGATACAGCATAGCCCTCGGCATACTTAACAATCGAATCCATAGCAAACAATCTCGAGATATGGCCTTCCAAACCTCTCAACAGCTAAGCCCTTTTTAAGAGAGCTTTATTACTAATTGGTGCTTAATGAGGAAGGTACTGGCCGGGCCCCGAGCCGTAAACAGGTGGTGGGATTTACTCAGGCCGTGCTCCGGGAAGGTGGTGATCTTAAGCCCTTCGGCGCGCGTTAGTATAACTGCTTTTTACACTACAATCCCCAAATAAAGATGAAAAAATCAAGCTTGTTAGAGCTCTCAAAGGCCAAAGGTTTTACTAGAGAAGCGTATACAAAATTTTTCAACCTTTTGGATAATTAGATTAAAGAAAAGAACATTGCTCTAGCTAACATTGCCAACATAGATGAGCATAGCCTACAAAAGCTCGAAATTGTATTTGGAAAGGTTATAAGCACTATATTGATATCTAAGTTATACGTTATAAGTAGTGATGTAACGATTTGGGTATTAATAATAAAGTGCAGTATAACTAAGGGCTGGCGGTTGAGCTTTGTAATTATCTTTATAAGTGTTTCTTTTTAAGGGTAGTAGTTCCCTACTAAGGTTGAATTACGTTAAGACTTTTCTGGTTAGTAGTACAATTTCTTACTTATAAGTTAGAGTAATGCTAGAATAGGTTTTAAATAGCTTAAAAAGGTTTACTTAATTAAAACTAAGCTAAAAAAGCCAATAGATTAGCAGTTGTTAATTATTAACGAGCATTTAAGCTATTTTACTAACAACTTTATATTATTAGCTTGGAAAAATAAAGTCCAATTACTCTATTTATTAACATATACTTTGTATAAAACCCAACCTTTTAACCGCTTAATTTTTAGCTTATTAAAAGCCTACTTTTAAAAGTAAGCTAAAGTAATAGCGCTATTCGCTAGCTTAACCAACGTTAATAAACGCTAATTCTTCTACATTTATAAAGATGTATTAGAAGAAAGAATGCATTCTAGCAATATATACTCTAGCTTTTGGAAAATTAAGATATAGCTATAAAACCTGTTAAAAATACTAGATAACCCCAATACTATTATTTATAATAAAGCCCTCCCCAAAACACTACCCTAGCCAGCTTTAGAGTATATTACAGCATTACCAAAGCTGTTTTAAACTTTATAAAAAAATAAGGACCTTCATAAACATCTAGATTTTGTCAAAAAGCACTTAGAACTAATAAATTGGCTAACTCGGGCTTTGTTTACCAAAACAGGGAAATTCTTAAACATAAAGAATGCAAAAATAGTTAATTTGAAGTACTAAAACGAGCATTTGCAAATGGAATTGGAAGCTTACAAGCTGCGTACTTGAAAAAAGTTTTGTAAGAATGAAAATAACAAGTTCGCTAAGATCGAGGATATCGGCAAGGCCGAAGCAGAGTTAAGGAGGCCCCCCAAACGCAAGAGGGTCACAGAAAGAGCGGCTAAGTCAAAAACACTAGCCTAGGGTAAGGAAATTGTAGTGCAGGGGCTTGAAGTAATACACTGCGCGGAAGAGTATTGAAATGCATTAATCAGCGTGTAAATAGCTTCAAAATCAAATAAGTTATGGTAGTTGGAAGTTTGTAGTAGGTGTGTGGTCACGTGTTCAGGAAGGGGGGGTGTTCAGGAAGTGGGTCGCGACGTCTAGAGCTCTCCCGCGCGTGCAGCGCTCTGATGCGTGCGCGCCTAGCCTTCCCTGCGTTAGCGGTGTAGGGCGGCAGTTCGGGTGCTCTTTGGGAGCCCCCATCACACGTGACAAGTGGCTCCCGCTGGCACGGCCCGCCGTGACAGCTATTATATAATTTGAATGCTTATTAAAAATTAAGAAGCGCTATTTTAATAGCTTTTTTAACTTAGTTTGAATTAAATAAATATTTTTAAACTATTTAAAAGCTATTTCGGCATTGCTCTAACTAATAAGCAAATAGTTATATTTTTAAATAAAAAAGTCCTTTTTTAAAGCTAAATTTAAAGGGAACTATTACCTTTATAAGCTAATCCTTATAAAAACAATAACTAACAATAATTTATAGCTCTTTATAATACTATACTTAATAATTAAAACGTAAATAGTTACATTAAACTTTACAATATAAACCTTGCATATAAAAAAACTCCCTATTACTTTTCCAACCTTTATTTCAAATTTTTAAAAGCTATACTTATCTATATTAGCGATATTAGCTAATACAATATTTTTTTCCTTTAATTAAGCATCCAACTAAGCAAAGAAATCCTTATATACTTTATAAGTAAATTTATACACTTAATTAGCTTTTAGAATTCAGGATAGCTTTACTTTAATTTTAAAGTAGCGGTTAAAAAATTAGTTAAACTAATGTAAGCTTAGGGCTTTAATGTTACTTCCCTTATATAATATAGCTTTAGTGAAGCTTATTAGCTAATGATAGCTAGGAGCCTTGAATATAACCTTAAAGTCAAGGGCCTAATTAATAACGAAGCTTTCTTGCAAAAGAGAAAAGTGCTATTTATTTTCCTTAGCCCTATATACTATATAGAAGCTATAGAGTTAGTTTAACAACGTAGAAGTTAGTATACTATATTGCATTATAGCTTCTTTTTGGGTAAGTCCATCTTTAACGGCTTTAATAGCTAATTCAATTAACTGCTTACGGATAGATTCTATTTTTAAATATGAAGAAATTTGGCCTAGAATTGAATGAGTTGTGTCAAATTGAAGTGGGTGGTGATGGAAATGGCAGTGTGTAGTGCCAAGTCTGGAAGTGGGGTTGATCCGGTAATGGGGTCAAGATGTCAAGTGGAAATGTTTGGAGTTGATATAAAGCAATGATTCACCCCCGAATGAGAATTGTGTGGACAGCTAAAGAGGAAAAGAGCGTTGAACAGAGGCCGAGGGATTGGAGAATATACCACGTTCATTTTCTAATAATTAATGCCTCCTCGAACAATTCACCAAAGGCATATCAAACTCCCAACAACCATCCCGACCGATTGAAGATATGCACCATAAAATGCAAAAGTTAATACCCAGGAAACCCGCCACAATACCGGCTGTTCGGGATAGGCAATAGGTGAGTTCAATCAGGCCAGTGAGCAAAGGCCAACCACATCCGATTCCAACAAATTGTTAGCCCAAAACACATGAATAGGTACATTAGGCCACTTGGAACACGGGCTAAGAGTGAACTTTAATTCTATTTCAACTTGGACAAAGGCAACCCGCAGCAATTGAACTAATAAGAGACAAACAAGACATCCATATTCACCCTACGAATCTGTCCCCCCAAAACTGATTGACGCAGCCAAGCTAGACTTGATTGATGGAATATATATCACAAATGCGCTTGGGCTGGCTCCAAGCATCACTCTATTCGCGTTTGGAAAGCTTTCAAGGGATGAACGGGGTTGTCAAGCCAGGTGTGCAGCTTGTTGAGTGCTGCGAGGTCCGGGACTTCCTGGATATGACCGGGCTGGAATTCTCTGCGTTCAAGGGATCCTCTCCCCAATCGCTGTACCTAATTAATGCGGCCAAAAAAAAGCCCAGTTAGCGTGTCGTGATCCTCTCGTATGTTCTAGTTAGGGGGGGGGGGGGGACATACAGGCGATAGGTTATATCCCCACCTATTACTTCGGCCGAGCCGAGGTCGACAAGGGTAGGTTTTTTCCCGTCCGGGCTTACCATGATGTTGAAGGGCTGGATGTCGTTGTGGGCTATACCGACGACGCTGTGGAGATGGTCGATGGCGGATTCCAGGGCGGCTAAAACGGGCTCCTTGTCAACTGTCTTGCCAGATTGCACATGCTCCCAGAGGTTGGTGCCCTCCAGGTAGCCGAGATAAACGCCCGTGACGCGGCCCTTGCGGACACGGCAGCCGTGGTACTCGACAATGTTGGGATGAGGAGGGTGGAGGGATAGAAGCTCTAGCATCTTGACCTCCATGGCAAACCACTCTGCAACTTTTGTCGGGGTCTCGGAAGGGCATTCGACGAGCCGATAAAACCATGGTCTCTTCAGGAACCAGTTCCCCCCCTCTTCGCCGTCAGCATCATCGGCCCACTGATCGGCGATCGTGACGCGGGTTCTGGCGGGCCACCATGGGATCGGAAGCGGGAAGAAGATGCGGTCATTGGACGCCTGTTTCAGTGCGGCGTTGATTTGCTCGAGCGTGTGTTCTGACGGAGAGCCGTCAACGGTCCCAACGTGCAGCTCATCGTCCTCCCTGACCTCGCCCGCCACCCAATACCAGTATAGACCACGCTTGGCTCCAGTTTTATTATTCACACACTCGACTACTCTGACTTGGTCTATATCGGTAATGACGAGCTTCGACATGGTGTCAGGGTGGGTAGACCAGGTGTTCGATTTTCTGAGTGGGGATGGAAAATTGAAAACTTAGAAACCCAGACAAACAAGCGTGGAATGTTGGTTCTATGTCAAGAGCAAATGGGCCAAGGACAGCAGGCATATGTAAAAGAAATCAACAGCTCACAGTAAGACAAAGAAAACATTCATGGTGGGAAAAATAGTGGTTGTTTTGTTTGAATTCTTTCATGTTGGAGGATGCCAGGTGGTTTAGCGGACAAAGAGATCATGAACCTCAAGTTGTTACGTGTCACTTACTGGTCCTGTAGAAACTGGCGGATCAATTCTGGACTACTATTGAAACGTTTTGCTAGTGTGCCGAAAAAGTAAACAAAGAAAAAGATAGGATGCAGCTGCCCAGGCGGTGAAGGCTCAGTGCCTGTGGCCCAGGTCCCGAAAGTCACATGGGAAAGTTATGTTTAGGAAAGGAAAGACAAACAAAGAGATCGAAACTCATAGCCACAGAGCCGAAGAGAAAGAAGAAAAGGAAGAGGAGGGGGGCAGCTTAAGCGGTGAGCGCTGAGTACATACAGTACCTCTTTCCAAAACTACTAGTGAAACCTATGTCCAGGAGCTGGGAGACAAACAAAAAGAACAAAATTGATAATTAGCCAACACAGAAAAGAGTGGTTTAGGGCAACTAAGAGGGCTGAGTCACGAGTGCTACGTCCCACATCCCCGGGAAGTCCACATGCTGTTAGGGGTCTAAGCCGCTGGTGAAACCTATGTCCGGGCGCCGAGAGACACAAGTAAAGAGAACAAAAGTGATAGCCTTTTGACCCAGACAGTCCATCCAGGTAGAGAGGAGCTGCAGGCCAAATGGATGAAAGATCCAGGCGGAAAAGCAGGTCCCGTCGGCAACTGCCTGGCGTCTTCAAAGACCTGAATCCAAATCGCTTCTCAAAACATGTGTCCTAACATCCAAGTAAAAGTAGGGGGTCGGAAAGAAAGAAATTGACAGCTCAGCGAGACACGGTCAGGTTGTTCCATCTTCTGGAAAAAATCCAATGCTGCTCAGCAGCCCAGCCCCTGCGGCTACAGCTCCTGCATGCCAATCTCCCTTTGGCGAGAACGGTGGCCAGGCCCACGCTGCATATCGCCGTTTGAGCATATAAACACCCCCGTACCGCGAGACGAAGACAGCTTCCAGATTCCACCCTCCTCAAACTTGAACATTGAGTCTTCATCAGATCACCCAACACCACTGCCGCAAAGCAAACACACACACACACGCACGCACACACGCAATTAGTACCCGCTGAAAACAGCCATGTAAGAAGCCCTACCTCCGTCTCCCTATATATAGTGTTTATGACGCTATAGGACATGCAACACGGACGTTAACCAACTCGTCACTCACACAGGTGCACCGGTGTCAAGGAGGAGAAAACGTGGTCTGCCGGAGCGATGGCATATACCACGACGATGGAGATGACACATGATTGCAGATTGGAGGATTGTCCGACATCTGCGATGTACAAATAGAACAGCACACTTTCCAAGGGAAATGAGGGGGCCCGCAAGTCGTCATCCAAGGACACGACGAAGGACGGCAAGCGGGAAGCCTGAGTGCCATCACTCTCCTCTCGCCCAATTTCATCCTGTGATGAATCATGCGTGACTACCGAGGCAGTTTAAGTTGGGAGCGAAAGGGACTTGGGGATTTCGGCGGGACGCGTGTAGGTAGAGACCATGTTGGAAAGTCTGGTTCCGAGTTCTTCAGCTTTTGTGCAGACGGTGAAATAGATCACTCGGGCCCCACTCATCTATTTCAACACCAGCATAGTAGCTCCAGTTATCATACATGTAATCATTCCCATTGTTGACCCGTGTGCCTCATGTGCCTCAGATCACCCAACCGCCTTCAGTCGTGTCAAGCCAATGCCGCCGCTAATTTAGGGCCAGGCATAATCCTTCGTAATTACTTGGACCAATGATTTATGTCTGCGCAGCTCAACCGAAACCCAGAAACGGGAGAGGAGGAGGGCCTGCTCCTGGATATAACTATCTCTTAATTAAGTGTCCCCGTCCGTGACTACCTAGGTAGGTAGGTAATGAGACACGGATCAAGGTTGAGGTAGATTCGGGTTGCCATACATACCGTGTTGTTGCGTGCGCCTGTTAAATGTCAATACCTGCCCACGACCAAGGTGTCTGGAAATATTGACGGGGAATAGGGCAGTGTGGATAATAATAGACTAAATAGTACCAAACCAGTGGCACCCCCTCTTGACCGGAGTGGTCGACGGCGAGCTTTCCAGGCCCAATGGCTGGCCGTTTGTGGTGCAAGGCGGAACCATAACACAGGTCGTCTCTCTTGAGAGATGAATCAGACAAGAAGCGTGCCAAGTAGTACAGTTCACAATGTGCGGAAGAGACTGTAATTATCATTGCCATCCGGACACTACCTGGCTAGGACTAAACGAAACCTGCCATCTGTAGAAACTTGAAACGAAAGAAGGCGGGCTACAATCAGGTCTGGAACGCTCCCTGGTGATAGCACAAGATTCGCACCACCACTGCCACTACTAGACTAGTCGCCGTCCCAGTGTGAGGTTTGCCATAACCACCCTTTCACCTCCTTTTCCCGGACGGAAATGGACACTGAGAAACTTCAAACGGAGAAACAATATTCATCCATCACTCGAGAAAGGGGGCCCCTCCTCAACTTGAGTGAAGCACCGCTGGTAGAAAGCCTAGCAAACGCCGTACTTCTCGAGGAAGTCGCCGAGCTTGTTGTAGCAGCCAGCGCAGCCGCACAGCTAATTAAAGTCCACAGATCAGCAAATGAATCAGCCAATTTCATTCTGGGGGGGGGGGTTGCATATACCTCCTTCTTCTTGGCGCAGGTGAGGATTCCCTTCCAGTCCTCGTTTTCAATGGCCGTCACAATGCAGACGGCCTCGGCGATGACGTTGATGCAGCTCAGGATCTTGCACGAGGCGGGAGCCTCAAAGGCGAAGACTGTTTTGGATCGTTAGCAAGCTGCTTGGTCAAGTTGGAGGAGTAGGAGTAGTAGTAGTAGCTGTTGCCATGCCTTCAGCCTCGTTGATGGTGTACTCGGCCGCGCGGGGAGTGACGTCCAAGGAGGAGGCAACGCCCGTGCTGGGAGCGGCCATGACTGGGGCCAGAACGGCCAGGATGGAGATGATGGCGTTGAACTTCATGGTGGTGGTTGTTGAAACGAAAGCTGAAGGCTTGCTGAAGAGGCTTGATTGTTTGACTGGTGTGAGAGGAGGACTGATGTGCGCTGTCTGGGGATGAGGGTGAAAGAACGAGAAAAGGAGTCTCTCTTTATACATTGATGCGGTGATTAAAACAATGTCCGCTTCTTCTCTTCCTTGAAGCTCTCGCCGTCATTATTTGCCGCTGTCTGAACCTCATCGATTGACCAATGCAATAACGGTTCCCAATGATAGGACTGACTGCCAACATTGTCGGTTGAAATGTTGCCACCGAGACAAAAGCCTATTGGTCCAACCGCTGAACTGAGGAGTTACGATGACGCCTGATGCCTTTGAAATATTGGCATCACGAGATGTTCATATTGTGTTAGAGTACTTTAGCCTCCTGAGGTCACATCAAGGACGTTTCCAGAGTTGCATCTTGTAAACGTTCGGTCAGCGAAACTGTGGCTTAGACCTCCTTGAGGAGATAACTGTGTGTTTCACAAGAAATCGCAGAAACTCCGCACTCGGCAGCATGTCCAACGCCCCTCAGCTATACTGTAAAATTGCCTTCGGTGAGCTCAACTGGCGTAGTAGCAGCTTGGATCGTTGGTTCAGAGACTTGGCGTGCATCTGCACCGCAGGTCGGATATTCAGCGGATGAACTCAGCTCTATCAGTTCGGTTACAGTCTGAGGCTAGCAAGGCGGCTGGCTAACCACGATACTGCAGAGCCAAGGGCCTGGACTTGATTGCGCACGCTTTCCTCGTAATCAAATCCAGTAACGTTGCCTACATGGGATCATGTAAGTCGATTACGAAACTGAGAGATACTACTGTTCCACAATATCCCCCCAAGCTGGTACATGTGGTCTGACTAAGGGCCCAGTTAACTGTTGGTGTGTCTTTGTAATTACCTCGGAGAAATAGCTCCCCTTTCTTGCCAGACTTGCCTCGAAGTTGTGTCACACAAATCCACCGAGGTAACTCCCGAGCAGCAGGCAGGTGCGGGGGCGGGTTCGTTGGCATCAGCGGCTGACGGATGAGCAATCAACTATATGTCACTGCAACAGAATGGTAACAACATGATTTCGTTACGGCCACCATTGCGAGGGAGATAGGAATTAAATGCGGGCTTCGCAGTCCAAGGAATTGCGGCTAGATCAGCCGCTTGAGTCCTGACGCACTGTCTCGGGTGTGAGAGATGGTGGTTGGTTCAAATAAAGACCGACTCAATCTATCCTACCTGGCGTCGCAGCAGATCAATTCCGGTGACAGGCACTATAAAAAAGACCCGCATGCGTACGTTCACGCCAACTTTTCAAGTTTAGCCAAAACGGTAAGACAAACCCTTGATCGCCCCCCTTTTTCTGAGCCACTGGCCCCTGGGGGGCGGAAGCGGATCTAAATCAAGCCGGTCTTACAGAAACAGCGCCCGGTTGGGTGTCTGTATTGCAGCGAGAGTATCGACTTCTTGAGGGTCGTTATTTGCGCCTGACTATCGTCAGATGAACATGATGTGACAGTTCACTTTAGGAATATTGCAGACTGCCCTCTTCTTATCATCAATATTCTGGTTCTCGTGTCCAAAGAGAAGGTATGAAGCCACATTGCTTGATGTAATTGCCTGATCACTGTCGTCAAATGATCTCGTCATATCTGCTCAATCAGCCATGTTAAACTTTTACGAGTTTTATGATTGGCGAGTGCGTGCCCTCGACCAAGTCTGTGCTATCAGCATCACGTCCTCTGCTGCTTGAAATGGGACATGTCTAGCTCACCTCAAAGCAAGTGATGTCAGAAGGGTTGGTGTAATTCAAGGGTTCATTGTGTCACTAATAGCAGACATGCTTATCGCCGGTCCGCTGTCAAGATGCGACCTGCAATTCTTTGCGAAGACTTTTTGTGGCGGAGTCAATATCTGCCTAGTACCTATCTAGTCCAAGTTCTATCAAGTCCAGCTCCACGTCCTGCTTCCTCCAAGCTACACGGTTCGTCATGGCCCTCAATTTCCTTGTTTCTGGAGACCATCTTCAGTGTCATTCTTCGGCCGGCTTGCTCATCGATGTTTGGAAACTAACGCTCCAACTGTATTTCTCAAATCGTGTATTTAAACACCGGCAACTTGTCTCAAATCTCTCAAACATCATCACTCGCTCGGCAGTCTTCAACACCACCTCCACTGGTCTAACATCCGGTTGAACTTGTCTAACGCTCAGTTGATCCGAGCCAGTCCGTTGTCCGGTATTACTTTCAGTATAATAGGCTTATACAGTCATATCACCCACACCCACAAGACAACCATGACTTGCGGCAAGAGACGCGTTCAGACTCAGGAGACAATGCCCCCGACCAACTTGCCTGCTGGATACAAGCAGGTTGTCATCGACGGCCGAGTCAAGACTGTCAAGATGAGCTTTGATAAAGGCGCAGGCGCGTCCACTCAACAGCCAAAGGATGCTAGCGTCGCATGGGGCAAGCGGCCAGAGGGCAACCTCACCGCCAGCCTTGAGCACGCACAGTGGAAGGAACAGCTCGGCCACTTCGTTCTACTCGCCCACTTGATGCACCAGGCTGGCCTCTGCGAGCCTGACATCGTCAAGGCCCTGGGTCGGTACACTGAGGCTATCAGCGCAGGTCAGCTTGTGCAGCTGCAGTTGCACCTCCCCAACGTCAAGACGGTCCTCTTCGCTGGGTCATGCACCTGGTCCAAAACCCAGACCGTGTTTGACTTTGTTTCCACCATGGGCCCCACAGCAAAGAACAGTGCAAAGGGCAACCTCAACACTGTTTACATCGAGCGCGCCATGGAGCGAGTCAAGTCCCGCATCCTGCAAGACCCAGCCTCGTTCGACGGCCCCCAACGGCTGGTTCCTCTGGCTCGCCAGCAACCCGATGAACCGCCCAGACTACTCTGCGGCTGAACATCTGGCCCCTGCTGAATCGACAAAGGTCCCCATGACTTCTCGCTTCTGGCTTGCCGAGGTCCAGAACGCTCTTTTCATGGTTATCATGTCGCGTCTGCTCCTACAGGGCGAGTCCACGCTCTCCCCCAACTTGATGCAAATCTACAAGGAGGGCTGGTACTCACTCTTCGACTTCCTCTTTGACGGCGCACACTTTACCAACGCCTGCGTCTGCCCCAAAAAAGTCGCTCTCGCCCTCGGCGACTTGGACAAGTACCTCGGCACCATCGGGCTGACCATCGTCAAGGAGGTCAACGACGCCGGGTGCGCCCTGCTCAAGGCCCTCAGTTCGATTTTGATCACTGCTCCGCCAAGAAGAGCAGCAAGATCGCCAGCTTCAGCAGCTTATACAACGTCACCAAGGGCGTCCGCTCCCGCAAGCTGTCCAAGCACGTCTTCGACCTCCACTGAAACAATGTCGAGCTCCAGTCATTGCTAGCGCAGAACTGGCCCGTCCGCGAGGCATTCCACGCCGCCCAGCACCAGCGCCAGGTCAGCCACCAGGCCAAGCAGGTCAAGGCCCAGCAAGCCAAGACCCAGGTCAAGCCCAACATCAACAAGGTTGAGCGCCAGACTAAGAAGACCACAGACAAGATGCTCTCCGCCAAGGGAACAGTCGACCGCGACGGCTTCACCAAGGTTGTCCGTGGTGCGGCTGCAGTCCAAGCGACAAAATATCAGATTAATCCAGTCTATGGAAACATGGCCCTCCATCTTATTCCGGAACAGTAAGAGACACAAGATTGTTACTAACCAGCATATTACCAGGATGGCGAGTTAAACTTACCTACCTATACATGTATTATGCGAAATGTCTGCTAGGACAAAACCCATATTCGCATGGCAGTTGGTAAGATCCATACCTAAGGTAAGGTAGTAATTACCAAGTTGTAATTAGTAGGATTGTTACTCACCACCAGTGCGAACACAACAAAAAAAAACACGACATGTGACTATGCTAGCACAAATGCATATTTCCTTAAGTCCTGCTTGGTAAGAGAGTTTCAATTGCGAGTGCGAATATAGACTATAGATTTCACAGATTGAATAGAAATAGTTTTGGCTTAATTAATATACCACCCCAGACCCCCTGATGGTGACATAACATGCGCATGTTGATGATCTTGAACATACCTATTAAGAGCTTGAATAATGCTGTCCGTAACCTTTGAGGGAGAAGATGTTGAGTCTACCCAATTGAGATCGGAATTTGGAACCGCCATTTTCTAACATACTGCCCAAGGGATGCTAGAGGGGTTGAGTTATCTAATTACATGTAGGTGCAACTGGTACTTACTCGGTGTTTTTAACACGTGCAACGAAAAGAAGGCTCAGGCTCTTATTTTAGAACAAAGGTCGAGCGCAGCGTGCAGTAATGAGAGGGTAAAGGTAAGGGGTAAAAACCTCCGGTGGGGTGTGGTGACGCGTATCCCTTCCCCCTTCCCCCAGCTGTCCCTAGGGTTGGAACTGTCCGGGTGAGCGTTGTCAGTTCCTAAATCTCGAGTGGTGGTATTACCAATTAATAGTTGGCTACAATCAGTATTAGTAGAAGGCTCGTACTCCCCGTCGGACTTGGAGCTTTTCTAGCTTGCAGAGGCCATCAGGAGGATCTTTTGCGGATTTTCTTTTCAGCGCCGTTATCCTCATACATCGGCTGCCTGAGGATCACTGTGTATCTTGGCAAACTACAGCGTCTCAGATCGCGCACCGAACAAAGGCTGGCAGCAGAAAGAACAGATCGGGTTTGGGCTCCTGATCACGGCAGTGTCGAAACTTCACGCCAGGTCCTCGGGCAGGCGATAATATTGGGCCACGATTTTGAAATCGTTGCCCTTGTCCTTGCAGAATTGCCGGGTTCTTCGGGCTGAAGACGGCGCGCGAGGTCCATCGTCAAATCAAGTCGCCTGACGGGAGAAGTTCGAGGCCGGAGCTAATTAATCTCAGTTCAGCGGAATAACAGCAATGGGTATATCTTTTATTTTGGAATGATCTGTATGACGACAACGAGGAGAAGGATTGATGACATCATGTTTGTTTTCATGGTAATTAGAATTAACGGGCGGCAGGCACATATATATACTCAAATATTTACTTGAACGCTGTACTGTTAAGGACATGTATCAGAGTTGCACTTCACAGTTAGTGAGATGTAACGAGTTTGGGTTTTAACCTGTTCTTTTTTTCTTTTTTTTTTTCTTCAGTCGAGTCTGTCGTAGCGTCCTGCGCTCCCATACTCCACTCTCACTTATCTCCCCTGTCTATTAATCTCGATTCTTACAATGAACCAGCCATTGCTTTGTAAACTTACCAACAAAGGAAACAGATAATGAATGTGTGTCTGTTATAAACTGCCACACTGCTACCAAAAAAAAATATCAATATCAATACCCATAGGAAATAGGTATTCCCTCTCTGTGTGTGACAAAGCCGCCCAAGCTGGACTCGGAGTCTATACGCAAACCAAGCTTGTCTTCAAGCCCACAACTGGTAGGGAGTAGGCTTCTGGAGCGGCCAGTCGAGGACGACTTGGGGCTCCTGGGCGTAGGTGACAGCAGCAAGGCCGAGAGAGAGATCGTCGAAGAACCTGCCAGCCCTGATCAGGGCAATGTCGGCGAGCTCTTGGGCAGTGGGCTTGTAGTGGTTCTGGGTAGCGTCAAGCATGCGGATGACGGCCCAGGCGCGCTGGAATCGGACGTTGCGCGCTTGGATCTGCTTGTACTCTGCGTCGGTGGGGTGGATGTCGACCGCCTGGGCGTTCTGTGCGTGTGTAGTTGACATTTTGGATGAGCTGGTTGTGTGGGTTTGTTGTTGAACCGTGTTTGTCAAGGTGGGTAGTGGTTTGGGAGCCGAGTCTGTTGTGGTGCTTGGTGAAATCTAGTGCTGGTAACGAAGATCAATCAGTGTTAGAAACTGGAGCTCCAGATGAAGGGCTTGAGGGTGGTTATGGGAAAAGTGTGTATGGGATGTCCGATTTGACAGTTGAGAAACGATGACAACTGCTGTTGTTTTATAACCAAATTCATCTTGCAACTCACCTCAATCCGGCCCATTGTTCATGCTGATATTGTCTTGGCAGAAAGAAGCTTAAAGACTAAGATGTTGAGATTTGTCTCATTTCACCTGAAAGAAACAGGGCATTGTTACGAATAATGCCGAGTGTAACTTGAGAACTTGAACTCGAGACTACAATGCGTTCAGCTCCTGTACTTGATTCCTTGCTCTTTGTCAGTAAACAATGACAGGGGAATGAATCCTGTTCTACGGCGCCAAGGACGACTGTCTCCCCCCCTAAGTAAATACGCGCATTCAGTGTCAACCATGAGTGCCATTAGGACTTCTCACTATACTTCACGACTGCAAGAAAACACATTTTCCCCTCTCGGTTTCTTGCCTGCTGAGGGTATTTGGTTCTGCGTGCGGTAATTGGATATCTCCGTCTCTTTATCTCTAGTTACACGAGGCAAGCTTCACTCCCAACCGACAGTATCAGGAAGCACATAGTCCTCTCCCCATGGCCCAACATCCGGCCCCTTGTAAAGCTTGCCTCCCTTCCACACCCAAGTAATATTCTTGTGCTTCTGCAGCACCCTCACATCATCAACCGGATTCTCCGCCACGGCAATCACATCCGCCTCGTACCCTTCCTTGAGCTGGCCGGTCAGCGGCGCCTGCGGGCCGACCGTCAGGGGTCCATTCGCCGTGGCAGCTTTGATGGCCTCGAGACTGGTCATGCCGCACTTGACAGCCAGTTCCAGCTCCCCCGCCATATTAAACCCGGGCGGCGTGTCTGTGCCCAGCGCAAAGGTGACGCCCGCGTCGATAGCGCGCTTGTACGCTTCCAAGTGGCTCCCCGCCACGAGCTTGGCCTTCTCCCAGCTCTGCCGCGGCAGCCCTTTCCCGCCCGTCGACATGAGCAGCTCGATGACCAGCCGTGTCGCGACAAAGACGACCCCTTTTTCCTTGATCAGCGCGATGCACTCGTCGTCGGCGAATGAAACATGCTCGACGGTCGATACGCCTGCTTTCACGGCCGCAAGGATCCCCGGCTTCCCGTGGACATGCGCTGCCACGACACGGCCCAGCCTGTTGGCTTCCTGGACAATACACTCAAGCTCTTCAGGCGAAAACTGTGCGTAGAGCGGGTTATCGTCTCGCGACATGACGCCGCCTGACGCCAGCACCTTGATGACTTTTGCGCCCCGACGAATCTGAAGCCTCACTGCTCGGCGACACTCGTCGACGCCATCGACAATCATGGCCACGCCCGTGCCGTACTGGTTACCCGCCGTGATGTTGGCTACTCCCAAATTCAGGAGAACATCGCCAGCCGGCAACGGGAAGATGTCGCCGTGGCCGGCCGTCTGGCTCAGGCAAGCGCCGAAAGAGTACACGTTCGGCCCGACAATGGTGCCGTCGTTGATCGCCCTAGACACCTCACACCCGAAGCCCGCTACGTCGCGCAGCGAGGTGTACCCGCGCTGCAGCGACTCCCAACAGCCGCGGGCCAGTCTCGCGCCCGCGCTGCCGGGGTGCTCGGCGATGAAGCCGACGTAATTCGCTTGCGCCTCGTCGGTCTGCGACTCGCCGTCGAAATGGACATGCACGTCCCACAGCCCGGGCATGAGGTACGGGACTGACACTGCGCGGTGGTGCGCTGACGTGTATTTCTCGGGCAGGTCCGACTGCTTTCCCACCCAGGCGATGAGCTTGTCCTCGATGACGAGCGCGCCTTGGGGGACGGGGTCGCCCGCGCCGGGGATGAGCAGGTCGGCTTTGATGATGGTGTATAATTTCTTTTTCGTTTTCTGGTTATGGGCCGAGTCGGCTGAGAAGCCATCCCGGGTCTGAGCGGCCTCCCACGACGCCTTGGTGTGGATGGCGATGCCAAAACCGGTTGAGAAGATGGGGCCAGATTGGTGATTATTGCTAGCTTGTTCGGGGATTATGGCTGGGCGCGGTGCCGTCGCCTCGTCCGGCTGTTCGATTACGTGTCTCGTCATTTCCACTTTTTTAATCTTCGTCTAATTAATTCCTGATCTGAGTGTCGTGATGGAGTTGTAAAGTCGCCCCTGATGTCGTGGACAGTTGTTGGGGGGGGGAAAGCAAGGACATCAAGTAGTATTCGTCCATCCATTCCCGGGAATTGTTCCCGTTTGAAACGTGCCCTCTTCAGCCGCCGCCTATGATAAATTGGGATCGAGTTCCTTGCAGAACTCGCAAATCAACCGCCTTGATTAGGAAGGTGATGGACTCCCGTCCAATGCTAGCTGGTCAACCCCGCACCTGACGACAGGTAAGCATTCGGTGAGTATGCTGCCAAAGCATCGTGCTGAGGATCTTTTTGTTACATCATCGCCGTAATATTAGGAAGTAGCTACTAGACTAGCACTTGAAGGACATCTGAAGACAACGAATGGTTGACATGCAAAGGCTCACTCATAAACCACCGACATCAAAAATATTCGATTCCCTGACAAATCTCCCTCTAACACCTACCTACCTACCTACCTACTTACGCAACACTATCAACATCTTGAAACAGTAGCAAAGTTAACTTTGCTACATCTACAACCCAGCCCATCTAGTCGTCACTTATCAAGTCCATGTCACGATCCCAGCCGTCGGACAGCTGCTCCCAGAACGGAAACACATGACCGTCCCTCCACTCCCATTCGAGTGAGATATCTCGGCGCCCTGGCCTGTGATACATTTCCGTTCCGGGTGTGAAGACGTCCACCCCCTCGGGGTTTCCCTCAACGTCGTAGTACCACCTGGGCCGGGGTCAGATGTGGGTGGTTCAGCTCCGGGTTGGTGAGGAAATGCGGCGTGGTGATGCTGCCATTAAAGTCTTTGAATCTCCCGTCCTTGCCGTACGGCGGTTCTGGGATACAAAGGATGCCGGGTTGCTGTAGCTTGATATAGTGCTGCTTGTGCTTGAGCACGTCATTTTTTGACATGGCGTACCAGGCCTCGTCGTCGTTGAGCTCGGTGACGATGCCGGTCAGAGAGAGAGGCGGGGTCACGAAAGAAAAAGACAAGGGGTAAAAGAGTGATAGCTGTGAATTGTGTTTTACTCTATGTACTCACCAGCTGCAGGGAGTAGCGGAGCCCCATAATCTTGACTTTATACGAGTCGCACCAGGAAGGATGTTTAGTCTTACGGATAAAGGTGATTTGCTGAGGGCCTCCCCTGAAGTCGAATGGGTGCAGTTTGGCGCCCTCGCAACCCGCCGGCTGGGGCACTAGGTCAGCCGGAGAGTTGGGCAATTCTGGATACATGGCGACGCTGACACAAGCTCAGGAAACAGTATGCTACTTGGCAGTTTCACTATTTTGGAGAATCCGAGAGTATAGTTTTTACGGAAGCCCCTTTTAACAAGTGCAGCCGTCCCGCTTCGGTGTTAATAAGCGCCGAGGCACAAAGAGGGCTAGCCGATGAAACGATAATGAACAACTCTAGAATATATTCGTTTGGTCTAGAACGGCATCTGCTCGAGAGCTACGACTGTATAGGAAGTAAAGTCGCATGATGGTGAGAGACCTCATTAGGTACGTAGCCGGTAACAATTTCACCGAGAGTTTCAAACCTGCAAGCTCAAGTTACACACAACTTGGGGAAAATAGACAACCGCGAGGTGACATATAATACCAACAGCACAGCAAACCGGGTTTTGATCTTGAATATCAACGACCCGTAACCCGAGTTACCGTTCGCCCGCCGTTCACAAACATTGTTATAATCGAAGCGCCACTCCAAAGTGCCCCAAGTAAAGAAAAGGAGACAAAGGAATCACCTTCAAAAATCAACCAACATTTATAGGGCCAATACGGGTAATGAACACTACTAATTACCTAACAAAGACCAGCTCAACTTTGGCTGCTTTCGGGGACAAGTGTCAGCGCTTAATTGGCAGATGTTGGCGGGTGTCGAGTCGTTTGTCGGACCTCGCACATTGTGCTTCTCCGCACACCCCCTACAAGTGGTCTCCTCGGAGTGCTTAGTCACCGAGGGACGAATGCTGCGATGTCCAACTTTCGTGACATTATGGCCGCGACATGATGTGGTTGGCTCTGCTCACGCCTTGCCTGGGGGTCTCCCGTCTCCACTCCAGGCTACCAGCGGTATGGCCGTGGCACAGGAGAACGAACCCCGGATTCTGGGTACGTCCTCGTCCACAATTCGGAGCCTGACTCAGGCCGAGGTTTCACAGCTCTCGTCTATAATTGGTATCAGTGTTACGTCCGTATTATCAGAATAATACCTACAAAAATATCATGGTCCCCAAATAATTATTGGTAACTTGCCCATTTGCTCTCGCCATTAACACCCACCAATAAGTCCTTCCTCGTCGACGACAATAACAACAAACTGCCCATCATGCCTATCAGCCATACTGGAGTCATCGTCCCCGCCGACAAGCTCGACGCCGTGGTGGCGTGGTACACAACCGCTCTGGCACCGCTGGGCTACAAAATCGACAGGACGATCGCCGACGGCAATGTCGTGGGCTTTGGCTGCGACGGGCTGGTTGACTGGTGGATCGTATCGCGAGCTTTCTCGGCGGCCGGCGCGGCGGAACCCAACGCTGAAGTCCTGCCATCGCACCATGCGTTTATCGCCAAGGGTCAGTACCAACACTACAACTCGCTCTACAAATCAGAAGAATAAAACTGACTCGGCATAGACCAAGCTGCCGTGAACGCATTCCATGCCGCGGGACTCGCAGCCGGTGGCAAGGACAACGGCGGGCCTGGCATCCGCGCACACTTTAGTCCCACCTACTACGGCGCCTTTGTGTTTGATCCGGTGGGCAACAACATTGAGGCTGTGCACGGGAGGGATTGATTGTGTTACTGGCCTAAGGAGTTACTGACAAAAGTTGAGCCGAAGGTAAGAGGGGAAGAAGACGGACGTTGGGATGAGAACAATGGCATGAGTCTGGTCATCGACTTGATTATTCCAAATGTTTTTTTTTCTTTCGTTTTTTTTTGTCATTGGTGAGCTTTCAGCTCACTTGTCTCGTATTCTGACAGCCCGATAACATGAAAAATAAGAAGCCTCTGCAATTTAGGCGGTTCCAGTGAGCAAGAAATACTCTACTCACAATGTTTCGCATTCCTCTTGGCCATCTAGGTAATACGTGGAACTTCCTTCCGGGATCAAATGATGGTGTATATCAGCAGTTGAAGAATACGGGGATATTTATCAGGAGCCATTCTCAGTTTACAGGCAGGCGCGCTGGCCTGTCGCAGCTCTTAGTAATTAGATGTTCCCTATACAAAGTGAGTGTAATTAGATATTTATTTAGAATTTGATATTCGATACTGTTTTGATGTAATCTGAAGCATTCCCGGACATCCAAACTAATTACCCAAAATCCAGCTAGCAGAAAAGGGAACAATACATGCCCACGGCCCATCTCGTGGGGATGATTCAGGACGCCGCAATGTTGACACGGTCATCCCAAATGCTATTCAGATATGAAAACTGCAGTCCACTGCCACTGACGCCAAGATGATCACAATTCCCCGCCATTTTTGTTCTTCCAAGACCCTGAATAATGGTGTGTGACCAACGGCGGCGGCACCACCATGTCGCCATACTTGTTCGCGCTAGCCGCAAACGACCACCCAGGAAGCACCAGGACATCGCCAAGCAGCTTTGGCGCCATGAGCTCTTTGATCCCTTCTATCGACCCTGCACGCGCGCCAAACACCTTCTCCGTGCTCTTCAACAGACCGTTTGTGAACCTCCTGGGCCCCGTCGCATCCACCACGTCGCCGGCCATTTCCAGCGTCAGGTTGCCCACGTGGGAAACGCCAAGCTCCTTCATCTTGCTCTCAAGAAAGTCGATAATATCCTGAATCACCGTCCACATGTGCGGCGAGTTGGGCGCCGCCACGATAGTCCACGTCGCAAACTCGCGGATGAAGTTGTTGCCCCACCCTAGGTCGAATTCCCAGCCCACGACCACGGACGTGCGGTCCCTGTATTCGGCGGGGATCCATTCGTCGATGGGCGCGTCGCACGTAACATCGAGGTCGCAGTAGACGCCGCCTTCGGCGAAGAGGAGAAGGTATCGGAGGAGGTCGGCTTTGAGGATCGGGACTGTGCGCGTTTATTAGTATCAACTGCTGCGAGGATTGGGGGGGGGGACAAAGAGGAAGAGGAAGAGAAAGAGGAAGGAGGAGCACGAACCAGACAGCCCGAGATAAAGCTCGACGAGTTTAGGATGCAATGCGCCAAACGCCGTCTCGACGTAGACGTCGGCGGACGCCTCGGTCAGGAACTCGACGCGGTACCCCGTGTTGTTCTTGATGCAGGTGTCGGTCCATCCTCGCGCCTCGTCGGTCAGGCCCTTGGGCCCCAGCTTGTACCACAGCTTCTTGGGGATGGTCGTCGAGGGCAGTGATGATATTCGGCCGCCGAGGCCCAGCAAACGGCCCGCGCCGCCGAGTCGGTGGTGGTGAAAGAGGGGCACAAAGACGACGAGCACGAAGGCTGCTAGAGCAAATGTGGTGGATCGCCAAGTCTTGAACGCTAGCGGCCGGTGGTGGGAGAACAGTGGCATGGCTGTTATGGAAGGACAGCATCAGCATCCGGCACCATGGCGTGCCGTCGTTTGGAGATGACTTGGCGCCGGCGACATGATGTGGACGAGAAGGGAAAAAAATCCACGCAGCGCCGCAGCCCAAACGCAAGGAAGACGAGAATGCAGAGTCACGGCGAATCGGAGGTGAGCAGGGTGCGTAAGCGCGTTCTGGGCCCTGGCCAAAGAAATAGGGGCTTTGCCACAATCACTGAGGCTGAGGCGGGGGCGGTCGCAGCAAACACCAGATGAGTGGTCGAAGAAATGGGCCCCAAAGAGGTGGGACCAGTAAAATTTAGATTGACGAAAGTGATCAAGCTGAGGTGGTAGTACAGATTTGGGTTGGGGGCCAAAGACAGAATTGCTTCAATGTGGCTGCTGTCAGGGGTAGGCTGACATACAGTGCCCCAAACTGTACAGAACCAGCTGCCAACAACCCCGGTGGCAGTGCGCGGGAATCCTGATAAACACCGTACTACCGAACAAATCAATATCGTTTCACATCGTCGCCTATCTCAATCTCACAGGAAGGAAGGAATCCATGCAGAGACCATACACAATTAAAAAGTGTTGGAACCAACCAACATGAGACCCTGGGAGCAGGTTGACGGCTGCAAGGAGGGTCCTTCAAGATGGCAAAGCCTTCCCGCGTTCTAATCCCTTCCCTTCCCTTGACCTCGTCGTGTTTTCTATCCCATCTCTCGTGCAGACATCGACATGCGTCTTCTTCATGCTTTCCTTTTGGCGGGGTTTCCCTCATCTGTCTTGGGAGCGGGAACCCTTTCGTTCATCAACCCCCCCGCTGCAGGCGTCAAGGGTGATTTCACCGGGAACATGATCTTGACCGAAAAGACGTGGTTCAAAATTGCGTGGTCCAACCCCGTCGGCCAAGTTGCGACATCAGTGCTATTGAATCAAGTCAATGCCACTACCGCCGCCCTATTTGGCGAGGCCGAACGAATTACCCGTATGGCTGTCTCCTTGGCGCAACAAAGATTCTGAAAGAAAATCGACTGACTTTCTAATGACATGCACAGAAAGCCAGATCAACATGGATAGCTTCACTTGGATCGTAACCACCACAAAGGACTTGGCCGTGTCTAACGTCTTTTACTTCGACATCTTTCGAGAGGGTGCAGGCATTGGTGACGGCTCCAGCCACTACTTTAATATCATGCCTGCCCAGGCCCCGACATCGTCCGCGAGTATTACCCCAACGAGCTCTTCCACTTTCACCACCACGACCACCTCCTCCAGCAGTGGCCTAAACACAAGCAGCGGAGTCGCCAACTCCAGCAACAACCCTGGAGCCACCGAGCCGAACCCATCACCAAACGGTCTAAACCAGAGCGCACAGATTGGACTTGGCGTAGCCATCCCCCTCGCGGTGATATTTGGCGTCTTCGCGGGGTGGTTCTTCTTTGGACGGTGGCGGCAGCGGCGGGGGCAACCGCAAGGCAGCGGGTTTCCCTCTAAGATGGGCTCTGCATTGTCACCGACCACGACATACATCAATAGTAACAATATGGCAATGGGGAGAGAAGGATATGGAGCACCCTCAAGCGGCACTTCACAGGACACGTCTCATTATAAGCCTGTAGAGATGTTTGCGCCTCGCATGACCAGTGAGCTTCCGAGTCATGCATATGAATGATGATGTGTACTATACGAGGGATTTGGGGAGTTTCTTGAAAAAATAAATATCGAATACCCAATTGTGGTAAATTCAAGCAAGTTTATCGGAACCCTTGTTATGCATGGCAATGTAAAAACCAGGAAGAAGAAAAAAGAAGGGAAAAAAAGGGGGTGGGGATTTGTTGTGACTTCGAAACTGATGAACGTCAAGTTGTTGCAGCCATCATTGTTTTTCTCGTAAGGAATCATGGCCTCCTATAAGGAAACATACAAAACGATGTAGCCACACTAATCCCAACATGACCACTCGGGTATATGCCTACAACTAGGTAAGGTAGGCAGGCAGTTGGCTCAAACTTCTCACCAACATCAGGTGAAATACGCCGGACGTATGCCAATGCAGCCACATGCAACCAGTTGCCCATATTTGGTGCAACCACTCCAAACCAGCTACGGCGGCCTGGTTACACTGCTATACGGCTGGGATTGCTACCTAGGGACCGAGAGATGTAACCTTCATGCTGTCTCATACGAAAAGGACAGCCCCCAAAGCGCCCCTGAGTCCCCGTGTGCTGGCCCAGGTATCCGCCAAGACTTGTGGCTTGTATGTAGGGAGCATATTTTCACCACGGTTGGCATAAAATTGCAGGTGCAACGAGTTGACTATTTGACTGCCTAGTCTAAGTGTTGGTTGGATGCTCAGGGGTTTAACTTTGGGGGTTGGGGTTGGGGTTGGGTGCTGGTACCAATGGCTCGGCCCAAATCTGCAATTGTCATGATCTCACTTGACTACGTTCTTTTACGAACCATCGCTCGAAAAGCGTTCCAGAGGTTACATTGAACAGTAGTAGTCTGTGTCTTTCAAATCCTGCAACTTGGAGAGGGTGGGAATGGAATATTATATCTCCACCGTTAATGTGAATGCTGCTCAATTTACCCGGTTTTATCGTGGGACTCTGTTAAGTGACATTTGTGTTTTGTGCGAGGTAGGATTCTTGTTGGCCTGCTTTTTCTCATCAATAGAGTAGCGGACAATTGGGGTACATGGATGTCTGTCAAATATTATCCTCCAATTAGCACTCTTATCTTATAACCTTATACCCGTAACATGTAGGCACTGGGCTCTTTGTAGATCCGGAGAATTTCCTCACTTGTCAAACCCGGTACCTGGTCTCTGGCTAAATTGATCAAATTTCCGGTAGTGGTTTACTTGCCGCTTCTTGATTATCCGCTGACACGATTCCTGAATTAGATCGTCTTGCGGGGAAAGCTATAAAGAGAACCGCGTCCCGTCTAGCAAACGTTGACGGGGACGAGGTCTTGTGAGTCCACTAGTTAGCACGTTTTCACACACCATGGCACAACGTGTGTGGAATCTGTACAAACTTGTCATAGTGTCGGTCGCTGCACTGTTGCTGCTTGCTCCTGTCTCAGTTGTCGCATCCCCGGCTGTGACCTACAACAACACGCTCATAAACCAGCGAGCCGACCCACAAATCATCAAGCATACAGACGGGTGGTATTACTTCACGGCCACAGTGCCCGAGTTCGACAAAATCATACTCCGACGCGCCCAGACCATCCAAGGCCTCGGAGCCGCCACCGAAAAGACGATTTGGAAACGCAAGTCATCTGGCGTAGGCAGCGGCCAAGTCTGGGCCCCCGAGCTCCACTACATCGACGGCAAATGGTACATCTACGTCGCGCTGGGGGTATCGGGCCAGTGGCGGATCCGCGCATTCGTACTCGAGGGCACGGGCGGCGGCGACAACCCTCTCACGGCCACCTGGACGGAAAAGGGACTGATCAAAACCAACTGGGACACCTTCTCCCTCGACGCCACGACCTTTGTGGCCAACGGCACGCGGTACCTGGTCTGGGCCCAGCAGGAGCCCTCGCGGTCCGACGAGAACAGCAGCCTCATGCTCGCACCGCTGGCAAATCCGTGGACGATCCGAGGGACGGCGATCGCCATCTCGCGGCCGATCCTGGCGTGGGAGCGGATCGGATACAAAGTCAACGAAGGGCCCGCAGTCATCCAGCGAAACGGAAAGGTCTTTGTGACGTATTCGGCTAGCGCCACCGACTACAACTACTGCATGGGTTTATTGACGGCTTCGGCATCCTCGGACCTGATGAACCCCGCCTCGTGGAGCAAGTCACCGCACCCAGTGTTTGCCAGCAACGCCGATACGCAGCAGTATGGCCCGGGGCACAACTCGTTCACCGTGTCCGAGGACGGGCAGTCCGACGTGCTGGTCTTCCACGACAGGGGATACCGCGACATTAAGGGCGACCCGCTGAACGACCCTAACCGACGGACAAGAGTTCAGAAGCTGTACTGGAAAGCAGACGGCACGCCAGACTTTGGCCTCCCAGTTCCGAACGGTAACACGCCCGTGCGGCTGCGATCATATGCCAGTCCCAGTTTGTTTCTGCGGCACCAGAACACCACCACCAGTGCTAGTGCTAGTGGCGGTATGCCCAGCCTGGCCGAAACCCAGTTCCGCCTTGTCAGTCCGGGGTTGGTGGTCACAGGGGGCAGCAGCTCCAGCAGCTACGACAGTTACGACACAGTAAGCCTTGAGTCGACTAGCAAGCCGGGCACCTTCCTTCGCCGCTCGGGCACACAACAAGTCCAGTTCGAGGCGAGAAGTGATTCGCCGGGATTTGCCGTCGATGCAACGTTTGTCCGGCGAGCAGGCAAAGCTGACAGCTCGGGGTTATCGCTCGAGACGATTCCCGGGAGTGGTGGCACGTCGGGATACTATCTGGCCTTGGGCAGCGATGGGAATCTGGTGCTGGCAGTCGCTGACGGTGTGGCTGAAAAAGAACAGGCAACGTTTTATTTAGAGTGATCCTTGTCTTGTCACTGGCTGTTAAATATTCGAACAGGGGTGGTTACGTCCCTGAGATAGGGGTCCAAACGGATGTGTGGGGGTGAATCGTCCCGACATCTAGGTACATATCACTATCTGCCTTGGTATCTCCGATGTGATAATTAGGCGTTTTATGCCGGGGCTTTGACTGAACCAAAATACAAGGAGAACCCTCCTGTTGTGAATGTTCATATCGTTGTCCTGGATTCTCGATATCGGTTCACTGTCGAGAGGTGTTCAAGCAATGTTTTCCTGTATGGCACTCATCCCCATTTCATCTGGGTAATACCTAAAAAAGGAATATAAATCGTGATGGTGACTCATATGCAGGTCAAGACAATGCAGGTCAAGACAATGAGGGGCAAAGCGTTGCCCGCTCGAATGCCCGATAACAAAAGTTGCGAACAGCAGCGGAATCAGTCATCCTGTGCGACGTGAACAACGCAGCCACATGCATCCGGCAGTGGACTTTGGTGAGCAGAGAGTGACCGAGCGGCCGAGCCCAGCCAATATTCTTGGCTTTGCCGGATGCCGATTGAATACGACGACGATAGCGACCAGAGCGTCAGACGGTAACTATTCTGAACGGAACGAAACAGGCAAGGATGTACATGCCCGGTGCGGGGAGGAAAACGTACGGGAGGGAGTATTATGGGCGCCAGATTCAGATGCCAAAGCGATATTTCCAACTGCCATGGCCCACGAGCGGGCTGAGGCGGGAGAGAGGGGGCGGTTGGCGAGAGAGCCGGTGCAAATGGAACGCACCGCGCAGCCCGCAACACACGAGACGGGTTGACAGCAGCAAGTGTGGGAAAGGGCGGCATGATTATCAGGGCACCACGACAGCAGCAGCAGCAAGTTGGGTCCCAAAAGGGTTAGGATGGAACGCCACAATCGACGCGGAAGGGACGGAACGAGTCCTGAATGGCTGGCGGAGAATTATTGGCACGTACCACAGTAATACGACATGCAACCCGCCAGCTCCAAATGACACTCGTCGTCCTGATTTCTCGGGCACTCGAGTACGACGTCAGCACACAGCTTGCGCTATCAGCGTTGCCACACACGATGAGAAGCGGCTCCAGTCTGCAGGAACCAAACATTTACGAGGAGGAAGAGAGTCTTGTGACGGATCCGAACCAAACTTTCATCATTGTCCAGCGGGATAATAGGGACAAAACAGCAAAAAAAAGGTAAGCAATCCTGCAGGCAGCACAACATTTTTAGCAGCACGGCCCGTCCAATATTTCTCCCGCCCCACCCTCCACCACCCCTTTCATACCCTACGCTAAAATCTCGGTACTGTACGCTGTCTTGTGCCCGCGAGAAGACGCCTGTCTTACATCTCACCAATGCCACCGCTCAGCCAAGAGAGGCGTCTGTCGCCTGCCGCACTTGCATACAAACCTATTGCCGAGCAAATCACGATCTATGTCAGGTTAACCGAGCACGGAACTAGTCACTAGTTCATGTGGTTGATCAAGGCACAAGCTGGTTGAGGGGACACAAGAGTCTGCCGGAACGCAACCCCCTTTGACGACAAGACGTCGGCAGCTGTGTCTGAATGCCTATTGACCTTCCTATGTAAGACAAGACCGTCGAGAAGTGCTTGATGTAAGTAGCCAGAGTCAGAAAGAATCGCACGTATCAACTGCCAGAACTAACACCTCGACGATTAACGAAGCTGATCTGCCCCGGTTTTCGTTTTCGACCGATGGCATGGGCAATATAAACTCATTTGCGTAGGGCTGCGCAACTACCCCGAGTGTCTCTCATCACTCATGCGGGGCTCCGAGATCTGCGTGTAATTCCCGACGGCTGGTGCCATGTGCCATGTTCAGCCGCCTTGTATAACCGTAGGCCATCATATAGTTCTGTTACATGTGGGACCAGCACCCGAGAAAGGTAATGTCATGATCGGGTGGTGTGGAAATCGTGGCTACACAAAGCCTCTCTCTTACTTTCATCAAGCTTTGTTATCCAACAAGTGTGACATTCCACGCTTCCCTTTTCCTTTTTCAAACCAAGGTGGTAAGAATCCTCCACAACACCCCCCCCCCCCCCAACTTATGCGTGTTTTTCACCCACAACAAGAAATCCCGAAGACTGATCATCCTCCTTGAATCTCTGACTACGACCTACATCGCCAAGCTTACCATGCCTATAAAACATGACGCTAGCAGCCCAGGCCGCTTTGCAGGTAAATATAGCACCACACATGCGTCTGGCCAGCACTGAACTCTCAGGGCCCGTGTTATCCATTCCGTCTTCCTCGATTCTATTCTCAATACATGTACATAAAAGAAAATCAATATTCCAAACTATCGAACGTCCGAGCCCCTCAACCAGCTTTTCCCGACTCCTCCGGCCCTGCACTCCCGGATTCCGAGGGTTCAGTGTTGGGGCACCGTTGTCTTACATGCAGCGCCGTCAGAAGTCAAAATCCCTCATGGGACTCTGTTAGCTGCAACAACTTGGCGCGAATACAGGATCCCCGCTCGAACACACGGGTTTACCCTTCTCACACCACTTTTGACGGAACAGACTCCTTGATCAAGCCGTGAGGTGACAGTCATCGTCTGTTGAAACTCGAACTATCGAAAAGCCACACGGAGACGACGGCTGAGGGACCCGTATCTTACAATGTGTGTATGTGTGTGTGTGTGCAACACTAAGCTGGTGGCGCCGGTCCAGAATGATGTCGAGATAAACTGCCGAACGGAAAAGTGATGCAATCCAAGAAAAGAATGCTCTCAGACGGCAGGCAGAACGAGTGAAGCAAGAATCACCGCCAGTGAACTCAAGAGACATTCTAGCAAGGGGATGGAAAATTTCGGCGCCCTAGGCAGGCCCTTCTTAGCTCCGATGGGACGAAATATCCACCTAGTTGGAAGCCTCTCGCAACCTGAAGAAGTATATATTCAGCCATACCCTACTTCACAAACTGATGTTGATTTTGAAGGACAAGGCAGTCGAGGACAACTCCTGCAACCTTCCACGTCATCTCTTCTTCTTCCCAGCTCATTCTTTGAATTACAAAATACTTGAGGCTAGCCTTGGCGTGTCTACGATTCTGCCAGGATGAGAGCCGTTCACTTGTTTCAAGGCCTTGCCAGCCTGTTCCTTGCGAAGCTTGTCTCTGCTCTCCCACATCATGATCTTTCTTCCCTCGTAGGAAACGAGCTTGATGCACGGGGCCCGACTTGCAACACGCCCACCAACCGTGCTTGCTACAGACCCGGCTTCACCATCAATACAGACTACGAGTCCAACTTTCCACCGGGTGGAGTCACACGTCTCGTATGTGTCTCCTCTTCATCCTTACCCTGCTTGAATCTTACTGACCACTATTAATAGTACACCCTTGTGATCACCGAGCAAGACGACTGGGTTGGCCCTGATGGTATAGTGAAAAAGAAGGCCATGCTCATCAACGGTACGTTGTCTTTATTCCCGGCAGCTGGCCAACATGAGAAAAGACTGAGTTGAAAGTGGAACAGGCGCTTTCCCGGGCCCCACCATCACAGCCGACTGGGGCGACACAGTCAAAGTCACAGTGATCAACTCTCTCCGTGTCAACGGGTGCGTGTCCTTCTCAGCTTATCACTCACTCTGTCTTCACCATGTACTAACACATTGGTTCAGTACCTCGATTCACTGGCACGGTGTTCGTATGCTCAACAACAGTGTCAACGATGGAGCCAATGGTGTTACCGAGTGTCCCATCCCCCCAGGTGGCAGCAAGGTGTACACTTTTAGGGTCGAGCAGTATGGCAGCAGTTGGTCAGCATATACTTCCTTTTCTCATGACATGTTCGCGACATTTACTGAACCCCCACATAAAGGTACCACTCCCATTTCTCCGTCCAGTACGGCAATGGCATCGTCGGCACTCTGCAGTTCAACGGTCCCGCTTCCCTGCCGTACGAGGAGGACCTGGGTGTTTTCCCCATCACAGACTGGTACTACGGCGCCGCGGACCAGATCATGGAATCCCTCATCGCACCCCCCGGCGGCCCGCCCCCGCCGTCAGACAACATCCTCTTCAACGGCAAGCACGTCAATGCCAACGGCGGCGGGTCATACCAGCGCGTCAAGCTGAAGTCCGGCAAGCGGCACCGCCTGCGCATCATCAACACGTCGGTCGACAACACCTTTACCGTCTCGCTTGTCAACCACCAGTTCACCGTGATCCAGACCGACTTTGTCCCCGTCAACGCCTACACCACGTCCAGCCTGTTCCTGGGCATCGGCCAGCGGTACGACGTCACCATTGACGGCAGCCAGGCGGTCGGCAACTACTGGTTCAACGTGACGTTTGCGGCGTCGGGGCTCTGCGGCACCACCAATGCCAAGTTCCCTGCCGCCATCTTCCAGTACGAGGGCGCCAGCTCGACGGCCCTGCCGACCATCCAGGGCGTCGCGCCGCCCGACAGCCTCTGCTCGGACAACACCGACTTTGTGCCCATTGTGTCGCGGACCGCGCCGTCGACGTCGTTCAGCTTTTCGGCGGCCAACGACCTCGACCTCAACCTCGCGACCCAGGACTGGAACGGCCAGCAGCGCGTCTACTGGAAGATCAAGGGCCAGGAAATGAACGTCACCTGGGACGAGCCGACGCTCGAGTATGTCGCCAAGGGCAACTTGAACATTCCCGCGCGGTACAATGTGTTTTCCGTGCCGCCGACGAGCCAGGTAACTCACCTTGTCTATTCAACGGGTTATGAAAATAATAACTAACCAAGTGGGTAATTAGTGGTCGTTCTGGGTTGTCGAGAACCTCCTTGGAATCCCTGTAAGTTTACCTCTCCCCCTTTTTCACAACCTACCGACAGTCACTAACATGGTTTGTCAGCATCCCTTGCATCTCCACGTAAGCTCCTAAACCAGCATACATCCAATTACCTCCCAACTAGGTAGGTAAGTATTCAACCTCTAATTAACATGAACCACAGGGCCACGACTTCCTCATCCTCGGCAAATCCCCCGCAGTAGCCAACCCGTTCGGCATCCCGGTCCGGCGCTTCAACCCAGCCACAGACGCAGCAGGGCTACACTACACGAACCCGACGCGGCGCGACGTGTCCATGCTCCCCGGAAACGGGTGGATGGTGGTCGCGTTCCGCAGCGACAACCCGGGCGCCTGGCTGTTCCACTGCCACATCGCGTGGCACGTCTCGCAGGGCCTGAGCGTGCAGTTCCTCGAGAGGGTGGCCGAGATCCCGTCGGCCGTGCACCTGTCCGACATTCAACCGAATTGCGACGCCTGGGCGGCGTATTACAATTCTTCGCCGTTCAAGCAGATGGATTCGGGGCTCAAGATGTGATTTATTTCAAGTGTCTGTCTATATGCATGCCCAGCAAGCAGAGAGAGGAGAGAGAGAGAGAGAGTAAAGAGGAATTGAGTGGCTGCCCCTTGAATGAATTAAGGAGATTTTCTGAGATCTTTATTGTTGCTGTGACGAGGAAAACACATGATCAGTCACATGCTTATCTATTTGTTGTCTTGAGTTGAAGACTCTGTCAGTCTCCGATCACGAAATCTCCCGACCCAGGGAGGGTGTCTATGTTTTTGTTTTACATATAGTCTAGACATCGCGACCTAATAACCGGATTGACCCCATTCCCGGATCGCCCCCCTAAACACTACCACAATACTAAAACAACTACAACTTCGTCAATTTTGAAGCTATTTACAAGCCAATTAGTCCTTTTTATTCCTCTTCTAGCCGTCTAATTATATTCAGTGCGTAAACAATTGTTTTTCACGCTTCTTCCCTTTCTTCCTCTTCCTCAATCGGTGCTATAGTCCTTTTTCATTTGGCAGGTTGTTCGCTAGCTAATTGGGTAGCTACAATGTCTTTAATCCTTACAAAGCAATTATTGGTAGGCTCTTTAACCTTTTTTCTCGTATATAGTTTATAAGCTTTTAATTTAATAGCTAAGTTAGCTACTTGTGTTTTTAATTTCACAATTTTTGCATTCTTTATGTTTAAAGCTTTCCTTACTTTAGAAAAAAAAACTTAGGTATTCCTTTTAGTTAAGCTAATAATTGCCTATATAACCTCCTATTATTTTCAAAAGTTTTAGCCTTTTTAAGGAGTTTGAAAAAAATTAAATTTTAATATAAAAAGTAATATTAAAAATAATATAAATAAATAAGTAAGGGTATTTTTATAAATAATTATATTAAAGTTATTTAATATAATTACTAGTTTAAAAAAATAAATATTAATTTTTCTAAAGTTAAAAATTAAATTCTAAGCACTTATTCTTTTATTAAATATATTTTTATAATAGTATAAAAAATATTACTTATTAATAACTATTAAAGTAATAAAAATAGCTAAAGCTTTTATATTTTACTTAAAGTAATTTTTTAATATAAAAAGAATTATATAATTAAAAAGTTAGGTTTTATAAAAGGTATGTAAAAGTAAAAAAACTAATTATATTTTGTTTTTTTATACTTTTAATATAAAGTTAGCTATTATATAGCTTAAGTGCTTATTAAAGATTAAGAAACGCTATTTTAACAGCTTTTTTAGCTTAATTTAAATTAAATAAACGTTTTTAAGTTATTTAAAGGCTATTTTAATATTACTTTAGCTAATAAATAAATAGTTATATTTCTAAATAGAAAAGTCCTTTTTTAAAGCTAAATTTAAAAGGAATTATTACTTTTATAAGCTAGCCTTTATAAAAATAATAATTAATAATAATTTATAGCTTTTATAATATTATATTTAATAATTAAAATTTAAATAATTATATTAAACTTTATAATATAAGCTTTACATATAAAAAAGCTTTCTATTACTTTTTTAGCTTTTATTTTAAAATTTTAAATACTATATTTATTTATATTAATAATATTAGCTAATATAACTTTTTTTTCTTTTAATTAAGCATTTAACTAAATAAAAAAAAATTTATATGCTTTATAAATAAATTTACGTATTTAACTAGCTTTTAGAATTTGGAATAGCTTTATTTTAATTTTAAGGTAGTAGTTAAGAAATTGGTTGAACTAACGCGAGCTTAGAGCTTTAACGTTGCTTTTTTTACGTAATATAGCTTTAGCAAAGCCTATAAGCTAATAATAGCTAAAAGCCCTAAATACAGCTTTAAAGTTAAAAGCTTAGTTAATAACAAAGCTTTCTTATAAAGGAAAAAGGCATTATTTATTTTCCTTAGCCTTATATACTATGTGCAAACTATAAAGTTAGTTTAATAACATAGAAGTTAGTATACTATATTGCATTGCAGCTTCTTTTTAGGTAAGTTTATCTTTAACAACTTCAATAGCCAATTCAATTAACTACTTACGGACAGATTCTATTTTTAAATATGAAGAAATTTGGCCTAAAATTGAATAAGTTATATCAAATTAAAGTGGATGGTGATGGAAATGGCGGTGTGTAGTGCCAAGTCTGGAAGTGGGGTTGATCCGGTAATAGGGTTAAGATGTCTAGGTCTAATGAGTACATGATAGACCAAAAGGAAACCTGCTAAATATGCTTTAATTGTTAGCTCTGAAAGTTTTCCATTGATTCCGCAAACAGAGTTCATTTACACATTTGAAGTTGTTCAACTGAAGCATCATCTCATCCCTTCATTCTCTAATTTTGGTCCCAAAAATCAAAGGTGCAAATTGAAGCTTGGCGGTGCCGTCCACCCACCACAAACTGCCTAGGTAGACTGCATATTAGAGCTGAGCTGTCCTAATTCATGCAAAGTACTATTATCGTGATCAAACATAGACTTCCTCCCTTTTCAACACATGCAGCCAGTGCGTTTTCATTCTTGCACGCCGCCAAAGGCCAGCACTGTATTTCGTGTTCCAACTGAGCCGCCACGTTGCAGTCTGCTTGCTTGATAATTAGATGGCGTCTATCCAGCTCTTGATCAATTGCAGTGGTAGCTGCGGAAATGATGTCCTTGAACTGTATTTAGCAACGTCAGATAACTCATCTCACGGTTAATTACTAGCACATAGAGGGGCATAGGAGGTGGCCAGTATCTGAACAAAAATCATCTTTCGTACGGAGGCTCTGGCTAAAGGAGAGAGTGTCACTTTGCCCAATGCTCAAGGATGTAAATATCATTGATGGGCTGTGTGATTACTCGCTGCCAAGGCAGCTTCTGTTCCTAACGAGGTATAATAAGAAGGTCTGATCAATCTCCGCTATTCCGTGGAAGCTCCCGCTCGATATTATTCTACTGTTTGCGTATGCTCGTTTCCTTTAGCCTCAACCTCTGTTCTCGAGTCGATACCTCTCCTCGTCCACAGCTGAAGAAGTGTGATACCTGGCCTGGCATATGAGCGTCCTGAACCACTCAGAGTCATAGAATCCCTCCGGCCAGCTCACAAGCCCTGGCCCAGAATCCACAGGGCTCGGGCTCGGTCTCGGCCTCAAGCACTCGAATTCGGTCGGATGTATAGTCTCCCCATAAGGACTGATCCCGCGGAGATTCGGTGTGTCCCACGGCTCCTCGAGCTCCTAGCTCGAGTGGTGGTCACTCGATTTCCCCGCCCAGTTGGTCGTGGGCCCCGGCAGGTCGCGCTTCGTGGAGCAGTTGGAGCACGAAGCGAGGAGCCGCAGCTTCTCTGGCGCAAGGTGGGTGTAGTACCCCTTGTCGCTGCGCGTGGGCTTGTTCTTGCAGTTCCCGCAGTGCGGCTCGGGCAGGTGAGCAATAAAGTCGCCGGTGGTGCGCATGGCGCGGAACATGTCGAGGGCGAGCACGGGGGCCTCGTCCAGGAAGGCGGTGAAGGCGTAGGTCTGGAGGAAAAAGAAGCGCGCGGCGTGCACAAAGTTGACGAAGGCGGCACGGATCGGGGTCATGCTCCTGTCATTGATGGGGGTGTCCTGGTAGACAAGGCGGATGGCGTCGAAGAGTTCGTCCAGCCAGTCGACGGCCTCGTACTGCAGCTGCATGGGGCCCAGCTTGGCATCAAACTCGGCAGTCAGAGTGGACAGGGCGACGTTGGCCAGGGGGTCCATGTTAAAGTAGTCGGCGACGGTGTACACCTCAATACACGTGACAAAGTTGGTCTTGGCGCCGGGCTTGTTGAGGGTGGGGATGTCGCAGATGCCCGTGTAGATGTAACGGATCAGCCAGTCGATGGGCTCGGGCTCAAAGTTCTCGATGTTGACGTGTCCGGTTTTGGCTTCCTCAAAGTTGCCAGTGAAGGCCTTTTCGAACCACACACTGCGCGAGCAGAGGATGTTTTTGTGCAGGTTCCATGTCTTTTCACCGCATTTGACGCTGACGTCGGCGAAAAGCCCCGACTCGAGCAGCCTGACCACTCGTTAGCAGCTCCTGCTGTCGAATGTGGCGACAACCGCGACACATGAAAGAAAATGAAGAGGAGGATAAACAAAAAGAGAAGGCGATGCCTACTTCTCGTCCGACGACCGGAATCTATCGCCCATTTCCGCCTGTGCCGCGATAACAGGGAGCCAACGGAGGTCTCAGATGGTCGAGGGAATGGTTTTTGACATTTTGCAACCCGTGAGACGATGAGAGGAAAAGTGGAGGAGCGATTAGCGCCTGGGTTAGGGTTTCTGGCTCTCGACAAAGGAGATAATGCCAAGACCTGAAATGGTCGCCGCCTGGACAAATCACAACCAGAGAGCTACGACATGGAAATTGAGCTTTTTCAGTTGGGAACATTTGTTATCAGTCATTGCATTTTCACTCTCATATCACTCTCCTGGCTGTTAACCCACATTAGGTATCCAGCAGCAGTCAATGCCCTTGGCCCTAGGAGGAGAAAGACCTGGACCTGGCCCGCAGCTCTTCCGGGAGAGCAATACCTGTATGTTTTTTATGAAAGTGTGCACGAACCCGATCCCGCCTCGGATTCCCGTAGCCGCATTGAGTGCAGTAAATGGGGGGCGGCTTGAGGTGAATTTGGATTTGGTGCTTCCTCAAAGCACTTGCATCCCCATAAGTCGCAGTGCAGCCTTCAAAATCGCAGTTTTTCGTCCGTCTTGGGTCACTATTAGCCAAAATTCTCAAATACCACTCTCCAGAATATGCACTTACTTGACGGATCTCGGGGACAAGCCGGCGGTGTTGTCCAATGATGCCGTGTTCTCATCGTCCGGCCGAGGACGTTTTTTACCACTCGCAACAGCAAGGACCGTGGGCGTGGCAGAACTACCTTCCTGCAATACGCAAGATATAAACTGTCGGAAGAAGTCGCCTGGGGGGAGGACCGCCTGTGCATGTTGTTGGTCTTGAGCCGCAGTTATGACGAAGGAATGTGGTAAAGAAAACTCACTGCTGCAACGCCGACTAGATAGTGCTCTATTTGCGCAATGCTCCGCAAGTAGCCGCGTTTAGTGAATGTCTCCGCAACGGAAAGCAAAGCAAGAAACTCGGGATAGCAGGACTCGTGACTCCGGAACCGAGGGTCGAAGAATGTTTCACGGGCCGAGTCGTAAAACGTCTCCCGGTCGCCCTCTTCTGCCTCGTACAGCTTGTATCGCCTCGAAGCGAGGCTCCTGCCGGAAAGAATGTACAGCAACTCGCCAATCTCCTGGAGAAAGACGAGAACGACAATAAACATGGCGGTGTCTTCAAGCCTCGCCTTCTTCGCTTCCTCGGCTGCTGGGTAGAAAGGCTCTTGGTCGTCACTTAGGGGCTCAATTGACGCAACGGGCGCTATAGAAATTCCAGCATCGTAGATTCCGGGCCGGTCCTTCTGCCAACATGGGTCCAGGCCATGTAGTTGTTGTTGTGGTTGTTGTGGTTGTTGTTGTGGCATATAATCCGCTGCTTGTGGCGGAGGCTCACAATCGTGCCGACTGTGCTGCGGAGCCAATGCAGCAAAGTTGAAGACAGCGTTGGAATTGGCCATCAAGTCGACAGAGTTCGGCCAAGTCTCGGTGTGTTCGAGGATGGGGAAGATGCCGGGATTTCTGAGTCCAAAGTGATTATCACTTGCTACTTGGGAGGGGCCCCCCAAATTCCCTTCAGTTTCATGGCCATTGCACACCACATAACAAGCAAAGTCGAGGGTCGAAAAGTCCGTTGCTTCGTTGTCGTCGTCGTCGTTGTTGTTCTTGTTGTTGTTGTTGCTGTTGTTGTTGTTGTTGTTGTTGGTGGTGGTGGTGCTGGTGGCGGTGGTGGCGAGCTTGGGCGACCCAGAGATGTTTGGGAAAAGGGCGCTTCGGGTACTCGAGGGAATATCGATGAAATGCAAGCGGTCCTTCGCCTCTGGCCACAGCTTTCGGGCTAGGGTGTTAAAGGCTTGTCGCTCTAGAGGATCCGAAACTAGGTCCCGCCATTGCCTCAAGTCTGCGAGTATTTCGCTCTTGTCAATGCGACCCTTCTTGTAGAGGAGCTGCGATATGGCATAAGAAAAGCTCGCAAATGCGAATACGTGCTTCAGCTCGTGGGGCTGAAAACCGTCGAGCACACCCCGAAACACCTGGGCGCCTGCGTCACGAATGTTCATTGCGTTTGGGTAGACTCCCAGAAGCTTGGTGAGAATAGGGTCTTGGGATTCTTTTGCGAATTGCTGGAATCGCCGGTGATGATATGCTGTCTCATCTCGTAGGTTCCGAATGGCATCCCACTGCGGAGCCATGGGTTGATTGTCCATGCGCGGAGGGGATTGGGGGAGAATAGTCGACTTGTCGACCTTGTAATCAACAAACTCGTCGTCTGGGATGTACGACGAGTGTTGTTTGGTGCTGGGCACATTGTCGGCGGCTCCAGTGCTGAGGCCCGTGTGACCAGGCTGGGCGGGACTTTGCAACGGTTCAAAAGCCGCGTCTACCTTGTCCTGGTACCGAAGGCCTGCCATCAATCCGTCGATCTCAGCAAAAGCCTTCTCTAGGTCTCTCTTGTGGCCCTCGACAGCGGACGGCGTGCCCCGTGTGACACCGGCTGCCCAGGAGTATTTGGGTCGGTACTGGTCAAGGAGGAATTGTCTTGGTTTTTCGGTGGAAGACATGGCGGTCAGGGGTTATGGGTACACGCAACTAGGGACCTACGGTACTAGATATGTAGGTAGGTCGTAGGTACTGTGCACTGAACAGTGGGAGCATGTACGCGGCATACAGTCGCAAGGCAACCAGCAGGCGCTGCGGGGCGTGAGAACAATGGATGGGGGGAGAAGGCAAAAGTGTGGAATGAGGCAACCAGTGGTTCGCGCCCGAACAAGTGTCTTGAATGTGCATGGGCGCGGGTGTTTTAAGCAGAATTGAACCTCCTCCTTGGGCCAAACGTTCCTGCCAAATCGCGTGAGGCTCCCGCTAGGCTGACCCCACGGGTCAAGAGACACGGACAAGTTGGGTCGTTTGTCACTTTTTAAGAGTTGGCTCGTGTGTACTTACAGGGTTAGGGTTGCAGTATGACCAGGGAATTTGGACTTCGCTTTCCCGCGGGTACACCTCAGGTCCCGACTCGTACATCGTGCTCGCAAGGTCCTGCCACGCCATGATGCCCCAAGGCCCACGTCTCACCAATACCGACTGCCATGTCCCGCCAGGACAGGTCCTCTGGGCGGAGGGAAGGCACAACTCGCGATCAACTCGTCCAATCAGGTCTCCCAACCAAATCCCACGACTAGCTAGGTACCCAAGTACATGTACATGTACCTGTACCCCTCACGTCTTGCCAGGTCCTGCCAACGAGGGGGGGTCCCGTCAGGTCCTGCCAGGTCCCAGCAGTTCCCATGGGCTTGGTCCTGCGATATCCCATCAGGTCCCGCCGACTGGTCCTGTCACGCCCCACCATGTCCCATCATGTCCCGCCATGTCCCACCATGTCCCGCCATGTCCCACCATGTCCCGCCATATCCCACCATGTCCCACCATGTCCCACCATGTCCCACCATGTCCCACTGTCAATTCTTTTCCGTGTCAGTCCAGTTCTCTGATATCTCGACCAATCCCGAGGAGACGTCCCAAGATTGCCAGCCTCCTAGAATGCCTTGACAGTCTGTCTGCAGCTTCGCCACCCACGACACGGACGGCGATGCGGCGCCACTTTAGGGCACTGCACTTGACCTTGCCTGATAGGCTCTAGTTCCGACCCAAAAAAGCGCCGTTGTCTCGACTCACGGTTCGCAACCACATTTGTTTCGGCCGAATAGTGTGTGAAAAGCGTGGGACTCGTAGTGGGATGCACAGCAAAATCTCGAAAAGTGGCGGCCAATTGACATTCCTCACATGACATCCGATGATCATCATTGACGGCCGGGGACGGGTTCTGTCTGCTGCCATTTTGCCCGTGCCAAATTGTCAGTGACGCTGATTCTTTATGTGTTTCTTATCACTGGCATAATGGCCGACGGCATTGGCGCAAATGTGACAAGTCCCGGGTCCCATGACAGTCACTGGCATTAAAGGCGACGACACAGTCCCGTGGCAAGATGATTAACTATCTAGTATCTTTGTTGCCATTCAATGTGCATTGTATAAAGGGTCCAGGTTCCAACGACTTCGGAGTGATGTAAAAAACCATAAAGAAAAACAGTATAACCCCGGCATTTTAACTCGTCGTTGTCGATACACACCTTTTCCGTTATATTATCACCGTGGGAGATCTTTCGAGTCTCGGTTCAGGGTGTCACTACCTCAGTTCGACAATGGGGGGCAAGTCCAAGTCCCAAGCAGCATCCTCCCCCGATGATACCAAGGAAATGCAGAAGACCAAAGAGGAAACCCAAGGTACGCTGTTAAACTCAAGTTCCTTCAAAAAAAAAATTGTAGTCAAATGACTAATTAAATTCCATAGAGCCATCTCCAATGGTTCTCATGTGGCTGGATGAGCCCACCGAGAACTTTGCAGACAGTTGGTCCTCAGAGCGAGCTGCGACAATCCCAGCTCCCGATAATGATGGCATGTCAGCCGAGCGTGCCAAGCGAACATCTCGCCTTTAATATGGGAACTTGTAGTATGAATTGGCAGTGTTGGAACAGAGCTGCTTTGTGAAGAAGGAAGACAGCGTAAAATACGAGACAACCCTCCTTAGACGCCAAAAAAATTATTTAAAAAAATTCCACCGCTTCAATTGAAATACAAAAATAACCAAAGAAACGACCTAGGAAGTCTTAATATTCTCTCCAAGTCCAATGAAAGGTTGGTCAATTACCTAAGAGATCTGTGCTCAATCCAATAGCAACATTAAACCTGAAAAAGATTCAACCTGTGGCTCTTTTGTCTCTGGACGGGGACAACCCACGATGGTTTACTTGTGTTGAACTTTGGAAATAATTAATCGCCAACCGGCAACGGGAAGGATCATAAAGACGTGGGTTCCATGCTCTTTATTGCCAACCCGCAACAACCTCATGTCGCTGGCAGCCCGCAATTTGACGGGGGCGTTATCGTCCGAGGGGACAAAGAGCGGGAAAAGAGTGGGAGAAAGATTACCTAGAAGTCTAGTCTTGGATATCTGAGGTTCCATAAGCCGTTGGTCTCCCTTGCTCCTGGCTTCCCACTCAATCTTGCAGCGCTTTCCGCAAAGCCCATTTATAACTTGGTTAGTATTTTATTTTTGTCTCCATTACTTTTCGCGAATATAGTGGAAATCATGGGATCCGCATCATCATGGTGTTCAATGGCACAATCTCTAGAAGATGACTGCTATATGTATTGTAGCACCATCTTTCGATTCGACGAGGATGTCTACGACGACGATACGGGCGACACGGCCGAGATGTTCTTCGACCCGGACACGTATCGCTACTTCAACGGCGTGCACCGCAGAGGCAAGCCTGCGTTTCCCTGCGTTTCCATGCTTGACAGGCGAGGAGCCCGAGATGGTGGCCATAGACTCCTCACAGCACGACGAGGAAGCGCAAGCCGCCAGTCGCCTTCTGCGCCCACTTCTCCACAACTTGCCGTCCGACGTGCTTGCCGCCGGGATAAGCGCATCGGGCAGCGAGGTCCTATGGACATCAACAAACCCGGAGTACGGTGGAGCAGCCATGGGATATTATCCCTCCGTCTCTGAATATCAGCTCCAAAGCTGCCCGCCAATCCTCCTCCGATCTCAGCTTGAAGTGGTGGATCGCTTTCTCGTCGGCGTTGACAAGGTCTCGTACTCCAAGTCGGCCGCCTCGACTGTGCCCCCCTCGGACGTCGACGAGAAAAAAGCCGCTGCCAGTTCCACCAAGGACACCAAAGGTCCACAACATTGAAAGTTTCCAGCCCCGTCCTCTTATTAGCCGTAGTTCGTATGGATAATAGGTATGCTAAGATGAACCAATAGATGGGTTAATATGTTATAATAAGAGGGCATTAACGCCGCCCTACAATAAGGGGTCACCCTTTGTACTACATCTATACAGTGGCAGTCGTAACTAAATCGAACCAAAGTCCAAAGGTCCAGTTCCTTCGCTCTGACGTCCTAGAAGTTTAGTATTCACGGGCACTCACTCATGTGGCTGAGGCTATGGTAGTCATACGATGAGTCCGTGTGACGATCTCAACAAGTCTCAACCATTCTTTCGCATTTTTGGGCCTCCAGGATAATCTGGTCATTTGCCACGTTAGGTCTCTTAAACGGAGGGACACTACACGGCCACAACGCACGTAGTCGTTTACTCTTCACGTCGGGTTACCGAGGCAGGCGGATTCCCAGGGCTTGATTCAACTTCCCAACTGGTAACAGCAACTTCGTGCGCATGCTCGCAGACAAGACACTCTTGCATCGAATCTTCGTTGCTTCCTCTCAGGCATTTCGCATCAGCATTTCCCGTTTCACAGCTAACGGACAAACTCGTAATATTTGCACCACTCTGCTCGATGTTATATGTACCAGCCATCATTCCAATGATCCTTGTCATCCATGTATTCCAGCTCATTTTTACTCAAATGGTACCTATTGCTTTCTAATCAAACTAGGGCTTAAAATCGCTCTCCGCGGCACGAAAACATATCACTAATTACTGATCGACATGGACCTCGCGCCCAGTACGCAACCGACACGCGCCTTGACGGCAGCACGACGTCATCCTGCGGAGATGTGGCACCAGGGAACTTATATCCGTGAACCTTGACGTTAACCTAAAAGGCAGCGGGTGCGGCACACTGACACGATCGAGACAGACAGTCATCAGTCAAGGCTTCTGAAAGGCGAGGGATTTGCCGAGCGGCATTTCTCTGTCGACATTAGATGCTGACCTGCAGGCGTATGTTTGCTGTGCCGCAGTGCCGTGGAAGGGGACATTGATAGTCATACACTCCGGCTGCACCGAGACAAAACCCCTTTGTGGGGTGCCCAACGTTTTCCCGCATATTGGGGTCATGAGAACCGCAGGCATCGGGCTTGTGGTGATTTCGCCGTTCATCGCCGACATTACCAAATCGGAACCACCAATTATGGAAAACGGGCTGTGACTGGACCAACGTGGTGGGTGTGTCAGGCATCGGCAGTTGTTGCAACGCGAAAGTGTAGATAATGGAAGAATCAAGCTTTCTGGGCCCGGACCGGACTCTAAAAGCGATGCCCTTGAAACAGCCACCATTGGCGATGGAAGCGCCACTCAACAGTCTCGTCCTACCTCGGCGAGCAGTAGCTTTTGAGTAACGCTCGCGTCGCCCTGGAGCTCGGCCTCAATCTGGAAATGCGAAGGCGATAAGAGGCGGGCGCCCCTGGATTCCGAGTCGCAGAAACCGCGGTGTTCCGACTGCAGACCACACCCACACGTGGGGTGTCGAGTGAGACAGTTCTAGCTGGCAAGTTATCCTGAAATCGGCTCGCGTGGAGCTGAGCGCGAGGAGCTCCGTTCCGGTCTATGGTGGATCCGACGGATGCACAAAACGAGTCTAGATGAGGGGAGAGATAAAAGATGAGATCATGCCCCCATACGCAGAGAATGGAATCCCACGTCAACAAGACATCACATCAGATCCCCTTCTTGGCTCCCACTTGCTTGGCGAATGCCCCTGATGCGGTTGAAGGCTTCAAGTCGCACTCGCAGACTTATTCATCGTTCGCCAATACATCGGACAGTCCGTTCGATATACCCTTTGCGCCTCTCCACATTATCAGTTACCAACAAGGAGCCATCTCACTTACCTCACAAAGCTTGAAAGAAAAAAAAAAAAAACCATAGTAATGATGAATGGGGCTATCGACAGCAAGCTCTCGTCGCATCGTGCCGATGGGGAGAAGCCACAATATGGCAAGCGGTTGATGGTCAACATTGTTGACGAGCGGGCCAAGAGTGACCCAGACCGAGAATTCGTCTCGGTTCCACGAAGTTCCAACCCGCGAGACGGTTGGAAACCCATCACATACAAGCAAGCCGCCAATGCCATCAACCGCGTCGCCCACAAGCTCGTCGAGTCGTCAGGCCGTCCAGCCAAGGGAGAGTTCCCAACCGTTGCCTTCATCGCCCCCAATGACGTGCGATATCTCGTCTTCGCTCTGGGTTCTGTCAAGGCAGGCTACAAGGCGCTGTTCATCTCGCCGCGCAACCCCATGGAAGCCCAGCTCAACTTGTTTGAGCTAACCAACTGTAACACCATTTGGTTCGATACCAATTACAAGGGCGCCGTGCAGCAATGGCTCCAGGAGCGCGACATGCACGCCGTCATGATTTTCCCCGTCGACGCCTGGTTCCCCGAGGAGGAAGTCGAGCCGTTCCCCTACAACAAGACGTTCGACGAGGCAGAATGGGAGCCGTTGATGGTGATGCACACGAGCGGCAGCACTGGGCTCCCCAAGCCGATCCTGGTGCGCCAGGGCATGCTCGCTATCGGCGACAAGGTGCACAACCTGCCGCCGTGGAAGGGTAGAAAGGTCTGGGTTGAAGCATTCGCTAACCGTGCCAAAAGGATCCTACACCCCAGTAAGTTGCACAGATCCGCGCCCAATATACGTCGAATTAAGCTGGTGTTGCAGTGCCTCTTTGCCATGCCGCAGGAATGTACAGCTCTCTGATGATGGCGCTCTACTGGGACGTGCCCGCCGTGCTGGGCATCGGCGATCGTCCACTCTCATCCGACATGATAATGGATTGCCTGGAGTATTCGGACGCAGACGCGGTTGTCATGCCACCCGCAATCCTCGAAGAGCTGAGCCAGGACGATGATTCGGTTGAGATCTTGAAGAACCTATCTGTGGTCGGGTTTGGTGGTGGTGAGTAAGAACCTGTGCAACCAAACCATGTCCTGGGCTGACGACAACATGAACACCACAGGCAACCTTGCGCAAGGAGCCGGGGACAAACTGGTAGAGAGAGGCGTCAAACTGTTCAACTTCATTTCCGCCACAGAGTACGTGCAAACCCCCCTCGCCCGGATGTCCAAGGCAGTAGTTGGCTGATGATGCTCCAGGTTTACGCCCTTCCTCGTGTATTGGCAAGACGACTTCAAGCTTTGGCAATACTTTATCATCAACAGGGAGTTGGCTGGGTGCGAGTGGAGAGAATCCGCAGACGACGAGGCGTACGAGCAAGTGATCGTGCGCAAGGACAAGCATCCAGGCTACCAAGGCTTCTTCTACACCTTTCCAGATGCGAAGGAGTACAACACCAAGGATCTGTACAGACCACACCCGACGTTGCCAGATCACTGGATCTATCAAGGCCGTTCTGATAACATCATTGTCTTCTCCAATGGCGAGAAGCTTAACCCCGTCAGTATCGAGGCGACCATGATGGACCATCCCCTGGTCAAAGGAGCGGTTGTCGTCGGCACAGACAGGTTCCAGCCAGCGCTCATCCTCGAACCTTACGAGCACCCCAATATGGAAGAGGAGAAGCGCAAATTCATCGAAGACGTGTGGCCGATGGTTGTGAAGGCAAACAAGGAGACGGTGGCCCATGGTCAGATTGGTCGGCAGTTTGTCGCCCTCTCCAACCCCAGCAAGCCGTTCCTCCGAGCAGGAAAGGGGACCATTCAGCGCGCAAGCACGATCCGCATGTACAAGGATGAGATCGACCAGATTTACAAACACGCGGGACAGGTTGCGTTGGCCGAGGCGCCCAAGCTGGACCTTAGCTCACGGGAAAGGCTGGCACACTCGATCCAGGACTTGTTTGAGAAGTCGCTCCACGCACCCAAGCTGGATCCGAACACCGACTTCTTCAGCGTTGGCATCGACTCGATGCAGGTGATCAACGCCTCTCGCCTTCTCCGTGCTGGACTCGAGGCAGCCGGTATTTATATCGATGCCTCTTCTGTGGCCACGCGTGTCATATATGGCCATCCGTCGGCGAAACGGCTCGCCGACTATCTCTTTACGGTAGTGAAACGCGAACGAAGGGGCAGTATTGCTAGCCTCAGCAGTCTTAACGAAGACAGCAACGATAAGGCGGAGGAAAAGAAGACAATGGAAGCGTTGGTCGAAAAGTACACGCAAGATCTAAAGGCTGGCACCAAGGACAAGCCTGCTCCGGCAGACGAGGGCCAGGTCATCATGATCACAGGCACAACGGGTGCACTGGGGTCGTACATGCTTGACTTTGCATCAGCGAATCCCCGTGTCAAGAAGATCATCTGCATCAACCGTTCCGAGGACGGCAAGGCGAGGCAGACAAAGGGGAGCGCGGAACGTGGACTGAGCACCGACTTTTCCAAGGCCGAGTTCTTGCACGCAGACTTATCGCAACACAATCTCGGACTGTCGATGAAAGAGTACGACAAGCTGCTTGGAGAGGTCGATCGCATCATCCACAACCAGTGGCCCGTCAACTTCAACATGCCGGTCGAGTCGTTTGAGCCACACATCCGCGGGGTGCGCAACCTTGTCGACTTCAGCCGCAAGGCCGACAAGCGCGTGCCCATTATCTTCATCTCGTCCATCGCGACGGTGGAGGCGTGGCCAAGGTCGGGTCCTGTTCCCGAGGATTCGCTCGACGACTCCAGCATGAGCGTGGGCGGCTACGGGCGTTCCAAGCTCGTGAGCAGCCTGATCCTTGAGAAGGCGTCCGACATCTCGGGGGTCCCCACAGAGGTGATCCGGGTCGGGCAGATTGGCGGCCCAGGGAGCGAGAAGGGCTACTGGAACCGCCAAGAGTGGTTCCCGAGCATTATCGCCAGCTCCTTGTATCTCCGCCTCTTGCCCAGCAGCCTCGGCCAGATGACGGTGGTGGATTGGACGCCCATCGAGGGAATCGCGAATCTCGTGCTCGAGGTGTCGGGAGTGACGGACAAGGTGGCAGTCGACGACATCAAGGGCTATTTCCACGGCGTCAACCCGGCCGAGACGGAATGGATGAAGCTCGCGCCGACGGTGAAGGAGTTCTATGGGGACCGCATCAGGAAGGTTGTCTCGTTCGACGAGTGGATCGCAGCGCTGGAGAGGAGCCAAGCGACGACGGAGGACATTACCAGGAATCCAGGCGTCAAGCTGATCGATACGTACAAGGCGTGGTCACAGGCAGCCAAGGCGGGCCAGGGACATGTGCTCTTTGACATGACGCGCACGAAGAGGCACAGCAAGACGATGCGCGAGATGAAGGCTGTCACGCCGGAATTGATGAAGAATTGGTGCAGGCAGTGGGGCTACTGAAGGGTTAAAATTGGGCGCCTTGGGGAGCGCCAAATTTGTTGGGGCATTTGGGGGAGCTCGAGGCAGGCACCATTTACCACAGCCCAGCGCGGGGCTCGCAGGCACCTTCCCGCCCACTAGCTGCCAAGCATCAAGGTGCCCCGCAGTGTGGGTGGTCTCGCGTCGCGTCATTTTGTCGCTGTCCCTTCCATCCCAGAAAGTTCCCAAGTGCAAAGCTTCAATCTGAAGTTGATTTCCTTGTGGTATCCAATTTGACTGGCTGGTTGCATTATTACAGCTCTAGATAACTACCTAAGAAATGTCACATTACTTCGAAATTTGTTCCTTCACAGCTCGTTCTCTGCCTTAGATGCCGAGGCGTGTTCCACCAGCTGGACAGGCCCCTCCCCTTCCTTACTGTCGTGCAGTCTTTGGTCTTTGACCTCCTTCAGCGCCTCGTCCATAATGTTTGTCTTGGTCGACTTGAACTTCCACGTCGGCACGCGACGCTCAAACAGCTCGTCGATTTCCTCCAGCGTGCGGCCCTTGAGCTCAGGCAAACAGAAGAAGAAGAAGAGGCCGCAGGCAAAGTTGGACGCCGCCCAGATGTAGCCGTATTTGGCTCCCTGTGTCTCCCAATCAGTGTCATGTTGCCTGTCACCACAAGACGGGATACACTTACCCAGTTCAGCTTGTCCGGATTGATAAAGTACGGCGAGCAGAAGCCAGCCAGCCACGCCAGAAAGTAGCCCAGACTGATGGACGAGCCCACTGTCCACGACCGCAGCCGCGTGCTCACCACCTCGGTCGCCACCGGGTAGCTTGCCACGCCGACGAAGCAGTTGTACGCAAACATGTACAGCGACACGAAGGCGATGACGCTGTTCTGCGCAATCACGGTCCCTGGAACTGTGCTCGCCGTGATGGCCATGCCTAGCAAGAACAGTCCTTGGAACAAGGCACCGATCATCATCATGCTGCGGCGGCCAAAGACGTTGCGCATCAGGTAGATGCCAAGGTTGACGCCGATGAACCCGAAGCACGTCTTCATGATCGAGTACTTGAACGCCTGCTCAATGTTCAACCCTGAAACCACCATGAAGTATGTCGTGTAGCTGATGAGGAACCAGGACCCCGAGCCCGTTTGGGTAGCAATGGTGCCGTAGCAGATGAGTGTGCGTCGCAAGTCGCTGCCTGTTCATCAATACCCGCTCGTCAGCTTTTGGTATGCTTGCATTGCACAAGTATCGAGAGGAACGTACCCTTGAACATGTCCAGGGGCCTGACCGAGCGCAGCAGCTTCTTCTCTTGCTCAATGCCCATGACTATCTCGGCCAGCTCGAGCTCAAAATCCTCCGGGCTCAACGAATCTCCCCTCAGCGTTGCCAGCGATTTGCGACCCTCCTCCAATTTTCCTCTGTTGATCAAGTACCTGGGCGACTCTGGCACGAAAAACAACCCGATCGACAGCAGCGCTGGCACGATGAACTGAATGCCCAAAGGGATTTGATACGACGACTTGTCTAGGATCTTGGACGTGGCGTTGGTGACCGCCGCTCCCGTGATGCTGCCGATGTTGACCCATTCCGAGAACAGAGCGACCATGACGGCCCTCAGATGGGCCGGCGCCGCCTCGGCGCTGTAAATGTTGGAGAAGGTGACGAGGAACCCGTTACCGATGCCAAGCACCAGCCGCCCAAAGATCACGATGCCTTGGTTGTCGGTGCCGATCTGGATGGCCGCTCCAATAGATGTCAAGAGACATGCGATCCAGAGTGCCGGTCTGCGCCCAAAGAAGTGTGCGAATGCGCCGGCAAAGATGGACGAGATGAAGGCACCGAGGGTGAGGAACGAGCCGATCAGTTGTTGGAAAGTGGGCTATCGCTTGTCAACCCCCTGCCATGCCAGTGATCATGTCAGTTCGATCATGGTGGAGTTTCGCCTTACATCAATTGCGTAGCCCCCTTGGGCTTTGGCGTCCTTGTGTCCAAACACCATGAGGAATCCTGGCATGGCTTGCAGGCTGGCAAGGCACGCCGAGTCTAGCCCGTACTGCATGTTGGCAATGGCCACAACGCTGCAAATGAGCAAGCATTTTCGATTGGCCCACAGCGACGTCTCGGGAAGATGCGCTGCCACGGGTGACACCTTGGCCACGGCGTTTGTCATTGTGTTGTTCTCTTGTCGTGATCTGTCCTTGGTTTCTCGTCACTGCAGCTAACAAGAGCAAAAATGATCGAGATCAAATATCATGTCCAAAGCCGACGATCTCACGTCAGAGTATTATACAAGTTTGGTCCCACGAACACTTCCCCAAATCACATATCAAGAGGGGTAACACCGACGGGTATAAAATCCCGGAACTGGCCAATCATGCCCGGGGCGGGAAGTCACCGGTTGAGATGCGTCTGGTTATCTCTTTCTTGTTCCGAGCAGATGTCAATCATCCAGGGGTCCCCGCATCACGTCCATTTTCTCGGCAGTTGTTCTGATCTCCGTTTCAACACCACCCACTGCCCCCTTGTTCACTCACGAAGACGCCAACGCCAAACATTCCCTTTTCCTGGGATTCCTTAGCACGTTTTCCCCGGATTTCGCTGGTTGGGCCCCGATGTGACGCCCCGAGAGGCTTTCTAACTGCCTCGTTGACATCCACTACCGCGCTTTGGTAGGATCCTCAGCCAACAAGTCACACAATAGACCGTTCCATTGGTAATAGCGACGATGGATTTTCGTTGGCTGTCTTTGACCGGTGCGGTCTGACCCCTCTTTGTATGTCAGCTGGTTTATACCACCTGGCTGGGTCAAGCCCTTGTTTTTTTCTCCACATGGGAGGTTATCGACATATCTAGGTCTTCATCCTTTCAGGAAGACCGGTTAAGGGTTAATAGCTTTACTTATTGACAAACGAAAAACGACGTGATCAGGGCTTAGAGCAGCCGATCTGAGGGTTACCCTGACCCGTCCTCTTCATATGCTGATGGTGGCGAAATCAGTAAAATGATGAACCGTGACCCTTGGAATAAAGCGTACTCAGCTAAGTCTCATCGTGTAACTGATCCGACGACAAGAAAGCCAATCCCCGGGGTAGATTTGATGACACGTCGGGGAGATGCGTCGCTTCAAGTTGACTCTGGTGCAGCAAGATGGCTGTAAGTATAGTTTGAGATTAACTAGTGATGATGGATATGATGACAGGGCGAGTGAGGAGCAAACAATCGAATTACACGATCTCCTTTGAGACCAAATAATTATCAAGTTTATTGTGTTTCCATTTCAAAGGTCCGACCATTCATTCATTACTTGCTATCCGACTATTATCAATTCTAGTCTCGGTCCCAGTTTTTATGTATTACACAGCCCCGTTTTTCATCATCTGCCACATGATTCCCTTTCTATTTCCAATTAGATCTTGGTGTTCCAACCCGCATTCTTCTCTCTCCTCCCTCTCGCCGCCCTTGCAGCAACCATGAACCCCAGCCCCAGTAGCATCGTAGACCCCGCAAACGCCTGCGCGCCGACATATCTCCCTCCCGACGCCGTCAAGATGGCGCCCGCGATCGGCGGCCCCGTCAGCGTCGCAAAACTGCTAATCGTAAATACCATGCCCATACGAACACCCGCCTTGCGCAAGTCGGTGGTCAAACTGCTCAACCCGGCCGGGAACAGACTCTGTATCCCGCCGGCAGCCATGCCATAGAAGCATGCCCAGACGTACATGCCCGCGACGCCGTCTACCGCCATCCAGCACAAGACGCAGACTCCCGCCAGCCCGGCGACGGGGATGAACACGTTGATGGGCCCGACCCGGTCGGCCATGTGGTTGGGGCCGAGCCGACCCAGGACGCCCACGCCGTTCATCACGAGGAGTAGGTTGAGGCTTTCCGTGTACGAGAGCCCGATGATGGCCCGGCTGAACGAGGCGACGTAGTAAAATGCAAAGTAGATGCCCAGGAAGCACTAATTACCACATTCTTTCTGTCAGCCACACGCCATCTCCTCTCCTCAACCGGGGGGGTGGGGGAGTGGGAGCTCACACAAAAGCTCCCTAGCGCATAAAACGTATACTCCAACTCCTTAAACGTTTGCCAATCCACCACGGGCCCTGTCTTTCTGGGCTTCATCCTCGGTTTGATCCCCAAAAAGCTGACCCCCAGCGTAGCAACCTGAATGAGCCCGATGGCCCTGACTGTCCAGGCGAACCCGACGCTGGGCAACAGCTGCCTGACGATCGTCGGGAAAACCAGCCCACCAGTAGCACTCCCACACGCAACAATCCCTATCGCGAGACTTCGTTTTTTGCTGAAATATGTCGACACAGTGGTCATGCACGGACAGAAGAGACACCCGTTCCCTAGACCCATGCAGACGCCTTGGGCTAGAAACACTTGAGCGTAGCTCCCCGGCTGAACAGCAGACAGACAGAAAATACCAACGACCTGGAAAATACATCCTAGCAGAAAAATATGGCGGAAATACCCCGCGTCCGTCAAGCGGCCGGTAAACGTGCCGACGAAGAACAGTAAGAAAATCTGGATGGATCCGATCCAGGAAATGTCTGCGGGTGGGCGCGATAAAGTGGTGGCGTAGTACGCCTGGAAGACGCCAAACGAGTTGATGAAGCCCCATGTGTTCATGACGACGAGGTGGGCGCACGCCACTTTTTATTTTTATTTTATCAGTATCCACGCAGCCTTGAAGTAAACAGGAGGGAATAATAAGGGAAACAAACAAACATACCAGCCGTCCAGGCCTTCAATCCTCCATCTGGCGGCGGCCCGGGGTTCCAATTCGATCTTGTGCTGGTCCGGCTGAGTACGCGACTGATGACTTTGGCCAGGCCAGTTGAAGTGTCCTCGCCACCGGCGGCCGAGGCGGCGACGGTATGGGTTTCATGTCGGGAGAGCTGATCATCATTCTCATGAATACCATCATCGTCGTCGTCTTCGTCTTCGTCAATGATAGATATCTGCTCTTGCCTTGCGTCACCTCCGTCAGGCTGCTTTTCAATATCGGAATCAGGCAAGGATGTGGAAGATTTGATTTGGTCTTCGTCGGTGGTATTCATCTTTTCCAAGTCTGTCAAAGACTCGCTGGATGAATGGTATGGTGCCATGCTGAGAGAGAGAGCCCTGGCGTCAAGTGCTCAAAGCTGCACGCTGGTCCAAAGGACGTGGGGTTGGGTTCTGGTATATTCGTAGTGCAAAACGTCGAGGTTTTTTCATAGCAACACGATAGTGAGGCCCATATATGACAAGATTCCAATGGTTCAGGTGAAGGGTTCCGATGGCAGTCAGGGGACGGAAGGAATAATTAAGACGAGGCCAATGCAAACAACCACACAAAGTGCCTCCAAACAACAAAGTTTAACCCAATGCAATATTTATAAAAACATTCAACTTCCATTGACATTTTACGTGACTCACCCCACGTGGAACAGCTTTTCAACATCAAGGCTCGGGACCAAAACAAGAAACAGAGTTTGGGGGTCCTCATGGGAAACAGTCATGGGAATCCAGCATGGGCCCCCCCCTGGATCCGATATAGGTATCTCTTAGCTTCAACTTCAGAACACCACTATTACCAAACAGGTCGAAATGCCATGCACAAATGTCATCTGTCGGAGGGTGAAGTGGAGAGTTGGAGAGAAATGGTGGGCCCCATGATAAGGTACCCATACGCTGATGCTTGTTTTTCCACAGAGTCCATCCCGGGGAGGGTCAATGGGTCAATATTGTTATTCCTCAAGTTTGTTTTCCCACCTGGTGATTATAAAGCCCCCTTTCTGCTCGGAGTGGCTGAACAAGCTTGCACTATGACGTGAAACTGGGTCACGTCGGCCGCCAACAGCGCAACATAGCGGGTGACGCTGAAACCTGAGGCCAAACTCAGTTATTCCCGGCGCACGGCCGGAAGGCAAGGCGAAAAAAGGTTTAGTCTCAATACGGGTGCTCTTTCGAAGGGCGTCATCGCGGCCGAGCGTAACCGGCCATCTCGTCCGATGTCGCAATCCGTTGATGTTCCCTCGCTCACCACCAATCACACGCCCCATCGTTTCCTGCACACCAACGCCCGACCATAGACAACATCATCACAGGACCGTAACATCAAAGCAACCAACTGAGGGCGGGCGGTACACGACAGTGATAATCGTCAATTGTCAGCTCATGCTTGTTGCAAAATCTACAGAGAGTTCCAGAGATGCTCCCCTATTAGGTTGTTCACAAAAAGATCCCGACTCCTCATCCACTCGACCCTCAACACCTTTTCGTACATGATTATGGCCCATAACCTCAAGCTCTATCTGGCCTCCAACTTTTCACAAAAAAGCTCGACGGCTGCCACGTGATCAGTCAGGCCACAGCCGACCGAGGAAGTATGAAGATGGTATGTGACATGTTGGCACAATCTGCGTGCATCAAAAATCGAACAAAACTGTGTGTATGAAGGAATCATCAGGGTGGGTAAGATCGAATAAATGTGTCCATCTCAGTAGTGGCCCTTGTGTTGATGTCGAACAGCCCACCGAAGGAAGCCATTGGGAGAAGGGCGCCCTGACTTGTGGTGGTGGTGCGGAATCATAACCGTATTGGGCACCTTTGCGCGGCAAGCAGCGGCCGCGCAGCCGTTGTCTGTCCAGGCAAGCTGCAAGTCGTCGCCCCACCATAGCTGAGGCTGACCGGCGACCGTGGATGTGATGTTGATGGCCGTCAAGTTGCCAAATTGCAACTCTGCCGCCGAGTCGAGAATCTGGTGGCTGAGGCTGCAATTGGCGCGGTCTGAGCAGGCTGCAATCTCAAAAGTCCTGGTAGCCTGGGCCACTTCGTCGACGCCATCCCACTGCAGGCCCGTGATGTTGAAAACGCAAGGCCCATCGGTCGAGTTGCATCCAAGGCTGAACCCCATGAAGTCGAAGCGGAAGCACGGGTTTCCGCGCAGCTGACCAACACCGATCTGCGCAGCCGTCGACAACGAATCGTTGTACTGTACCATCTGAGAGCCAGACGATGGATTGTACCGGACAGCAGGAAGGGGAACGACGAAAAAGCCGTCCGAGAAGTAGAAGCGGTGATATGGGAAAGGTACAGGTTGGGGCAGGAAAGCATCAGGATCAGACGCATTCGAAACCGAGAGAGTGGGAATGTCATCAAACTGGAACGCGGTCAGCAATGCAAAAACCTCAAAGACGGTCGCGGGCATGGATGCATACATCAAAATTGACGCTGCCGCGATCTCCTGCAGCGCCGCATGTTGCCGATGCCGAAGCTGAGGTCGACACAGCTGAGGATGTCGCATTCGACGCGCTTGGGGTGGGGGTGATGGTAGGGGTGAGGTTTGAGCTGGCCGTCGGGGTTGATATGGTTGAGGATGTTCCATTGGTTGCAGTGGGGCTGAGAGTCACTGTTGCATTAAGACTGAGGGTGCTCGTGGGGGCCGAAGACGTGATTGTCGCAGCGCTCGTGCTGTTCAGCTGTCTGGAAGGCGTCGTCGAGACTAGGAGGCTTGTTGAAACAAGAGATGACGTAAGGGCCGCGCTGGTCGTGGCATTGAGAATCGAGCTTGTGTTGGTGGAGGCCACGGTCGATGTTGGCGAGGAACCACTGATGCTGTTCAAGGCAGTTGGAAGCGAGGTCGCAGAAGAAATTGGAAGTACACTGCTCGCAAAGCTTGCCAATGTGGCGGTGAGTCCTGTCGACACCTCGCTGATGAATGAGAGCGTTGGAAGTGGCTCGGCCGTCAGACTGCTGGTGCCGACCGCAGATTGACTCGAAATGCTCAAGATGGACGTTGGCAAAGGCAATATCGACGTCAAGTTGAGTGAGGTTGAGACAGGGCCAGGCAGCGTGACTGAAAGCGCTGGTACGGGGTTCGAATAACCAGGAACAGGATTCCCATACCCTGCGGGCGCCGTCGAAAAGGCATATCCACCAAAGGAACTGCTCGAGACCGTATGAGTATGAGCTAACTCCGTCTGGGGCGGAGGGACATCGTCTGGAGACGAGTTTTCACTGGCAGCAGTCGACTCGGCCGGGGTGAAAATGCTAACAGGCGAAGCGGTGATACCGACAGACACACTGCTCGGAGACGTTGTGGTGGAAAAGAAGGAAGAGGTGCTGACAGGCACTGAATTGGTGACCGTGAAGGAGATACTGGTGGAAGTTGCACTCGCCGATGATGTGTCCTCACCGGTCAATGGCTCGCTGGTTGATGTCTCGCTGGCCGACGTCTCACTGCATGTAGTGGACGAGAGTGTGTTACCCGAGATGGGCGAGATCGTGATCACAGAAAATGGGCTTGACAAGGAAGGATCAAACCTACTCGACGTGGCAGAGGAGCGGTAGCTGGTCAAGAGCGTCGTGCAAGTGGTGTCCGTCGACGAAGACAAAGGCCAGATGGTTACCTCAGATGGAGCAGCACTGCTCAAAACCGCTGCGCTAGACCCACCAATGGGCTGCGCCGCAGACTTTTCGCTTCCAGACGTGCAGGAGGTGGAAGATGACGCTCCGGAAGCCCCAAGAGTTCCGGACGATGGCCAAACAGTGAGAACAGAAGGCGAAAGAGAAGACAAGCCAGCGCTCGTTGCTAAAGTCTCGGCAATGCTGGAAGGCGTTGTGGAGGTGGAGGAAACAGAAGGCCAAATGGTGATGACCACGGGGGACTGGGTGGTCCCAGTTGCTGTCCCAACATAGCCAGATTCCGAACCGGCAGATCCTGATAGGGTCAGCGTTGTCAAGCCTCCCGAAGAAACCGTGGAGACCGGGAGATCGGTGGTGTATGTCACAACAGAGGAGCCGTGGCCGTAAACGCTGGAGAGAGTGTATGTAACAACGACTGGAGTGAGCGAGGTGGTCGGGGCTGCCGTTGGGGAGCTGATCGTGATCTCGGACGTCAAAACAACGACTGTCGAGGATTGCCCAGACCCAATTGGCAGAGTCTCACTGAGAGTGACCTTGGAAACGACGACTGTTTGCGGTCCAGATGAACTGGTGGATACCGACTCAGTGACAGTGGCGGCCGAGGGCAGTGTAGATGAGGAGGATTCGGCAAAAATCGAGCCGGCTGGGGCGCTTGCCGAAGTGCCTGCGGCCCCGCTGCCACCAGGCGTGATGGTGACGGTCGGTCCCGATCCAAATGGCCCTTCAGTGATGGTCAAGACACTTGGCTGGCCGGTTAGAGCTGGCAGCCTACTGCTGGGGCTCGAGAGTGTAACCAGGATAGGCGAACCCGATGGCATCGAAAATGTGAGAACGGTGGGGCTTGGACTAGAGCTTCCGCTTCCGCTTCCACTTCCGCTTATCAATGGAGATTGTGATGACGGTCCTTCGATGATCGTCACAATGCTTGGATGACTGCTCGAGATCAGAGAGTTTCCGTAGCCCGGGATTGTGACCACAACTGGCGACCCAGATGGCAAGGACACCGTGGCCACGGTGGAACTGGGTCCAGCACCTCCGCCAGGGCTGCTTCCGGTGCCCGACGTCGATGGCAGTCCCTCGGTGATGGTAAATACGCCTGACTCACCAACCGGAGTGGTTTGAGAGCTGATGCCGGCGGGAATCGTGACAACAAGTGGTGAGCCCGAGGATGGGGTCACAGTGACGACAGTGAGACTTGCAGACACACCTGAGCCATCGCTTGGAGCGGTTCTAGAGCTGGTTCCAACAGGGATCGTGATAGGAACTGGCGAGCCCCAAGACGGGGTCACAGTAATGACAGTGCTGAGAGTTGTAGAAACAGATGAGACACCACCTGAAGTGGTTCCAGAGCCAGAGCCGGCAGGAATCGTAAGAACAATTGGCGAGCCCGAAGAAGGAGTCACAGTGATAACAGTGAGACTTGCAGAGGTACCCGAGCTACCACTTGGAGTGGTTCCAGAGCTGGAGCCAACAGGGACAGTGAGAACGATTGACGAGCCTGAAGACGGGGTCACAGTGACGACAGTGAGACTTGCGGAGTTGCTCCCGATTGGACTGCTTCCACCGCCGCCATATCCCGAAATAGTTGCAGGGGGCGAAGACGCCGTGGAAACAGATGCACCGAGGGTGACAGTGACAATGCCTGCTGAGCTGGATGATGAAGAGCCAGATGCGGTCGGGGTGTATGTGACGACGATGGGGGTACCTGAAGCGCCGCTGGGCGTGATGGTGATCATCACAGGGGACACTGCGCCAGAAGAGCTGGGGCCCCCAGAACCAGATCCGCTGATGGTAATGGTCTCCAGAGTTGCCGACTGCAGAGACTGCCCTGGCGTGACATTTGACGAAGAGCTGAACTGGCCACCATAACCGCCCGTGGTGACAGGCGTGGGGGACTGGCCCGAAAGCGATGCAGAGTCGGAGGTCGATGGCTGCACAGTGTAGGTGACGCTGTAAACAGATGGGCTGGCACCCGACACGCCCGGCGCCGTGTACGTGGCAACGACAATGGATGGTGTTTGACTGCCTCCAGACAGCGAAGGAGTCAGAGTGATGACAGACTCAGTGATGGTAACGACACCGGGCTGACCACTGCTGCTGGGCCACGACGAGCCACCCAATGATGACGGAGTGAGGTATGTGATAACCGACTCGGTGACGGTGAGAACACCAGGCTGACCACTGCCGCTTGAACCAGACGAGCCTCCCGAGGAAGGAGTTTGGAGGGTGATTGACCGCGTGATGGTGAGAGCGCCAGGCTGACCGCTGCCGCTCGACCCAGAAATGGTCCCCGGTGAAGCGGTTGGAATGATGATGACTGACTTAGTGATGGTGAGAACACCGGGCTGGCCGTTGCCGCTCGACCCGGAAAGCGCTCCTGAGGAAGGGGTTTCAAAGGTGACAGACTGCGTGACAGTGAGGACTCCAGGCTGGGCACTGTTGCTGACACCTCCCGACGAAGCAGTTGGAATCGTAACGACTGACTCAGTGATGGTGAAGACGACAGTCTGACCGCTGGAGGAAGTTCCTTGGATTGGCAAGGTAGTTGGTGAACCACTGACCTCAGAAACCGTGACTGTAACAACCACAGACGGAGCGTTGGTGGAAGAGATGCCTTGTCCAGTTAAGGGCTGAACGGATCCAGTGACACCGGGAACTGTGACTGTCACAACAGTGGGCTGGAGGGCCGAACTCTGTCCTGAAGGAACAATGCCCGAGATGGTCAGCGTGAAGGTCCCTTGTTGGCCACCGAGAGTGGTCCCGGATGAACTCTCTTGGGCAGAAGCGGGTGGTGTCCCAAGTGGAATCGTGGCACTGACGGTGGCGGCAGACTGTCCGTTGGAACCAGAGCCAGAAGGGCTGCCATAAGGTGAACTCTCCGAGGTACCCGATGACGCGGCAGTCTGACCGGCCGATGGTTGGATCGAAACGGACACTCCTGGAATGGTGATGGTGACAGGCGTGTTGACGGACCCTGCTGATTCGCCACCCCACTCAGAGGTGCTGGGAAAAGGAACCGTGACTGGGGCAATGGAAACTGTAGCGACAGGCTGCGTGAGTGTGATGACTCCAGATTGGCCTATGGAACTGGAACTAGACGATGCTCCCCAAGTCGGAGACGCCCCGGATGTGACAGTGAACACGCCAGTATAGCCGGGGGTGGTGCCTTGTGCAGGAACAGTGAAGGTGACAACGGCAGCAGATGGCAATGTACTGCAAGACGAATCCAACACCACAGGTGGCGAGGACGGGCCAACAGCAGGACCAGACCCGCTCGCTGGCACAGGCTCAGTAAGGGTGACTGTGACTGGTTGCCTGGCATTGCCACTAGTTGACGTGCTTGAAGGCTCCCACGGAGAAGGTTGGTAGGGCGTGTAGGTGATGGTTCCTGTAAACGGAGTCGACAGACCAGGTTCCGGTGGGATGGTGTAAGTGAGCGTGACTGGGCCATTCGAGGTAGTGGTCTTAACGGTTTCGACAGATGAGCCGGCACCGCCGGGTGTCTGAGAGGGTGCGGACAGCGGGATTGTGATGGTTCCAATGGTGGAAGTGAAACCAAACGAGCCCGAAACATCGCTGAGGGGAATGGAAACCGGAATGGTGGTGGCGACGCTTGAGGGATAGAGGGTCACCGTGACGATAGGACCAGCAGTGACACCCGAAACTCCAGGAGCCGTGATGACAGTCGACCAGATTCCAGGAATTGCGGAACCCTCAGGCGTCGTGATAGTGAGGACCACGGTGGCAGTGTTACTGGGTCCTTCGGGAATGGTGACGGTAACGACAGAGCCGCCTGACGATTCTGGGATTGTCACAGTGGCGCCAGATGCTGGAGTTTCCGAGACAAGAGGAACAGTGACGGTGATACCTGAGCCAGGGCTGCCAGAAGCCCCAGGAAGGCTGACTGTGATGGCCGACGTAGCAGAGTTGCCGCTCCCCTGGGGAGATGCAGTGGCTGCAGGCCCTGAACCACTGGGAGGGCCGGGAAGCGTGACGGTGAGGACAGGGACGGTGACGGTGCTCATGGCCGGGGTAGACAGCTCTGTGACAGTGACAGTGAATGGGCCAGGTGCGCCAGGGGACCCTTGACCAGCAGACGGAACTGATGTTGAAGATGTGCAAGACGAGGAGCTAGAACCAGGGACATTGGGAGAACCAGAAAGCGTGCCGGGGTTGCCAGAGGCACCAGGTGCAATTGTAACCGTGAGGATCGCTGGAGTGGACTGGGGCAGTGGAGCAAAGACCGTGGTGCTGCTCGTACAGGTTGTCTCCGTGTCAATGTCCTCGCTGTGGCACACGTTAGCATCATACATCAAGCTGGACAAGACCGCGAGTCGATGGCAATGGAAAAGGACTTACATGGGTGGCACAGCCGCGGCTGAGGTCAGCCAGGCCATGCCCACGAGGGCCCCAAGAGACGCCTTGAGACGCATCTTGGTGATGCTTGCGTGTGGATAGAGCAAAGTTCCGTCGGCCTCGGTCCAGTCTGCCGGTCCTGGGAGATGCTGTGGGATTGAAGCTCTCTCAGGGCGGCGCGGTCAAAGCGAGGGCGCCAGATGACAATGTGAATGAGTGACTGGGAGCAAAAAGATGGACCGGATATTGGCTGTGCCGACGATGATCGAGGATGTAGGGAGTCGGAGAGGTGCAAAGAGGATGGGAAGATGAACGAGAGAAGTGGGAGGACGAGGATGCAAAAAAAGTTTTGTGTGAACCTCCCAGAGCCTGCAAAAGACACCACGCAAGCTCGCGAGGAAGGAAGGCACTCGACAGCCCGACGATTTGTTTCGTTGGGAGCTTAAGTGGCGCCATTTCGCACAGCTGGCTGCTTGGAGGGAAGGAGTGATGGTGTTTTTGGCATCACAGAACACTGTTGTGTCCCAGGTTGGAAGTTGCAGTCGGAGATTGGGTTGAGCTTGGCCAACCATCAAGGGAAAGAACAGACCAAAAGGCTCCGCGCAGTGCAAGCGAGACAGGACGATGACTGCTCGTTTTGTCAGGGTCGATCTGCAATTCAAGAACACAAGCAGGTCACAATGTCAACGGGAATTCACCTTGACTCGTTGGAGAACGAAGAAAACAGCGGAAAGTCGACAAATGTACCTGAACTATTCATGTGTATCGCACTTGTTGTTGGCCAGGACAAAAACGCAGGAGGCCCCGGATGGAACTGTGGATTTGTGTGCTCGACGTGGTGTTGTGGCCTTCCCCCTCTTGCCCACCATGGCGGGTTGTTCAGCGTGGCCCCCCACAGGACTGGGAAGGAATGCAAATAAAAATAACACAAGGCCGCCCTTCCTGCGCAGACTCAGGCAGCCGCTGGTCAGACCACTGCACTGAAAAAACTCCATCAAATTCGAGGAAGTAGGTCAATCGCAAACTCAAAGGGGAGCCCCCTACCCGAGTTGGCTCTTTTCCAACCGTGCGTGCTGGGAGTGACCATGAGCTGGAAGGTCAGTCCCCCGCCGATCCACAACTCCCTTCTCTCCACCCGCCCTGGCCAATGCCACCCACTGATGAGTCCATATTTGCTGCGCTTCGTGGTTTCCAACTCGGCGCATTGATTACCGCTTTGCATGTCGCCCCCCCACAGCCTTCAGCTTCGAGAAAGGGAGGCTGACACACTGACACACGACAATGCCATCTTTCCACGACTTCGAGTTTCCAAAAAAAAAAAAAAAAAAAAAAACCCCTGGGAACATGGGGGGCAGGCAAGGGAGGAATTGCCGGGATTGTTGGATACGCAGGAGCGATGATTGACATGGCAACCTGAAGTAACCCAGAGATGCTCCACAGGCAGACCATACGTGAAGATTGCCCAAATTATACGGCCAGGGTTTCCACTTGGCTTAAACAGGGTCGTCATGATACACGGGCTCATCGGCAGCATGTGCAGCCACTTGATCTTCTTCGGTGACGGGTCGCCCAACTCTTATCCTAGCTTGCTCCTCCATCTTGGCCACCCACATAGCAGCCCCCGCGGTGGTGGTCAGCAGGAAGAAAAAATTCAGGATGGGGATGAGCTCGAGGATCATGGCAACAGTCCCAAACCACGTGTATTCCCATGCCCGGAGACTGATTTCCTTCTTCGTCTCTTTCTTGTTCAGTCCCCGGAGTTTGTACCATCGATAATGTGACAGCTTCCCGAGACGCGCCCCCGTGATTATGAGGAAGGCCGGTGTGCCAACATAGGGGATCAGGTTGAGTGGCAGGAAGACGATCAGCTCGATGATCTGGACCAAGCTCCACGGCTGGAACTCGGCCCGGGTGGTAGGCTTGCCTAGCATCTTGACCGAGTTTGGGGCATCGAAGTAGAGGATGCGCTGGGGCGCGATGAGGTCGGTGAGGCCGTAGTTGATCAGGGTAGCCTGGAGCGCAAAGACGTCAGCGAGAAACAACAACAATAGAAACTGGAACAGCAGCTGCTGGGCAACTCACGTCAAAGACATCGACGCGGCTTTCGTCCACGAAGAAGCCCTCAAAGAGGCCCTGGATGATCACCAGGCCTTCGCCAAGCACCAACACTGTCGCATTGATCAATGCGCCAGCCCAGCCATGGAAGATGACGAGAAACGCTAGCTGTGGGAGGAAGACGACGGAGAACAAGAGGAAGTAGACCAGGAACGAGATAATGGACAGGGGGAGCAGGCGCCCAGTGAATAGCGGCCAGAAGGCCGGGTGACGGAGGAAATACCAGATGCCCCGGAGAGGGTAGGCTGCAGACCTCAGGGCGCGAGCGACATACTCAGCGGGGCCGTGGAATGGGCGGAGAAGAGGCGCGATGCGCGACGAGGGGCGCGACGAGGGGCGATTGCTGCCAGGGGGGTTCGTGTCGTTCAAAGGCATAGGGGCTTATTGAGGCTGGCCAAGGAATGATGCGATTGGCGATGTCAAATGAAATCAGGCACAGTTGGCGGTTGTTGGAGTCCAAGTCGCAGGCAAGTAATCTTTGTTTGGTGTTGGCTTGGAGCTGCTGAATGGAGCACTGGAAGCTGCATGCGCCTCAAAACAAAATGCCCCGCCGTTGTCCCAAGCGGCCGCCCGGAGCCCTGGCGTCGTCAGCGGGGTGGCGGAAGGAGTTCAAAAAGCGCTTGGACAGGCGCCCGCATACGCTTGATTGGCCAGACCTGCGATCAGATGGGGCCGAGTTTGTGTTACCCCGTGATGGCATTGTGCAACCCAACACCAACGGCTGTCAGATACCTGCATGATTGCATGTACTCGTAGATTTCCACGTTTCCAGGCTGTTTATAAAGAAATTGGTAGAAAAAGACACCGTATGTTATTTCTCTAAAGACCCTACAGCAGGTAGCTGGTTTTCACTCGAGGCAGCCTTGTGCCACTTGCTCGAGTTGTACCCAACTTCCAAGTCAAGAAGTGTGTCCTCGCACTTCCAATGACTTATTAAAGTTTTTTCCTTGTCGTTTCTATAAGGCCGTTACTTCGTAAAACCCTGGGAACAGCCGTCCCATCGGATGCACAGCTGCAGGTGTTCTAGAAGATACAGGGTCTTGCCACTGGGACGGTAAGGACTGTGAGTACGGCAAAGTAGCATGCTGAGCAAGAGTGGACGGTGGATCCCGTAATGGTGAAGGATCTGGGGAGGGGCTGTAAAATAGTGTTAGCTGATTGGCTGGCTCCTGTTACTAGTGCGTGAGTGTAAAATTGTAACCGGATTAAGAGGGCGAAGGTAATTACATAAATCCGCGTAACTGGGCTTGAATGCTGTAGCAAGCGGAGTTAGAGAATTTGTCATGAGAAAAGAAGCGGTGAATTAATTAAGAAAAGAGCTCCAAGTCCACGTTGAGCTTAGGGGCGCGCATTGCCCCTGTTTAGGGCTCTTTCCCCCGGCTCGTGGCCCAACACTCCGGTTAATTTTGGGGGAGTTTAACCCCCAAAGCTGTGGCTGTGCTGTAGTTGTCTATACTTCAATGGGTTAGTAAAAGTGTTAGCTACACGTGATATATACCCATCTATCCACCTGCAGAGTTGTCTATTACGGTCCCGAGGCACACCAAGGTTCCAGATCATGCCCTTATTTAGACACGGATTGGCAATGGGAACCTGAAATCCCCAAGGGCCGAAGAAACAGCCGCGCATGGAAGTCACTCATTGGAATCCTAACTTGTAATGCCGTTTCATCTGACCCAGGCAAGGCGTTTGGAGAGCAGTGTGTTGCAGTAAGGACAGCGTATGTCGCTTGAGCTCTCACTCCAAAATTTCGGACATGAAGTCCTTTTTTTTTTTTTTTTTTCAAGTTGTTGCCAGTATCTTGACGCCGAAGATCCTGTCCAGGGATACTTGGTATAGTTACGCGGAATACTATAAGATGGAAGGTACGGTAGTAATGGAGGTAGGTACGTAGGTATGTGACACGGCACACCGCAGGCCTGGGCAGAATGGAAGGATCGCATTGCCGCCACCAGTTGGTGCAGCGCAGCAATTTGTCATCCCTGTACAGTACATATACGTACATCCACGGGTACTACGGGGTCGTAGCCCAGTCAATGGGGTTTTGGGCTCGATCGCGGCCGCGGTTTGAGGAGAATGATAGATGTCGCGGGCAGGCACATCATCCTCAAGATTTCCGCGCTTTTGCCTGACTTTAAACCTTCTCGATTTTCGCAGTTCCGAGAAAGAACAAGCAAGCAGCCCAAACGACAACAACCAGCGAATTCAATCTTCAGCGGCAATCAATGGATATGGACATTTCAGCGCCAAGCTCGGATCACGCCAGCAGTCTCTTAGCGGCACCACCGGAATTAACGTCGATGCCGGAGCAAAGAAAGAGGAGTCGCATCAGGTTCTCCTGCACGAGCTGTCGGGAAAAGAAGTGAGTCCAAAGTCCCGAAGTTCCTGTTTCAGCGCTTGTGAGGTTTTCAACTCCAAATTCAGTATACAAGACTCGCTTAGGTCTTGGTTCAAGGTTGTCAGCAGCTTGTCAGACCGGCCCGCTGCGTCTTTCTAGACGCCGGCCAAGTTCTAACCTACCTTGGGGGCGGGTTTCGCGGCGGCGGCAGGCGTGGAACTCCGTCCAATGAGTCCAAGTCCGAACCCGAATTGACTAATTGACACTCCGTCGCAGGCTGAAATGCGATCGCCAGACTCCCTGCGACCAGTGTACGAAGCGGGGCATCACCGACACGTGTGCTTTTATCCCATATGTCAACCCCTCCCATCGTCATGGTGCCTCTTCAGCAGCTCGGGATTCTGCCCTTGCAGCATTAGCATCAGTACCCGCAGCGGGGGCTTCACTCTCCGCTGTTTCGCGCTCCAAGATAGCAGGCGACTCAGCAGCACTCCAAGCTCGCTTGAAGCACCTGGAGCACATCATCCAGGTTCTCAAGAATCAGCGCCGGGACCCCACCGACCCGGCTCCTCCTGCTTCCTCGGCTCAAGACAGCCTGGAAGCCCTGGAAACAGAGCCTGAAGATGAGATCCCCGGCCATTGCAGGAAGCTGGGCGAGACCGCCGGACAAGTGGGCGAGATTGACTTTATATATGTCGACAAGGGACACTGGGAATCCATTCTTCATGATGTACGTGTGTTGTGCCATCCTGAGCCTCGTTTCCCTCAACTCTGATGCATTCTCGTTTAGATTGGATCCCTTTCCAACGACCTCGGAGCTTATCAGGATGAGGAGCTTGAGGAACAAAGCAACAATTCAGGCGACAGCATGAATAACTACCTGCCATCAGGGCCCATCCTCCTGCTGGGTGGATTTCCACGCCTATCCGTCGCCGAGATGGTTGGGTTTCTCCCGCCACGTCCCGTCGCCGACCGTCTGATTTCCAGGTTTTTCCAGGCCAAGGAATCGGCTTGGATGATTTTCCATGTCCCCAGCTTTCTCCGAAAATACAACGCACTCTGGGACGCCCTCGATCAGACAACATATAGCCACCTGGGTCTCCTCTTCGGCATGTTCGCGCATGCGGCTCTTTACTGCCTCAAGGCGGATGAAGAAGTCCCGGGTAACCTCGGCCATGCTCAAGACGTATTTAACGCCTACAAGGTGCGCCTCGCCCAATGTATCACATTTGCCGACTACACAACACCCGGCTGTATGAAGATCGAATCCATGATGTTGTACTTTGCCTGCGAGTATCTTGGCCAAGTTGATCCTGTCCTGGGCAACTCCATTCTCCTGACCGCCATCATCCGCCTTGCCATGCACATGGGCATGCACCGGGACGCACGTCACTATCCCAAATGGTCCGCGTTCAGAGGTGAGATGTGGAGGAGGAAGTGGGCGCTGCTGAAAGAAACCGACCGACACGTGTCCTACCACTTTGGCGTCCCAAGCATGATAAACCACCACTACACAGACACGGAGCCTCCGCGCAACCTCCACGACGAGGACTTTGACGAGGACACCACCGAGCTTCCACCGTCAAGGCCCGAGACGGAGCGGACCGTGACTCTACTCGCCAGGGTCAAGGGACGTATTATGGAGGTTTTCGGTGACATATCGTTGGCCACAAGCTCGCGGAAGCCAGTCAGCTATGCCGAGGTCATGCGTCTTAACAAACGACTCGAGGATGTCCGCAACGCGACCCCCGCATTGCTGCGTTATCGCCCATTTAGCCAGTCACTCGCAGACCCCATCGATATCATCATCCAACGGTACATGCTAGAGTTTATCTACCAGAAGTGTCGCATGGTGCTCCATCGCCGATTTTTGGGCGTTGGCCGACTGGATAAACGCTATGCGCTCTCGCAAAACATTTGCATCGAGGCTGCCGCTACTTCCTTGCGACACCAATACGACATCCATTCCGAGCTCCAACCAGGCGGTCGTTTTGCGGGGGATCGGCGCTTCATCAACAGCCTGAGGGTACACGACTTTCTCTTGGCCGGCATGATCCTTTGCCTCGAACTCTCGGTGATGAATGCCAAAGAGAAGAGCCCCGATTCGACCGCCATAGCCATTGCCACCTTTGCCAAGGATACAAGCCCATTTCTCCTGACAAGAGAAAAGATATTGGAGATGTTGCGTACCTCGAGACTGATCTGGCAGTCCATGAGGCGCCATTCCCAGATGGCTGACAAGGGGTTCAAAATTCTGTCCAAAATGCTCTCCATGTCGACTGGGGCAACGTATGAGAGCAGTCCAGATTCCACCAGCAGCGCCCTGGAGGCCCTTGATCTATCCAAGACCCCACCCTTCCACTTTGACAGTGGTATGTGTCTTATTCTCTCCGCACTAGACGTGATGTCACTGACAACTGGATCTCAGGGTTGTCCAACCAGGGCAGAGCAAGTCGCACTGGCTCGTCATTCCCGTCTTCAAGTGGCTCATCTCCATGGACATCATCGACTGGGTTAGATCAAAACGCCGGCGGGGGTTTCTCCGGCACGTGGCCGCCCGAAACAGCCCCTGCCGAGAGTGGATATAATACCTCCCCTGACAACCCGTTCAATGACAATAATTTGGACAGCCTCGTGGACCCGAACCTCAGCACAGATTGGGTAAGAGAGTGGCTCCTATATTCAACTAGCATATTGATACTAACTGAGGGCAGGCGCTCTGGGACAATCAAATCCAGGACACTACCACCGATACGAGTATGATCTCTTGGGATACCTGGTTCCAGGGTCAGAATACGGGACCAGCCCCTGGGCAGGCTTTCTGATAAACTCTTTTCTTTTTGTTTCGTCCTCGAAGATTTTCATCGAAACAGGCGTGCAATCTCCACTCTCACTCAATCTGGTCTTCCCACAGCTCTCCACCACCAGCGGATCCATCCACAATAGAAAAGAGCCTTACTCTACGCACCCACCCTAAGGCTGCTTGCACCCACTGGTCAGTGCGTGACAGCCGGCAATGCCAAGACCACATTTTTGTATGATAAAGTCTTGTATTTCATGGACTCCGCACATAGAATCCTCATGCCGCCGCACCTTGATCGCGCCGTTTAACTACCAAAAAGTGAAGCTCATGAACGACCCAGTAAATACATTTTCCCTGGCCCCGGCCTTGAGTTACTACTATAGTATTGATATTGGCCTGGCTGCCTTGCGACGAGCAAGATTTGTGCCCCGATTCGCATCAATCAACATCAATGCACCTAGGTAGATACAGCCCGGTCAGTGTCAAAAGCGGCCCGAGTGCAAATGGAGTCAATTGATCGAACGGAACGGTGTATATGAATAGCTTTATGCAAAAGTGAGTAATAGCGGCTTCAATTACCTGATTTTGCCATACAGGAAGTGGTCCATACATTGCCAGGGTCAGTCCGCTGGGTGCGCACTGACCAGTGGGTGCGAGGTGGGTGCCCAGAGTAAGACTCATAGAAAACTCTTCACTCCACCGGATAGCCACCTCTACAGAATCCCACCTCCATTGAAGCATCCAGCAAGAACCTCGCCCGGCTAGCTCAATAGATAGAGCGTGAGACTCTTAATCTCCAGATTGGGTCAATCTCAAGGTTGTGGGTTCGACCCCCACGTCGGGCTCAATTCCCGTTGGCGAGTTCTTCTTGTGTATATTTTTGGTTCTTTTTGTCTTTTCCTGTGGGCTTTGCCTGATCGCGTAACAGTTACTCCATGTCATTTGTTTTTATTTCGACAATCTTGAGAATGACATGCGACTGTCAATCGTAGCTTGAACTTCAAAAGATTTAGAGGAGTTCTTGATCGCCCAGGTAGCAGTGTTGCAGAAAATTCAAATTTACCAGTCACCTTCGTATGTCTTTTCACGTTGGAGATGAAGTCAGGGGAGTGAGTTGTCGACTCTTTGGATTCAATAGGGCATTTGGGTACGTGCCGCGGTGCAAACACTGAGGTGTGCCTGGATACGGATATTCCCAATATAAGAAAAGAGTTCTGCACCTTTGAGTAGTCTCAAAAGCCTCATGATTGTCCTTCCTTGATTTTCTGTATGCTCTATTATCCCTGGTGTTGTGGTACCAAATCCCAGATATAGTCACTACCCGACTGCTTGGCCTTAGATCTAGACTAGGAGCCCGTGCTTTGGCGTGTTGGTCTCCCATTGCAGGTATTTATGGCAGTATGTCCCATCCGTTGTAGGCAAGTAGGTTCGCGGTTCCAGGCGGGATGTCCGTCAGAACATTCTGCGTGGCAATGCTCTTGATGTACGAGCACATGCCCATGCCGCCGATCGGGCCTGTGAGCGGGAAGAGGTAGGCGCCCAGCCCGGTGATGTGCGCGGCTGACAGGGAGGATCCGGACAGGATGTTCTATTCATTACACGAGCTGTCAATAACAAGGTTTCTTGGGTGGTGTCATTTGGGTGCATAACTACCAGAGAAAAAGGGGTTCAAAATAGGGGTTTCAACATACAGTAGTAGATCCACCATTCCAAGCCGTCAGAACGTTTTGGCCGGGGGCAAAGATGTCGACTACGGGGCCGTAGTTGGACGAGCTGCACCGTGCATCAGCCTGCGTGGAGCAGCCAGTAGTGCAGACGGAAGGTTCGCTAGCAGGGGACGCCGTGTTGGCGTTGGTGTTGCTGCCGCCAGCTGCGACGCCGACATGAACACCGGAACTGACTAGCGCTGCAGCAGCGCTGTTTATCGAGGCGGAGAAGCTCCCGCCCAGGGAGATGTTGGCCGTCGTGCCATTCGGGCAGCCGCGGGTCGCTTTGTCAGTGACCACGAAGTTGATCCCGGCGATGACACCAGATCTGAGAGGTGGAAATGCAATGGTCAGTCAAGGCATGTCATAATTAGATCTGAGGAACAGGGGTGGATGGGGGCGGAAACGTACGTCGTCCCGGAACCCGAGGCATCCAGCACCTTGACGGCAACAAGCTTGGTCTTTTTGGCAACGCCGTAAGTGACTGCCCCAACCACGCTGGCACAAGCGGTTCCGTGGCCGTTGCCATCGCTATTAGAACTGTCCGCGAAGTTTGCTCCCCAAACGGCACGGCCTTGAAATTCCTTTTATCGGCAGCCATTGGTTAGCACCCAGCAATATTTTACAAAGATGAAGAGTTGGACGTACGGGGTGGGCAAGGTAGATGCCCGTGTCGATGATGTATGCACAGGTTCCCGCACCAGCGCTCGAGTCGTACTTGTAGGATGTCGCGCCATTTGTGTGGCTGGAGATACGAGCAAGATTCCAGGGGGCATTGGTCTGAGTGACGAGCCCGTTGATGGTGAAGATGGCGTCTTGCTCGACATACTCAACCTATAAACGGCTTCAGTGTTTGGCACGTGATTATTGGTCTCATCAAGGAGCGGTGCTCACCTCTGGGAAATTTAGAATCTTCTCAAGGGAAGCGGCATCAAGGGTAGCGGCAAAGCCCTTGAACCCGCTAGTCTTGTAGATCTGACTGGGTGTGTGCTTTCCAAGTGCCTTGTTCAAGGCAGTGTCGGTGGAGCCATCCTTGAGCTTGACAATGTACTTGCCGGGAACAACCTTGCTGCCCGAGCGAGCCTGGAGGAGTGGAGCACGCTTGTCCAACGGCCCGGCGGCGGCGGTGGTTGGAACGGAAAGGGTAGCTGGGAGAAGGCCCAGCAGTGCAAAAGTTGAGAAGAGCATCTTGGAAAGTCGGTACCAAAACTTCCGACTAAAGTTGGTAATGAAGATGGGGCTGTAGAGAATGTTAGTCTACATGATAGAAGGTGGCATATTTATCTTTCCCCTTACATCTCCCTGCCGCCCCGCTTTAGGAATCAAGAGCAACTTTGGAGGTGTGATATCGGTGGGCTGTCCGGCGATGAGGCCACTACATGCATGACATGTCCACCTTCCAGGTTCGGCATCTGGGGGTCACACCCCCGCCATCTAAACCGAGGGGGCGGGTGCTCCCGCACTACACATACATGAAGGTACTCACTTGGGCCTAGGGTAACCGGGCGAGAGCCAGGTTATCGGTTTCCATCATGACCTGCAGCTGTGGAATGTGGCAACTGTGAATCATGGTACTGAGGCAGATGAGAAACAACCCTCGTGCTGATCATCTTCAGCTTTGTCCTCCTTTTGCAACGCATATCGATATCTTCTCACAAGTTTAGCTCACGGTTCGACGCAGCCTCAGATTGCTATGACATTCACATTGAGCAATCGTTATCGGTTTTTAATTGTACCCAAACTGGCGAGCCAAGAAGTGGGGGGTGATGGCGAATATTGGGATGTGGGTGAAGGTCTGCCGCCAAGACTGCTGCGTGCGGCTGTTTCCTTTCTTGGTTTCACGAAACGGGCAGGTGGTATTGAGTACACACTTTGTCACTTCGACTCTTGTGTCCAACTCTGTAAGGTAGCTACAGTCCTAACAACATTGTATAGTAGTTTCACGGTCAGCACGGTACGAATTCCGCCGCTGGCCTGGCTTCAAGGTTGCAACTCAAACCAGCCTCCACATCAAGATGAACTCAGGAAAAGACGATACCTCCGTCTGTACACGTCCTAGTAGACATGCTTGTGGTAAAGTGATGCTCGCTGGATGATTCAGCGAACCATTCTTTGTTAGCGAGTTGTGTTCCTACTCGGTGTTTAGAATAATGCCCACACAAGCGACAGATTTCGAGATTATCGTTCAAGTCTCAAGACCCTAAATGATACGCTATAAATGTAACTTTGTGGTGTCTTGTTGCATGGTGTACATGGCCACTTGCATCCTTCGTATTGCTATGATGTCATGACAGGACTCCCGGCTTGTAACTAACAAAGAAAGAATCGAGGTAATTAGCTGGAGACACCTCACCCTTCAACGCTTCTGAGCAAGGGATCCACCACGTTTAAATACAGTCTTGGAACCAGTTTTAGCACGTTTTCCTCTTTGTCTGCAACCTTTTTTGGCCAATCATTGGCTGTTTTGAATCCCAAACTTTGTGAATCCCCACATTGTCCATTCATTTGCCCCTTTATGACACGCGCCAGTGAATCCCATCAAAGCAATGTAGTGGCGTGTGGCGCTTATTGAGGTCAAGTTGCGGTTAGAGGCTTGCCGAGTTTACTGGACCTATTTATCTGGCAGCTCTTCACTTTGGCAACTCCTTCTTGGCATATATTCTGGGTCTCTTGGCATTGTGCAGCTGAGGGATTAGTTTAACCCTTCAGTTCGTCTCTAAATGCTGCGCAATTCGTCAAAACCAGATTTTAGTTACACAACTTGACTCCTTGAGCCCGTGGATCCTTTGAACAACTCGTTGTTTGTCGATCGACCAACCCTCCTTCACCTCTCAGCAATTTCTTTGTTTTGTCCTCGGAAAAGCTCCCACAGCCAGCGGATCACCAATCATGTTCAAAAAACTCTTCAACAAATCACCGTTCAAGACCGAGCCCGACTTCAGCTCAGTTGCGCAAGCTGAAGATAACGAGACTCTCCTTTCCCCCTACGTTGACCAAGAAAATGGAGGCCCTAAGCCTACCTCATTGCCGAAGCCGAGAAAGCAGTTCTGTTCCGTATTTGCTCTGAGTGTGCCATCCATTCTCTCCTTCCTCCTCGGTCTCTGGCTTGGAGACAGCAGCTTTCTTATTGACACCGACACTTTTTGCACCCGACGGATCCGACTCTACTGTACTGGCATACTCTCTCGTTTTCTCTTCTTTCCACTCAAGTGCTAATATTATGTCAATTGCATAGCAAGCCCCGTATTGGACAATGTCCCACTCCATTACACGACTACACAATTCAACGGCAGCTTTGTCCAAGAAAACATCTACCGCGCACCGCCCTCACCCGAGGTCGACGACGTCTGGGAAGCCCTCGGCATCAGCATTGGCCCCATGGCCGTTCCCATCGACGTCGCCCCCGCGGCGGGGATCACGCCGAACCACGTCCAAATCTCGCCCAAGTACGGCGGCGGATACACTGCCTACATCGAGGGCTTGCACCACCTGCACTGCCTCGACCTGATGCGTCAGGCTTTGTATTGGAACATCGACTACTACCGCGCCAAAGGCGAAGGCCCGTGGCTGGACACCGACGATTTCGTAAAAAAACATGTGAATCACTGCGTGGACATCCTGCGCCAGCAACTCATGTGCACGCCGGACTTGGGCGTGCTGGGGTCACTTTGGGTCGTTAAAGAAGAAAAAAGTCATACAAAAAGACATGATGATGGTGATGATGGGTTGTCGAATTCTACTTGGGCACCTGGAACGCCCAGAGCCATGCAGAACTTCAACACGAAGCACAAGTGTGTCAATTTTCAGGCGGTCGTCGACTATGCCAAGAAGATGGAGCTGTCCCAGGAGGAATTGACTAAGGAGGACTTTTTTATTCCGCCCAAGACGGAGGATCTTATTATTGGGATGCCGTAAGAAAAGTTACCCATTTGTAAGGAAGGACGAAAAGTTCCTTTTGGTATGTGGCGTAACTCCTTTTCTTTTTCTTTGTGTAACGATGTACCTGCAGGTTCAGCTCCTTTCAAGCACATCTCATATGTCGTTTCGTAATACCATTGTTTGGTTGTCGTAGTTCAACACGAAAATTAACACGCAAATTACCGAATTTAAGCAGCTGAGTATTTCGTCCTGCTAAGAATTCACTGCAGGCTATTTCCCTCCTTAAGCCTCGGTACTGATTGGAGAGATGAGAACTCGGTTGTCTGACTGCGTATTGGTGATGTTTCAGTCGGATGGTATGTGGGAATGGAATGCTCACGACCGCATTTGTACATAATACGGTGGCTGGCTGGAATTCAACTCTTGCAACCCGCCTGCGAAAAACGAGTCGGGCACCATCCAAGACGAGTCCATCAGCGTTTCAAATTCCCCATGATAAAACTAACAGGACTTGTAATGTCTTGAATCCCAAAGTGGGAGTCTTGTTCACCCGCATCCAGATCCCCACCGCCTCGTGACAAGCTCGTTTTCAGACTCAATTTCTCAACAACTCGATAAGGGCCGCTGGTCTAGTGGTATGATTCTCGCTTAGGGTTGTTTCCTGAGCACAAATAATTGCGAGAGGTCCCGGGTTCAATCCCCGGGTGGCCCCTATTTTTTGGCCCATCGTCGTCGCGAGTCATTCACTGCTTGGCGTTGTGTTGCCCCAGCAAGGCGAATCCCAGGATTCCCAGAACTCCTCGAGGGGCTCATACGTCATTCCCATCCTTGGCTGAAAGAGTGTAAGACGATAAAGACTTCATGTTAGGCTCGGCTAATTAATATTGAAGATGATATCTACTTAAGGTAATATTGCCGTTTAGTTATGGCAACATCTTGTCAGAGGACTTGGCTCTGCGAGTGTCATGTAACCAACTATCGTCCCCACGTGACTCTTTCCGGCTTCATTCGTTCAGTTTGAGTACCATCTCATAGGGCATTAATAAGATTAAAGGCAACCATCCAACTCCTGGGTGATTGATTGTTCGCCGGATTTGGGAGGATCTGCTGGGTTTCACAGAAATTGTGCTCATTGAAAAGCTGAACGAATTAGTGCCTTTTCTACCTACCTTACATTCCTCGACGCATACCAAACACCGATTCCTAACATCAACTCTCCCGAACCCAGAATCGGGGCTTCCGTGCTCACTGTGCCGCTGGAGTCGCCGGGGTGTGTTTACACGGTCCTCGGCTACTGAATTGTGCCAGTACTAGTTGTCCATACCGAATATTAGGAGGTTGCCCACGTTGAAACTAATGACGTAGGCGAGGTTGGAAAGAACGGGTTCAACCAGAGCACCTAGCATACCAATATCACACTAACTTGGAAGCTAGAAAATGAGGGAGTCGCCCTCTATGAAGGCCTAGATGAGACGAGGGACAAGAAGGGTCTTTAGGATGGGGTTCATGGATTAACCGCGACGTGATGGACGATTTATTCCAGACTGACATCGTTTTCGTGGATCTGCAGGCTGTATGCTATAATGCACGGATCCCTCGACGCCAATATTACTCGCTTTGACAAAACTGGACGGCCTTTAGCGGCCGAGGCTCGAAAACCGATGACACCACCCATTATGGCAACTCAGTAGCTCGATTTCCTCTCAAACATCCACTAATTGGATCTCTCCATCTGGGGCCATAGCTTCAATATATATTTGATGCATTTGGTCACAACCAAAAGGAATTACAAAAAATGTACTCCTTTTGTCGTGATGCTGTGTCGAGGGTTTATTTGGATCAAAGTAGCCACCAAGATGGCGTAGAGCCGGAGATGGCCGCCATTTATCGCGGAACCCCCCGACAGGTGGACGATTTGGACAAGATACACCAAGACAGTACTACTTCACTTGTTTAGCTCCTTTTTATTTGATTCGGACGATTACAAAGAGATAAGATACTGATGCAAACCGTAACATTGATTCTGTGACGCGATGCTGGTCTAACGCGTTGCTGGACTAGTTCTAATTAATACCACCTCGCGTTCGCTATTTCCACCAAAGTCTCAATTCCGAAGCGCGAAAAGTAATGGAGGGAAGTCGAGACTTGGCCTCAAAGGACGTCAATAAAGAAAGTTGAGGCGTCGGAATTTTCAAAAGCGCGTCAAAAAGTTCCAACTTTCGTCTCATCTAATTAAGAGCTGCTTTATTGGGCCTAATAAGTCTGCGGCCAAACCTTGACCTTGTAACAACCAATCCATCATCATCATCGTCACAACCCCCCCATGCTGGACACCACCATGACTTCAACCCCGCCAACGACCGAGCTTCGGCTCTCATCCGGCAACGGCCTCATCACCAAAACCATCCTCGACACTCCGCTCCGAGACGCCGCCCAGTCTGAGGTCCCCATTATCGATGTCTCGGGCATGTTCAGCGCCTCCAAGGCCGACCGCCAGGCCGTGGCCGACAAGATCCGCGAGGCGGCGACCAACAACGGCTTCTTCTTCATCTCCAACCACGGCATCTCGACCACCATCACCGACGCCGCCCACGCCGCCTCTCTCGACTTCTTTCACCAACCCACCGAGCTGAAAGAAGTCGCCAACACCAAACTCGCCTCCGCCAACAAATACATGTCGGGCTGGAAACCGCCCGCGAGCATGCATATCAACCCGTCCGAGAGCGTCGACCAGCGCGAGTCATTTTCGTGGCGCTACGACCCGACCTACGATCCGTCCATCCCCAAGGACCAGCCCCTGCCCCCCAAGGTTGCCGGGTTCCTTCGCATCGACGACAACGGGTTCCCCTGGGCTGCCACGACCGACAGCCTCCCGTCGTTCAAGAACTCGGTCATCCCATGCTACCAAGCCGTCCTCCATCTCGGCCGCGCGCTCCTTCGCAGCTTCGCCTTATCCCTCGGCCTGGCCGAAGACGCCTTCGACGCCAAGTTTACCTACCCCGACGCCTCCATGGCCATCAACTTCTACCCGTCGCTGGCACCGCCGTTGCCCCCATCCTCCCCCACCAGCAAGAAACCCACCAACGTCTCCATCGGCTCACACACCGACTTCCAGCTCTTCACCATCTTATGGCAAGACTCCATCGGCGGGCTGCAGGTCCTCAGCCGCGAGGGCCAGTGGCTGCGCGCCCGGCCGATCCGGGACACGTTTGTGGTCAACTTTGGGGACTACTTCCAGCGCATTACCAACGACAGGTTCCCGAGCACGGTGCACCGTGTGCAGAACCACAGCGGGCGCGAGAGGCTGAGCATGGCCTTCTTTTTCGGGTTCAATCTGGACGAGAGCTGCGCGGTGCTGGATACCTGTGTGGCGGAGGGAGAGGCGAAAAAGTATGATGAGATTAGTTGCAATGAGTGGACGCAGAGGAGACTGCGGGCGATGCAGGTCAAGATTGAGGATACGGTGGACGGGTGGAAGCAGTCATAAGAAAGTTGGGCCAAAGGATCTTTTTCTGCTGGCATTGTTTTTCTCTTTCATTGCGGTTCATAGTCAAACTCTAATTCCCCTTTCATGCTTTCAGATCTTTTAATTATTGCAAATTCTCCCAAGTGCCAAAACTACAAGCCATTATCGTTTCGGTATTAACTATAACAACTTTTTACAAGCTGGCCTCACTCTCCTCAATAGCCGTCAGGAATAAACCCCTCGCCTTCTTCCACTCCCCGTCAGCCAACTTGCCCACGAGAGGTGGCCTGCCGCCCTCCAGTGTTCCGAGCCCCGTCACGCGGTAGACCGCCTCCTTGATGCCCACGATGCCGTACCTCCCAATGAACTCCTCCGCGAGACTGACCACATACTGCAACCGCCTGATCTCGGCCGTTGTCGACACCGTATCCTCGGCGGCGAGCACGAGAGACATTAGCCTCACGACCGTCTTGGGGTAGTAAGCGGCCATGCCGTCAATCACACCGGCTGCGCCGAACAACACGATGGGCCCCAGCTGCTGTCCGAACCCGCTGTAGACGCGGAACTGGTCGTGGTCGATGGCCGGGTCGAGCGAGACTTGCACGTGGTGCGAGACGTTGCCGTGGGACCTGTTTTTCAAAGTGGGTGATCATCAGTCAGCTCAAGATTTCTTGTTGCTTGAGGTGGGTGGCTGGGCTCACATCTTGCAACCAACAATATTCTTGTGCCTCGCCAACACGGTATACGTCTCGGGCAGCACCAACACGTTATTGGTCACCCCGGGGTAGTTGTACACCAGGATGGGAATCGGACTCCGGTCCGCGACGCGGGTATACCAGTCTGCGAGGTTCTGCTGGCTGGCCGCGGCGCCAAAGTACCCCGGCGCGAGGACGAGGCCCCACTGGGCTCCCGCGCGGGCATAGTCGTCCAGCCACTCGAGCGTCTCCCCGAGGCCGTTGGTCAGCACGCCCGCCATGAGTGGGTAGTCCGCCGAGATGCCAGCCGCCGCCGTGAGCCCCTTGCGCACGCCCGAAACAAGATCGAAGCGTTCCTGTCTGGAGAGGTGCACTGCTTCGCCGGTCGAGCCGAGGAGCACGATGCCGGTGATCCCCGCTTTGGCGAGGAACACGCTGTGTGCGACCTGCGCGTCGACGTCGACGGCGGCTTGGAGGGCCTCTGGGGATTCTGACTGCGGCCGAAAGAAGGTTGGCGACGGGACGAAGACGCCCTTGGGCGGGATGGCAACTGCGGCAGTCATTTTGTTTGTTTGTTGTTTGTGGGGGGGGGGGCGAGAATAATTAAGGGGTGTTCAAGCAACAAGTTCGGACAAAGAGTAAACAGGGACAAAATAGCCCCTTTTCTAGTCGAGCGAGAGGGATGATGTTACGACGACATCAAAGTCCCGCCTTCCCGATGTCGCACGACGCAATCGATCCCGACGACGCCGAGTGCGTTGCTCCCCTCGTGGATGGGGTTCATTTGATATGCGGGGTGGGTGCAGAAGTTCGGCACTTCATGACCCGACCGAGTGGAGTGAGCTCTCGCGCCATTCCAACGCCGAGCTCCTCCTCCTCTCAACTCGTACAGCTCCACATCACCTTGAGACTGTAAGGGCGCGAACTCATGGTGTTGTTCACTATGAATTTATCTTTGTCTTTCCAGTTGATTTGTTTACGGGTCAAGATGATGTCGTGTTAATTACCCTTGACAATCTTGGTCCTTCTCAGCTGACGCGGGAGAAAATCTCACCCACCTATGGCCCAATTAATCGCTGACACATAATAATCAAGAATAGGTAACACAACAAAATTTAGGATCAGGAATTAGGAATCCATTACAGAAGAGCACATCGGGCGCCAGTTCGGTGAACGAAAGGAACAAGCTCGGCTGTACCCCTCAGTCAATGTCAATCAAACTGCCCAAGGATTCGTGCTCAAAACAGAGCTGAAGCATGTCGCGAATTTATTTGTTCATTCCTTTCGCTCTCTTTTACTCTCAGAAGCTGCGTCAATTGAGTGACTCCAATGAATGTAAATGCCTGGCGCTGCTATGTAATTAGAATTTATCCCCGTCATATACCCACATGCAACTGTTTGCCATCCCCCTTCGTGATTGCCAGTTTCATGGCCCTGCGCCGATCTCTGAATCAAGCAATAATATTCTTCGAGCAAGGCCGTTAGTAGCCTTCAATTTCCATCTGTCTGGACTCTTGTGCAACTGTTCTGGGCGGAGTGGGTAGGTAGGTGGCTGACTGTGCCCGTTGAAAACATGGCTGGACACTTCGGCTGACTAGACCCACGATCTGGCTACGGATACCTGAACGGGATTCGAGAGTAAAACAGGGGTGGCAAAAGTTCTTCATCAAAGCCTTGCCAGAATCCCAAGAAATCAATTCCTCAATCCCCTTTGGGAAACGCGGCCACAGCTTATCTTTCCAAGTTCGGCACGGCGGCAACAAAGAAGGAGGCTCTGCTCCAGCTTCGCCAGGGCCGCATTTTATGACTTTGCCATTTCGGGATTGTACTGCGAACGGTCCAGACCTCGAAACGACGAATAACTTGTCTACTACGTAGTATGCGCTGGAGGCTGGCTGCGCAAATCTTGGCGCGGAAGCTATTGGGAGTCAGCTTCTAAATTCAGTAGGGCTCATTGGGTAATCATTATGCATGGGCGGCTCAGCCGCCTTTCAGTATGGATCCCCGCGGGCCATGCGGGACCAACCAGGCCCTGAGGATGAGGCCTGGAAGCCTAGGCTCCCGCTGGGCGCAGTCACATCTCGCTCTTTTGACGGGAGTTCAGGTTTCTCTGCATTGACCCCTGAAGTTTTTATGTAAAGTCATTAGTATATATCGGACTCATCGCTGCTCAAAAACATATTTCATATTTTCTTTCCTTCGTCTATCCTCGCCAACTTGGCCACCCCTTTCTTGGCCATTCATTAATTACACTCACAACTTGAAAGACATTCACAATGCGTGCGGCTTGCAGTCTCGCGCTGGTGCTGGCCGCAACAGCCGGTGCAAAAAAGGTGGTGCCCCTGGCCATCGCCAAGGCCCTGGAATCAGAGGGACAGCCAGGCCTACGCCGTCGCGCGCCTTTTGACGAGTCGCTGGAGAACAACAGGACGTACTCTGGGTACTTTGCCATGGTGGAAGTTGGCACGCCCCCGCAGAAAATCAAGATGCATGTCGACACGGGCAGCACCGACGTGTGGGTGCTCTCCAGCAGGTCGGACCTGTGCAACAGCAAGAGCATGCAGGCCGAGTACGGAACCTGCTTCGACACGTTTAATGCCGCCAAGAGCACCACGTACAAGACTGTCGAGAAGGACGGGTTCAACATCACCTATGTCGACCAGACGGGTGCTGCGGGCGACTATTTCAACGACTCGATCACCGTTGGAAACGCCGTGCTGAAGAATGTGCAGATGGGCATTGCCATCACCTCGACCAACCAATGGGCCATGATGGGAGTTGGCTTCTCTGAGAACGTTCACACGCTGAACAAGTATCCGAGTCTTGTCGACCAGATGGTGATGCAGGGGGCGATTGGGATCAAAGCGTACAGTTTGTGGCTGGTAAGTCAAGGTCAGCCCTTTTCAGAGAAAGTGAAACCGCAAGCTGACACTCATGTGCCACTAGAATGATCTTGAATCCGCAACTGGATCAATCCTATTTGGCGGCATCGACACGGAAAAGTATGTCGGCCAGCTGAAGTCACTGCCCATCATTCCGGACCCGGACACCAACCGAACGCGAGAATTCGTCGTGTCCATGTCCTCGCTCAATGTTGTCGGCAAAGCCGGGACCACGACAGCAACCAACGGGACAGAACTGAGCGCGCTGCTCGACTCGGGCACATCGCTCACCTACCTGCCCCGAACGGTCGCCAAAAAAATCTTCACCGCGCTCAACGCCTACGACGACACGGGCAGAGGCGGAAGCGGTAACGTCTACGTGGACTGCAACCTGCTGATCGACGATCCCAACCTCGAGCTGCGGTACCAGTTCGGAGGGCCCAATGGACCCGTCGTCGCCGTGTCAGCGTCAGACTTGATCGTGAACACGAAGACGATTCCGTCGACCAAGAACCTCCCCTTCCCTATTTCGAGGGCATGCAAGCTGGGCATCGAGCCAGACGATGACTACATCATCCTGGGCGACACGTTCCTGCGGTCCGCCTATGTGGTGTACGACCTCACACACAACCAGGTCGCCATAGCGCAGAGCAACCAAAACGCCACCAAGTCGAACATTGTGGAGATCCCGTCGTCGGGCATCCCGCTCGTGAACGGTGTGGCGAAGAAGACGTCTGTGGCTCCGGGCATGCCAGCTTCAGCAGGGGCAGCTGTGGCAGCGTTATTTACGCTTCTGGGAGGTGCATTTCTTGTTTTGTGAAGTGGTTAATGATATCTGTACATGAATTTGGTTGGCGATATGAGCTTATGACGGAGGGTGATGGCCTGCATCCTTATTAGGGGCCTAGGGGCCACTTGCATAAAAAGGGGCGTTTTGCTGTTTCTCGTTTAGCACCACTTCCAACTAATTGCCAAAAGACAAGAGGTTACTTGGAAGCACGATATTCCCTGCGCTTCGATGTGATATCGCACGTGCGAAAACTTGCGCAAGCTGGGGAAAAGGAGAAATGATCTTGGTTTGAAGTTCCCTGAACGTTTTCGACCCTCAAGTCCGAATTCCAGGTTCTTCGCCGCAGGCTCGGGGAAAGGGGGAAACGATCTTCTCTCGAAGTTGAGTTAAGGACACTCAAGTTCGAGAGTTCCAAGCTGTTCGCGACCGGTGCGGCATGATAACGGCGGTGAGCTTGTGCACCTTAACCATGGCCAGTGCTCTGTTTCTCGGACGCAAGGCAACTGGACGAGAGTTTGGCTCGGGTTCCAAGTTCCTCGCGCGCATCGGCGGCACCGATACCGCGTTATACCCCTTTCCCAGCTCGAGTCTGCGCTCCGATCCTCAGCTCAGAGCCCCACCATCTCATTCGTTCGTCATGGCAGAGTGGCCCAGCGCCGCGTGTATTGCTCTACTGGTGTCCGATTGCCCGTATACCAGTCCATAGCAAGACACCCGTGTGCTCAAACACTGCGGTGACAACATCACCCCCCTCCGTCGACGTCCGGGCAGTTTGCGGTCTCATCGTGTCCCCCTCCGGGCCGCGGATGAACAGCAAGCGACTGGGAGGCTCGGATTTCTCCTTCTCCTCCCTCCATCGCCCCTTCTTCCCTTATAACCGGCGCCGTTCACTCCACCTTACGATGGGGATTGCGCCTGGTGTGCGAGCACATCTGGCAAGCCAGCGCATACGCTGAGGCGAAGTGGGCGCTAGCCAAAGTGTAAGGGCCAACGGCGAAGACTGGCGCGGCGCCGCAAGCGACGGGGCAGTGTGGTTTGGTCGGGAAGAAAACGCAGTGGGAGCCAAAAGCAAACGAAGACATCGACTTGGCAATTTCTCGACGGGTCGGATGAGGTAATGTTCGGCGCGTCGCAGGCTCACAGAGGAGGACGGGAGGAGGGGGGACGTTATTGGGGATGGCGATCCAGTCAGGTAGGTCCCTGTTCGGAAAACAAGGTTAGCTGGCTAGCTCTTCCCTGCGCGCTGTCGCAAAGTACGGGGGACCTCTGCACACCTCAGGATATCCACTGGCCTGCCTCTCCTAAAACAGCATGAGACGGGGATGGCTTACGGTGTGGCAAATCCGGACGCGCCATGGTGAGCACGGCGGTGGAAGCGAAGTGCTTCAATCATTCGCATCGGCGATTTCTAAGATGCGCAGGAGCCCTCAGGGATTCGCGAACTGGTGGGCGCTTTTATCTTATCTTATGTGGGGACTCGCTTGCCATTGACCAATCGAGTAATACGGAGGGGACAGGCCAATGGGAGCCGCTCTGAGCTTGGCTGCATCTCGGCTGCTTCTCTGCATTGTGTCCCGTGTTGCTCGTCGCGTCTGTCCGCGCGTCACACCCGACACCTGCCATCCCAAACTATTGCGGCCAAAAAACACACTGCAGCGGTGCAGCAGTCACCCCTCATCCGACCACATCGCAGCCCCCTTTTATTAGGCCACGTATATAGAGGGCCTGCAATTTACCATGACTCCTTCCTCGCCTATACTCTCGCCTTTGCCCCTTCAGATTCCCCTCTCTGATGATTCATCCGGCTAGCGATTACCTATTTTTGGTAATGTTCTGTGGAGGAGTCGACGTTGCGCCGAAGCAAACCCAAGACCATCATGTTGGTTTCTTACACCTGGAGCGTGCCCACGTTTCAAAGTTACCATCGTTCATCGTAGAATAGTTTGCACAGCCCAGGTGATTCATTGTCAGCAAATGGACTGTATGGTAAACTGATGGCGGAACAGTCCCTCCTCAGTCATGTGTTTACTTGTACAGTACAAAACAACAAACCTTGACCTCGGTGTGAAAGGTGGTCCAGGTTATCCGGGCTCAAGTTGGTCGATAATGATATCATTGAACCACATCGATAATTAGCCATGAGACCTGGCATTCCTCCAGATATGCTTTCGGGGCACTTTTCTACCAACCCCAACCCCAAGGAACGCTGACTACCCTCAAGTTCAGGCTTCTTGCTGGATTTTGGTATTCAAAAGCGTGGAAGGATGAATGCCTGCCTGGGCCTCTCGGGGTGGCTCGTTCATGCAAACGTCAGCCAAGCCAAGGCGTCGTGAACGAGGTCCGGAATCACGCTTCTAATTAGTGTTGGTTTCCTAGTTCTCACGGGGAATTGAGACAAATCTGTCAAGGATTCCAGGTATCACAGTTGCCCATTTGTTTAGATGTCTGCTTTCTACGATGCTTTGCCCAATCGAGAACACCAAGCACCATTGGCGTAGGGCACATGTATGAGACGGGGAGAATTCCGATCTACAGCTGCCAGAGACAACAGTTGGATCATCAGATTATGATAGTTGGCATGGTTGACGGTTGTGGCTCGAGCAGATGAACTCAATTCAAGGCCCACAGCAATGCACAAGGTGATTACTCCACACTCGGACACTGTTGAGAATGGGAACCCTTGAGAATACCGACTATGAAAAGTCTCGACCGTCAGAAGCGAACTGAGACGCCGAGCTCACGGTGAGAAGCCATATTTTCTCCAGGGCTTGCGTTAAACATTATTTCGTAATCAAGTTGGCCAGTATGCCGATTACATCTGAGATCTCTGTCCTCTCTATTTATATTTTTTTTCTTCTTCTTTTGACTTCTGTTTTCCAGTTTCTTTTTTTTTTTTTGATGCTTTACTTTAGATGTCGCGGTTTCCGTTTGCTCGTCGGTCTGAATTCCCTCAGGCTATAAAACTCACTCTACAATTTTTAAATATTTAGTTTCCGGCCAAGCATCACGGTTTTACGCGCGCTTCCGGCTCTACCTTAAATGTTTTTATGCAGCCCCGCTGATCTGAGGCAATCCACATGTCCCGGGAATGCTCATGTCTTACGCGATGCCAAGCTGGAATGGCGGCAGCATGTCCTCCCCCGGGACAAACTCTGCTCCCAGCTGCCAATTTCTGCTCAAATTCCAGGCCAGATTTAGCCGTTAAAAACATTGAGACAGACCATGGTGGACACTTGTGAGCCGCTTGCGGCCGGTGCAATCTGGGGACGGGTCTCATTCCCTCCAAATACTCGTGTCCTGCTGGTAACGTTTCGTGCTATGCTATGGTGGGTCGTGGATACCTACTTCCCAGCGTCACGGTGCTCTTTGCGGCAAAAAGCAAGATTTTTTTGTGGCGGTCAAAATCGAGACAACCATGTTATTGCCTCAGGCTTTGGATTTGCCAAGGAAAAAGTATCACGCCCATGCTCATTGCCAACCAAAGATTATCTTAAAACCCTCGGTAAAGCCGTGACGCACTCTGCCACTTTCTATTTCCTTTCTTGTCTGCTTGAAAGTATTCTTTTGCAGGCGCCGCAGTTAGGCTCCTTGATATTGGCGAGTCGCCACGGCGTTCTCGGCCAAGAGTGTTCAAGGCCCTGGCCATCCCTCGACAGAAACAGAACACATCATGGCCGAGCTGCCACCAACACCGCCGGCGTCGCAGACGGACCTCACATCAATTGTCTCCCGCTCTCGATCTCGATCTCAATCTCGATATCAGCGAGGGCCGGCACCTGACCGCTCCCAACACTATGCGAGGTGCCTTCCCAATGCCTCTGGCCGCGGAAACACCTCTTCTGGTGTTTCAACGGGGAAGCATGCCCTTAAACGCACGATGAGGGCTTTCGACAGCCTTTCCGATCTTGTCGAGCCCAGCGATCGTCCAGCTTTGAGATTCCCGGACCAAAGGAACGCCATAAATCACAAAGCGCTTCGTGAGTTTGTGAATGGGTTCACACTCCCCATCCAATGCACCAGAATAGGGTCGATTGACAGGAAGCCGGTTGTCTGCATTGCCTTGCCAAATGGCCCTGTTCTGGCCGCTGTTTGCTTGGCGGTGGCAAACAGATATATCGCCGCGCCTGTCAATCCGGCGGTGGGCGCTGAGCAGTTCGAGGCAGACGTGTTACAATCGGGTGCTTCCTGCATCCTCACCACAAAGAGGGACGCCGATCGCCTTGGCCTGGAGCCAAAATCCAGCGCGTCATGGGTCGGCATGAAGAAAATACCGGTGTTTGTAGTGGATGGCCCTATTGAACTTGAAAACAAGGACGGCAGCCAGGACGGAGAGACTTGGATCGTGCTGAAGAAGGCTGATGGGAAGCCGTTACCCCTGACACAGGACCAACTGCAGCCAAACAAAGCAGCCGATATTGCCATTGTCCTATTTACCAGCGGAACGTCGGGGACCAAGAAGCTTGTGCCCATCACGGTGCAGAACATCGCCTCAGGAGTCGCCTTCGTCATAGAGTCGTGGGCTTTGACTAAACGGGACGTCTGTGTCAACATGATGCAGCTGTATCACATGTAAGCCCGCTCTGAATCCCTCGACGCTCTTGCCGATGGCTGATTTGGCTCAATACAGTGGTGGGCTGGTGAGAAACATCTTCTCGCCCATCATCTCTGGGGGGTCTGTCATTTGCTGCCCGGCCTTTGACGCAACCATGTTCTGGGACGTAGTGGAACAATTGGATCCCACATGGTACTACGCATCGCCGACAATGCATCAAATGATATTGAGCGAGGCGCAGTTCAGGCAAGAAGCGCTCGCGAAGAGTCGAATTCGCCTGGTGTGCAATGCGGCTGGCGGGTTGCTGCCTCTTCTGGCCCAAGAGCTCCGCGACGCGTTTGGATGCACTGTGCTGCCCAGCTATGGCATGACAGAGTGAGTCATTTATCTCGGGGTGCTCCTTCCTCGGGAAGAAGAAAAGATAAGACGATAAGACGAGACTGACATCAAACGGCAGGTGCATGCCCATTTCGACCCCACCCATCACATACCAGCTGGACCGGCCTGGGACCTCGGGCATCGCGGTGGGTCCCAAGTTGACGATTCTCGACATGGAAGGCGCGTCTGTGTTTCCTGGGGTGGTGGGCCGAATTTGTGTGAGGGGCGAGCCTGTCTTTCCAGGCTATCTGACCCCTAATGGCGATATCGACAGGAGCGCGTTTACCACCGACGGCTGGTTCGACACGGGCGATCTGGGCTACATGTCGGACGACGGGTATCTCTTCATCACCGGCCGCAACAAAGAGATCATCAATCGAGGCGGTGAAATCATTTCCCCGTTCGAGGTCGAGAATGCAATCGTTTCGGCCGCCAAGCACGTCGATTCGCCCATCTTTGGTTGTGTCGATCAGGCCCTGGCCTTTTCTGTTCGCCACGCCCTCCTCCAGGAAGTCGTGGGCCTCGTGCTTGTCACGCCGCCTGGCGCGCGACGCGTTGACCTCCGACAGCTCCACAGCGCGCTTAGGTCGTCGCTGCACCAAGCAAAATGGCCTGCTCTGATTGTCTACATGAATGACTTGCCAAAGCGAAACAACAAACTCTTGCGCGTCAGGCTCGGTGAGCGGCTGTGCCTCCCTGAACTGAACGACAGGACGCCCTACGGCGCATTGCACTTGGAAGCAACATGTCCTAACACAGATGGTCCCCCTACATCAGCCATCTCCAACCATCCTTGCGTTGTACCGGCGAAGGCGCAAGAGTTGGTGAGTCAAGCAGTATCCTCGCTCTCGCCACTGCGTGTTAGAAACCACGTCCAGTGCGACCCAAATGCTGGGACCCTGGAAGTTTACCTGGCTCCAGCAGCAGACTCCGCCGTTGCCAAGGCTGTCCCGCTGTGTGAAGCGCTTGTGAGGAGACTCGAAGCCGACTTGCCGAATCTAGTGCATGGTTATCTTGTCCCGCATAGATACATCCTGCTCAAACAACCAATCCCTTTGGGATCAGACGGTTGTCCTTGCATTGAAGCCTTGAAACAGGCATCGCGAAGCAAGTGTGCAGATGCTGAGCTACAGGAGGACGCTACTACAGTCGGCCGAGTCACCAGAATATTGGCAGCTACTCTTGGCTGCTCGCTTTACGATATTCCCCGGGATGCGAACTTCTTTGCACTCGGCGGTGACTCCATCCGTGCAGGGAAGCTTCTGTCCGCTCTTCGCTCCGAGTTAGGCGTGAACCCTCCAGTCGACCTCATTTTCCGGGAGGGGTCTGTTGACAGTCTCGTCGCGTACATTAACACCAAGTTGGTGGAACTACCGAAGCGAGTATCTTCCAGCGGAAACTCGTCAATCACAGCACAAGAGCCGCAGAGAGGAACCCCCTCGCAAGGAAAGACATGCAGTTCAACGAATCCATTGCTTCTTCTCGTGCAGCTCGTACCACTTACCCTTGTTTATCCTACTCGTCGCGGAGTACAGTGGTCGATATTTTTACTGGCCCTGGCATACACAAAAGTCTGGCCGTCAACTGAATTTGTCGCAGGTCGGTTACTTAACATTGTTGCATGCATCTTCTTCACGCGTGTTGTTGTCCGCGCAGTGGCACCATTTGTTGGAATTTTGGCCAAGTGGCTGATAATTGGCCGGTACAAAGAGGGTATTTATCCCATGTGGGGGGTGTACCATACGCGTTGGTGGATGGCGCAAAAGATACTCGATATCTGTGACATTGGCATATTTGGGTGAGTAACTAGCCATCTTTTCCCCTCACCTTTCACACTCGTCTGTTTCCCGGGCTTGCGACTATTGTGGCTGGCAAATAGTGCCTCTAACCCCCTTTGTTTGAATTTCAAAAAGCAAGCTGACAACAACCAGATGCTCAAACTTCACAAGAGTGTGCTATTACCGACTCCTGGGCGCCAAGATTGGAAAAGGAGCCAGGCTTCACGAGGTCCAACTTGGCGAGTACGACCTTGTGGAAGTGGGCGAGGGAGCCATTCTCGACAAATGCATCTGCCGCCCATTTGCTGTCGAGCACAACACGTCCATGTACTTGGGCCGCATCACCGTGGGCCGAAATGCAGTGGCCGGCGTCTCGTCGGTGTTGGCACCAGGAATTCATGTGCCTGACAACACATGCATTGGGCCCAACTCCTCAAGCTGGGAGCTCGATGACGCCACAGAATCTAATCGCGACTTGCCTTCTGATATGATACCCAAGCCTCATTGGGCCCTCCACATATTTGGGACAGCGCCCATCTATTCCTTCGCACAATGCGTGCGCGGAATCCCTTGGCTGCTGGGCCTCCTCGGTCTGGTGATGAACAAGCCGGAACTTTCGAGACATCCTCTTCTTAGCATCATTCATTGGTTTGCCGGACACCAGCGAATCTCATTCCACTTTTTGGCACTTGCTCTCGGCACACTTTTTGGGCCCTTGTTTCTATTCGCCTCTGTGGTTTTTATCAAGATCGTGCTTGACCTTGTGTTTGGCAAACTTGGACCAAGTAAAGCAGACAACCGCGGCCATGTGGAGAAGTGGAGAATGGAGCTCATGAAGACCATTTTCCCCGCGACAGCTCTTCACGACTTGACCGCTTTATTTGGCCAGCACTACGAGATGACGTCGACCATCATGCGTCTTCTTGGTGCCAAGGTGGGCAAGCGTGTATACTGGCCTGGAACGGGACCAGCTATTGGCGACTACCACCTCATCGATGTCGGCAACGATGTCGTGTTTGGCTCCCGCTCACATCTGATCACCTCTGATGCAGCCAGCTCCGAGATGATAACGATCAAAGATCGCGCCATGATTGCTGACCGTGTCGCCTGTCTTCCTGGTGTCACTGTTGGGGAGGACACCATCATGGGATCAGGGGCTCTCACTCGGAGGAACAAGAGATATCCAGCCCACGGGATCTTTGTGGGCTCAAAAGCTGGTGATGTCATGTGTCTCTCAAGTGGTTCAACTACCGCAGCAGAGTTGGAGGGTCTCGAACCCGAGTCTGCACCGTCATACATGAACAAGTCGCAAGCTTGGAGATCGGGACGCAGAGTCTCTTTGCACAGCAATCTGTCTATCTCATCATCTATCACAGTGGATGGCTTTGGACTGCATTCTCTCCCTGAAGCAGCCGGGTCGTCTCGCACACTGACAAACGATACAGAAAAGGTCATACATATGCACCAATCTCATGAATCACAGATTCAGCTTCAGTCACAGCCAGAATGCCCTATGCACGACATCCAGAGTGACGCCAAACCTCTGAAATCCACTCCTTTCGGTCGTGCATTTTACCTGAAACAGGCGCCATACCGCGTCCTTGGCCGGGTGACAATATTCTTGTACTCGAGCCTTATACGCGTGTTCACAGAGGTGTACTGGAACGCCCCATTCATCATCTCGGTCCAAGTCTTTGATCATCTCTACAAGTCTCCTAAGCACACCGTTGACATCAATGCCTTCGTTCTTTTTGGGTTATTCACGAGTTGCTTATCCGTCATCATCACTCTCCAGTCAATACTGGCATTGGCAGTCGTCATTGCGGCCAAGTGGATTCTCCTCGGCCGGCGAGAGCCGGGTAACTACAGCTGGGACAAAAGCCCATACTGTCAGCGTTGGCAGGTGTTCTTGGCAATCGAGGGTCTCCGCCGCCATTGTTTCCGTGGACGTGGGATCCTTGGCATGCTCACCGGAACGCATTGGGCTGTCCTATATTTCAGAGCTCTCGGGGCGCGCATTGGACGCGACTGTGCCCTGTTTGCAAATGGAAGGCCCAGTCTACTCTTTACTGAGCCGGATCTGCTTACGATCGGTGACCGCGTGGCTGTTGACGATGCTAGTTTGGTCGGTCATATCAACACACGGGGGAAGTTTGATCTCAACCGGTTGGTTGTGAGTGACCGCTGTGTCTTACGGAGTGGCAGCAGGCTCCTCTCCAGCGCGACGATGGAGGCCGATAGCTGTTTGCTTGAACATACCATGGTGATGGGTGGCGAGACTGTCGACACTGGAACAACCATGCAGGGCTGGCCAGCAGAGATGTATGCTGGGGAGAGGATATTTCTGCCCAATCGAATAGGCAACGAGGGAGTCGAGAAGAGCGAGTAAAAAGCACAGCGTTGGCGTTGGGATAATGGAAGGCATGAAGACATTCATTCATTCCTTTTGGAACCTCCAATCCGGGACGCACAACACCAAACGCGTGGGCCCTTCTTCAGCCACGACTCTTTTTGCCAACTTGCCAACACTTGCAACAATAACAAGTCAATCTTGTTATTATGTCAGTGCACGTCCTCACTGCCGCCAGCTCCGTTGCCCAAAAAGCTCACCACTCACTTGGGTGGCTGGAGAGTGAGTTCCTTTGACTCCTAGAATAAGGTCCACGTCACCACAATATGCACACCCCTGGCCGTCGATCAAGTCCTCCAGTGGAGAAAAACATTGAGAAGCGTGGTGAGTCGTGACGGTTGAAAACTGCCCAGCCGATTCAAGTCTCGGAGATCCATCCGCGTCCTGAAACGGCGAGTGCCCAGTTACAGTTACATTGCCCTCGAGATCAAGCGGCCCCAGGTGCCGGGGAATTCAATTCAGCCTAATGGCTACAGTCCAAATTTCGGATCTCGCCTGCCTATTTGATGGTCAACCCCTTCCCCCGCATTTTTTTTGGTTCCGCTTCGACAGCGTTACCAGGTACCAGGACCAAACAATCACAAGTCGAGATTGGCAAGCGGAGCTCCCGGCATTGAGGGGGCCATGCGACCCACGAGCCTCATCCATTCCGGGGAAGCAGCCCCCTCCAAATTTCCCCAGAGCGGGTATTATGGAAATGCAACTCTACGCATACTAAGATCGGGTGGCCTTCGATGGCCACAGCCACGGAGAGGTGCCAACTTCAACTTGTTAGCCTGGTCATCATTACAACTCCTTCTCAACGTCGATGCGACCTGGTTACGCAACCTCCACCCCCAGCCGCTAACGAGGGATTCTTAGAGGTTCGCGGACCAAGGGGGATGGCTAACTCGGTCAGAAATGGCGATGTTTGGGCCAGCGAGCCACAACACGGACTGGCTGTGCTCCCGCCACGAGATGGGACATATTGGAACTGTCTATTCATAGACGGCTTGGGCGAACAGAGACAAGGTTCCCACGCTAAAAGGCTACGGAGCAACGGAATACGACGGGAACAACTACTAACATGGTCATGGTAGCAGCAACTTGGGCTCCTCCACCGTGACCCTGGCCGACTTCAACGACGTAGATCCCAGATGCCCAGTGTTTTCTTCTTTGCCAGGGGCAAACCCGAGAACATTTCGCGATGCATATATGCCCAGCCCACCCACCTCATATTCCACTGCACTCCTCCCAAACAGACAACCAAAATCTCATCTTCTTCGACAATCTAGCCCGTTCTCAACTACCTTCCTCTCATCCACCCAGATCAGCTCCCTAGCCATTCCTAATTGTCAAAATGTGGCCCAGCCCGAAAACCGCGTTCCTTCTCCTGACTGCACACTCGCTGCTTGTCAGCGGATCGCCAGTCGAGGCCGATCTTGTGAAGCGACAATGCCCATCCATCCACGTGTTTGGCGCGCGTGAGACAACGGTGGCACAAGGATACGGCACATCCAGCGTAGTTGTGAACCTCATTCTCAACGCATACCCGGGTTCCACTGCGGAGGCTATTGTTTACCCAGCATGTGGAGGTCAATCGTCTTGCGGCGGCGTCAGCTATGGCAACTCGGCCAGCCAGGGGACCGCTGCTGTTGCGGCAGCCGTGAACAAGTTCCACACATCATGCCCAAGCACACAGCTTGTGCTCGTGGGATACTCGCAGGTCAGTCATATTTACTACGCAAATCTCTTTCTTATCAACTGACATTTGTTTACGCATAGGGTGGCCAAATCATGGACAATGCTTATTGCGGCGGCCCCGACTCGGGCTCTGGAATCACCAGCACAACTGTGCCCATCTCCGCAAGCGCCCTAACCCAGATCAAGGCCCTCATTTTGATGGGAAACCCTCGGTATGTGGCTGGGCTATCTTACGATGTTGGCACATGTGCCGCTCAGGGTGTGAGTAACCTCTTTCCTGCTAACTATTCAACGTCCCAAAAAATACTAACACGGGGGTGATATCAGTTTGCCCCCCGCCCAAGCGGATACGTTTGCCCCTCCGGCGGGTCCAAGATCCAGAGCTATTGCGACTCGGCCGACCCGTACTGCTGCACAGGCAGCGACCAGGCCACCCACCAGGGCTACGGCACCAAATACGGCCAGCAGGCACTTGCCTTCGTCAAGAGCAAGCTGAGCTCTTCGTCGGGCGGCGGCACCACCACCCCAATCACCACCGCAGTAACCGCACCGACCACCCCAGCCACCACTCCATCAACCGGCTGCGCGGCGCTTTGGGGACAATGCGGTGGCATCGGCTGGGCTGGAGCCACGTGTTGTGCCCAGGGCACGTGCAAGGTGTCAAATGCGTATTACTCGCAGTGCCTGAACTAGTTAAGGTTTGCGGCGTGTTGTCTAGTCTGTCGTTAAGGCGGGCAGTGAGAAAGAGATGAGGGTGGGGTCACATTGAACTTGCTCTTGCATTGGTGTTCTTGTAAATATTTAGTTTTGTCATTGACAGTGAACATAGTTCGAGATCCAAAACACATGAATTCTGCTTTGGGCTTTCTTTATCTATTATTTCGTGGAAATATTTGTGACAATGGAAATGTTAAGAAAGTTTGGCTCATGCCATCTTGTGGATGTCCTCCTATTTTCAACGTGCATTGATTGGTTGTAATAACCTATGTCGGTCTCGAAGTAATTAATTAACTCATATCCAGTTTATTTGCTTCCAAAATATATGACCACATTCAAGGATATGAACTAAGGATCTCAGGGCAAGTGCTCAAGCACCATTTCACGAATGATCTAGCCCCCGTGTTGAAAATCAATCAGATTCTCTGGAAACTTTTGCTGATTTTACGTGGGATGCCGTCGATCTGAACCATCTGAGATCTGCCACGTGACTCCGACCGGACCTGCTAATTTTCACGCAACGCAGCTGCGTCGGTTGGAGCACTGAATCATTCGACCCGGCGGTTTCCAGCATGTGGGACTTTCAGTACCCTTCCCAAAGTCATAATCCCCCCCCCCTCCTCTCTCTCTTTTCTCACCGAGGTAATTAATTTGAGATGGATTCCCGAAGCCGTGTGTCACGAGAATGTGACTGGCGGTGTGAGTCTCACGAGACTCTCGGATTGTCGGATTGAAAAGCAAGCAAGCAAGCTTTCGGATTAACCGGGTCCGATTGATCGGTCGAGCAGGGTGGGAGGATCCTTCTGGTGATCCGACGTTTCCGAGCCGAGTCAAAGAAAATCCAATGGCCCGCTCGCTCCCAAATGTTGGGTTTACTGGTTGTGTCAAACGGCTTTGGTGGCTTGCACTACTCGAAAACTTGAAAATCCGTTGGAAGGAATTGCCAATGGGGCTGTGCGAGATCATATCATCCATCACAAGAGCGGCTCGGACCTTTGATAGAAGTGCCGGATCCTTGTGGAACTGCCATCCAAGAGCTGTACAAGCTTCATGGCATATCTCACGTAAGCGGCTCTGCCCAGTTGGCCACGCCACGGCACGCTGGAGGGACAGCAACCAAATAACAGTGGTTTTTTATTGGTTGTTTGTACTGTATAGAAGCAGGGATTGAGTAAGTATTATGGGGAGTGGCTGGCTCGGAAGTTGGCAAAGAGCTCGGGATATTTGAGCTTACCTAATACTGATGAGATGGTGAAATGCATAGTTGTTCTATCTGGCTATCTGCTGAGTGGAAATCAAGCACGGGCAAGATTGTCACTTAATCAAATCCTGAGGTTTTTACGGAGTAATAATATGCAATTCCCAAAGGAGAGAAGAGATTGGGTCGCTGCAGTTATAGGTACTACTAGTAATAGGAAACTAATTGTTAATGACAGGATATCTAAGTCAGAATTATTAAATGAGCGAATCTCCAGTCATTGTTTGTAATATTACGACTTCCGTGCCAAGCTGCTTCGTTCAAAATGCCCAACCAGCTCCCCCGATGACAACTCAATCTCAAAGCTGGTTAACCACACACAGTCAATCCGATGGATGCTTCCAAGATGTGTCTTTTACTTGGACCAAATAGTCACCTCAGCGGTTGTTACCGGAGTCGTGGTCTGCGACCAGATGGTCACCTCCGCCGAGCTAGCGGTCACGGTGGCCGGGGTAGTCGTAGTATTGTACCCCGAAGTTGACGTCTTGTGGCACTTTGTGCAGTTCTTCTTGGAGGAGGTCGAATTCCAACCCCATGAAGAGCTTGAACTTGACGTGCACTCCAGGGTCTTGTACTTGTACTCGATCTGCTTGACCGTCACCGTCTTGGTCTGCGTTTCAGTGGATGTCACGGTTGTTCGAAGTGTCGACGTGAACGGGACTGTCACCGTTGACCACAAAGTCTGTCGAAGGGTGACCATGGCTGTAGATGCTGGCGTTGGGCTGGGGCATGCTGGCGTGGATACCGGTGGAGGCGCGCCGCACCCGTCTGTCTTGAGGTTGATGGCTACACACTTGGCCTGTCCAAAGTTTGGCGAGACGTAGACGTTCCACTCTGTGTCTGTAGCCGGACAGGCAAAGAAGTTGGGTGAGCCGTGGTAAAGAAGGGTGTTGTCGTTGCTGATGGAGAAGCCAGTGGTGGGTGCCTTGTCCCGGTCACACTGGATTTGGGTGGTGGGCGGGTCTTTGGCGAGTCGTTAGCATGCTGCCTTTTTACTTCAACTGTTTGTTTTACTTACCGGTCACAATGCATCCAAAGCCGTTCTTGTCGGTAATGCCCCCCTGGTCATCAATGCAGAATGTTGAGGTGTCATAGGTGCCATTGAGACGAATTTGGCCATCAGCTAGCTGGCCAGCTGGGCAAGCAAATGGGCCCGAGGAGGTAATGGTGAATGGGCAACATGCTCCTTTTCCTCCTCCAGCAAGAACGGCTGGAGTGAGGCCAAGGATGGCGAGAAGTAGAACAGAGGTGAGTCCCATGACTTGACAAGGTGCAGCGAATGATTTTTGATGAGAGAAGTTCAGGTTGAACGTGACAGATACATCTCCGACCTCGGGTTGTTCTCTCCTTTTCTATGGAGTCCTTTTCCTAGCCTTCTGCTCCCAGCATATCATCGGACTTTGTTCGGCCCTGGGTTTGCTGTCAGCATCAGGTGGGCGTTTGGATGACTGTGATGTCGTGACAAGATCCATCGCCGAATACGACTTCGTTCAGTCAACCCGAGGCCTCCGATGCGGCCCTCGTTCAACCGGGCGGAATTAAGACGATGGCTGAGTCGCTTTGAACATTGTCATCACATCTTGAAGCAGACTCGGCTCGGACTCGAGGTTTGTGTGTGTGACTTGAACTCATCTTGACCGCCGCTGTGAAGCTCAAACCCAGATTTGCCAGATGACGAAAGACAAGGAACTGCAAATCCTCCACACTGCTGATATCCAGTTCTTTGGGCTCTACGACCTCTGTCTCTGAAAAATTATTGGCCAAAGTCCAGCTCGGACCTAACGGTGTGCTCAACATGACTTCGGATCCTTGAGGATCGAGGAACACTTTGTGCTTACCCCCACTTCAGAACAACCAATGCGGGGTCCTGCATTTAGGGCAGCAACTCGTAGGCTGGGGACATTCTGGGATCACATGGTGGTCAGATCGAAGGTCTTGGCGCTGGGTGCTTTGGAAACGAAGCTTCACTCTGATAAGAGCTTCCGAGTCCGATAAGAGCTCATTCTGTTGAAGGGATATCCTTCGATGCCCACATTTTGTCCCGTCAATGGCATCTTTTGCGTGTTCTCCTCTCTCTCTTGTGAATTTCTTCATCTTTTGAAGCGACTCGGACTCACCGCACCTTGTGTTGCTACTTAGTCATAGCCCATCATGGCCCACAGGATGGCGCTCCATGCCACCAACGACGACGATATCCTGAAGGTTATCTTGGCAACAGTGCAAAGACTCGAGACACGCTTCAACGACCAAGATGAACGCCTCAGCACAATTGAGTTCACCATGCTCACGGAAACCAACGGCAGCTCCTCGAAAGCCCGAGACAGCAGCATCGTCTCCAGCCGCTGCTCCTGCGCCATATCTCATCCTATCTTCCAGGGCGTTCAAAAGGAGCTTGAGAACGAGTTAAGCAAGCGCCCAACGGCAACAGCATATATGGCATCAATGGACAGACTGCGCAACCGCTTCGAGTTCGACGATCGGTCCGAGATGGGCCCTGACCGTGGCTGCGCCTGGGACACTCAGCCCATGACAGATCATGGCCGAAGCCAAGACTTGGCGGAAGGGGCAGTCGACAATTATTCGTTGTCCGTGTATCCTTCTCGGCCGCTTTCCCGGCTTGACTTGCCAGTGGAAAATGGATTTTACAACCAGTCTTCATGTCCCGAGGCACCCGTCGCCAACCTGCTGGGTGTCGACATTCCAGAGATTCCAGCATTGCGGTACGAAGATGCAACCTCCACTGACGACTCCATCTCGAACCACAGCAGCCGCAGCAGCACAAACCAGAGATCCTTTGCCGAAAGCCAACACTCATCAAGCACCGCTCAAACCAGCATCACACAGTCCTCCGCACCGTCGTCAACGAGAAGCAAAAAAGGGCATAGTGTGTTCAGCAAAATCAGGACATCCCTGAAACGAACCACTTCATCTCGGTCGGGGGCTGTGGAGGATGCAGATGCAGTGTTCGACGCTGGACCTCCTGTGATGGGACTTGGCATGGATACCGATACTCGAGCACGGCGGGAGAAAGAGGTACTACCGGCATTCTTGCAGCTGGTGCAAAAGAACGCCATGTCGTGCGTTTCGTTCATTCCCAAAATGGTCTCAGGAGTGGCACGGATCATGGTGAATCAGCAGATGAAAATGCTGGATCTTCGAGTTTGAGTAAGGAACCTTTACAGCCGACTTTGCTATGTCAATAATTAAACAGTATTTGTTGCTTTGTCCCGCGACTCGGTGAGGAGTGCCCAATGGCAGTCAACATGCACCTTGTGATTCAGCCCCCAACCCTCGCCGAGACTTGCCCTATGATTGTCCTGAATCGGGCAAAATACGGTCTCGACAGCCGACTTATTATGCTTCTCAAAAGGGATTAATGTCGTGCGCAGTGGCAATGCTGCGCGTTTATCACCTGTTGGAAATATGACCCGCTGATGACATGACTGGACATAAATTAATAAGCAGAATCCGCCCCGAATTCGCGTTGGGTGTGATTATTTCAGTTGCACCACGTCTCAATTGCCCTCGCAGTCTTGCAAGCCCCCAGTCAACCACACCATCCCTCGCCACTTCACTCGGGGCTACTCAGGCGCTACTCAGGTCGTGATCAGGGAAGCGATCAAAAATGGTTTAATAAGGCAGGTGGGGAGTGAGAATGAAAATGTTAACTTTTCGCGAGGGACCAGTTTTGGGCACTAGGGTCCCAGAAAACGGGCTCCCTACCCTCCTTGGAGGTCTCAATAGGCACCACCCCACCAATCTAAGAATTCCTTATATTAGTCTTTCTAATCTGATGGAAATAGGCCAAGGAAGAGGCCCTCCTAAGTACAGACTAAACCCTTTCAAAAAACACCTACGTGCTCCTCTTTCTTAGTCTACAGGGCCCCTAGAGTTTGGTGAATAAGTGGAAAAGGAATTCCGAAACTGAGGCACCTCCTCCTACATCATGAATCGCGGGACGGGTTGATGATGACTGCCGCACCGAGGAGGCGCATTACGAGGTGCAATGTGCTCTCCTTCTGACTGTGACTTGGTCAGCTACTACTCAACTCAAAGTACCTGTGCACGATACATGTATCATTCATAGACTGGGGGGTGCTTGCTGCGGAAACTGACATATTGTAGTCCCGCAATTGCCGACCATCCTCGAGTTGCTTCCCTGCAAAGATAATTCTTTGCGCTTTGGTTGGGATGCCCTCTCTGTCACGTATCAGGCCCTTCAGCCATTCAACGGTATCCTTCGGGTCAAACGGCAAGGTTATAGTTTTGCCGGTGAGGGTCTTGACGAATATCTGCTCTGTGCTCTTCAGAAGCTCCGACGACTTGATCTTCGGGTACAATGTAGAAATGAATCTCTCGGCTGGAGACTTCTCAGCTTGCTCAGAGGACACCCTTGGCCGCTCGTCAAGTTTCCGCGTCGCGAAGGGTGCTACTGGGTCTTTAGGGAGGTTGTAGAGGCCATCTTGAATCTCGGCGACCTCGTGCTTGGCCTCATCCAGCTCCTCCCTCATCAGTGAAATGGCGTACGCCCTGCTCATTTCGGGCATATTCAATTCGTCCAAGACATTTCCAAGTCCTCTCGGAGGATCTTCCGGCATGAAAACTTCCGTCTCCTTGCCCTTGCCTTCAGTCCCCGATGCGGTCGGCAGGAAAGGGACGGACTGTTCTCCTTGCACATCAGGGTCTCGTTCTACCTTCCTCCTAAGAGATAGTTTCGTACGCAATATTTTTCTTCTCTCAGGGGATAGAAACTCTTCGTCAAGCCTGTGGCCCGGGAATATTGACTTCCAGTACGTCATGATGTGCGAGAAGAGTTTCCGGGTATCTTGAGTAGCTACGGCAGACGGAAGCAGTCTTTTCAGCACCCGCTCAACCGCAATCTGGTCGTGTGCTTTCGTTAAATGAGAGTGGAATGCAAAGTTCATCTGCTGTCTCACTCGACCCTCCATGTCAGGCCCTTTCAGCAGCTTCAGGTTGTTCAGCGCTGCTTTATACACCTGCGCCGCCTCGTCTGGCCTGCCTTCTCGAAGACAATGAAAGGCAAAGGAAAGTTGTAGTTGCCACTGAACCGAGGTAGATAAAGTTGTGGAGGTGGGGGTTTCGGTTGGTTCAAATGCCATTTGATATGCGTTTAGCATCTCGAGACATCGAAGCGCCACCTCGGCCACCATCGATCTCGCCTCTATGGCCTCGCCTCGCTCCTTGTCTGGGAAGTTCATAGAGTCAAGGCGGAAATTGTTGTTGTTGTCGAAGGCCTCTCTCACAGTATAAGTGAACGAGATTGCTAGCTGAGTGGATGCAGCGATTGTGGGCAGTGAGTGCTCAATCTTCGTCTTCGGGTCCATAATGCCGTTTACCACATCTCGCACAAATGGTGCCCAACGTGCCAACATCTCTAAGTTCATCACGTCGTTGCTTATTCCGCAGTTGATGAGCAGGAGGTTTGCGTACTCGGAATCGCCCTTCAGGTAGCCTCTGGCTAGTCGCAAGATTCCCCCCGTATCGGTGGGACTCCCCTGCAACAGGCGCGACTGCTGAAATGCGATCAATACGGCATACGTATCGAACAATTCGCTTTTGGGAAGGTTCTCGAGGATACCCTCTGGGTCGAGGCCCGGGAACTTGACTCTGTCCAAAAGCATGCGAAAATCTTGCAACGCGAGAATGAGGTCCAGCAGAGTGTCAAAGACGCCGCCACCGCCTGTCTGAAACTGGCCGGTCCGATGGAGAAGGTGAATTTCGGCTTGCCGTCTCATCCCCACCGGTCCCCTCAACTCGTCCACGATAGACCCCAATATCGCCATCACTTGCCCGTCATTGGCGTACCTGATGCGTCGAAGATTGGCGCTGGTCTTGGCGAGGGCGCGCAACGGGTTGGCCTGCAGGAGATCATTCTCTGTATCCTGAGCGCAGTCATCCAGGGAGTGGATAAAGCTCCAGACTGCATCCTGTGCGAAGCCCTTTTGAGCGTCGGAGTCGAGGTCGATCATGGCCCAGAGGTGAAGGAGCGGATGGATTCGAATGTGGAAGTCCAGGCTGTCTGCGCACTGAACATACTCCTTTCGAATTAGACAGAAATTCTCGAGTTTTGCCAAGATGCCCTTGAATTTTATATCTGAAAATATGCCACGGGCATCGGTACAGACGGATACCAGGTACAGGGGGACATGTCCATCCGATGGCTTCAAGGGCGCCAGGGTGCCGAGAGATGTCCAGTAGAACTTGGTTCGAACAACTTTTTTGAATAGGTCTTGGTGGAGATGAATGGGATCGAAGCAGGCCAGCAATCGGAATAGCCGCGTAACATCGGGATATCTCTGCTGTAGCTTATCGATGGACCGTTTCCATGTCTCGAAGATGCTGTACTGGTAGGGCGAAGGATAACGACCAGCCGGGCTTTGATCCAGTGACTCGCGCAAGACGTCCTCATCCTGCGCCTCGGTCCACTGTGAATATGCTTCCAATTCGTAGTCTTCAGTCTGGCGCATGAATGACCCAGCGAGCTCCAGGCCAAGGGGTAAGCAACCTAGAAAGCGTGCAATAACTGCCGCTCTGGCCTTGTGCTCGTTGCCGTGGGGCCTGTTTCCTCGAGCAAGGCGGAGTAGGAGACCCTGCGAATCTTCTTCGGTCATGAGTGGGAGGTCCAGCGGGTCCTCCCCATCGCCAAGATTAGCTAACTCCATCTGGCGGGAAGTGACGAGAATGTCACCGTTGCCTTGACGAGGGAGGTAAAAGCCTAGTTCAATATCCTCGGGCTTGTCATGGTTGTCGAAAATCATGAGCCATTTGGAGGGCCGTCGAGCCAGCCATTGCTTGACTGTCTGGACGGCATTCTCCTGCTGTTGAGTGGGATCATGGGAGCGCGCCTCGGCTTCCTTGGACGAGGAGGCCAGGTTGGCAGCAATGAGGGAGAATGATAGCAGGATAGACTTCTTGTCGGTGGCGTCGACGTAGACACCGGCAGAGTATTCTCCCTTCGATTGTTCGGCGTACATCAGCACCGTCTGCGACTTTCCAATGCCGCCCATGCCTCGAACGACTTGGATCCTGTGGCTAGCATCCTCGGGCAACTTGATCGACTTCTTGAAGAACGCCTTGATTTGCATAATCGACTCGACTCGACCGGTGAAATGTGACACAGGTGAAGGAACATACCACAGGGCCTCCATGTTATTGCCTGAGATACTGTCAGAAAAGTTTTTGTGGTATGTCAGGTAGAAATTGGTAACTAACCCTGACGTGCTGATACAATGTCTTGGACGTATCTACGGATGACCTGGAGTACAGGAATGAAGTTGGGATCCTCCTCGCTCGCGAACTTGACCATGGACCTATGGTTAGCAGCTAGGGTCCGGCGATTCTTTGCGGCATCGCCAATGATTGCCGAAATGTCCTGCACAATCTTGAAAAGGTCAGTACCAAACTGGATGTTTTCTGGCTGAAGAGAACCGACCTTGCCATCGATGCCGAGAATGTCGGTCATGCTATGTCCCTCAAGGAAAGTGTAGACCTTCACGGTATCGGCCTTCACCATGGCAGCGAACCGGTCCATCAGCCTCTCCAGCACCTCACCATCAACCCTTAGAGCCTGGAGGACTTTTTTGTCCTTCTTTCCCGCGGCAAGGGTGGCGAGCTTGGCGACGAAGCCGGCCCAGTCTGTCCCACTGTGTGGGAAGCCGAAAAAGATGATGGCGTGCGTTGCTTCGAAAATGGGCTTGAGATCCGGCTTGTACTCGGCGTCTTTGGATTGAACCAAAACCTATTCATCGATTGGAGTAAGTAAGCACAGCGGGTGAATGGCACGGCGTTGTGCAACCTACGTCTTTCGTTACAATGCCACCGAGGCTGTGAGCGACCCAAATAATCGGCCTCGTTGGCTGTTATCCCGTCAGTTATAGAGCCCTAATGTTGGCTGCGATGTGCCTACGCCTGTCAATCTCTCCTCATCCCCAGCCAGGTCCTGGAGCAGGTTGGATGCATGCTGGTAGACGCTCAGCCTGCTCACAGAGTCGAAAACGTGTACAGGGTCTGAATCATAGCCGTAAGTCATGATTCGGACATTTGGTAGACTCTGAGCGAGGAGTTCGGCAGGCCAGAAGACGTCGGGCTTTCGGGATTTCTTGAATGGACGAGAGCGCCTTAGAAAAGTGATTAGGGTCAAATGTCCAGGTGTCGCGAGGGTGGCCGCCGAGGCCATGGACGAAAATCAGACTGCAAGCCAGGTCAGTTGGCTGGCTAATCTATTATACTTGAGAACCCACTCGGCGATGGGCGGATTCCCGCCAACCTTGCCGCTCCAGACCCTGGACAGGCCCAAGCGACGGATATGGGGCATGGGAGCCGTGGAACTCGACGACGAGGCCATGGCCCGCGTGCTGGAGAATAAGTACGCAGCGTTGTCTGACGTGAAGACTCACCATGTACACTCTCAAAAACTTGAGAAGACGGAGAGGACGGGAGCTGGAGGGCATCGGAGCCTTTCAGGTCGATGCGGGGCCTGCTGCGCTATATATTCCCAAGAACGGAACAGGGACGGCACGAGACCTGCCAAGGTCCGAAGCCACAACATGCGGCTGAAGAACTGCAGATTTCAAATATTGGCTTCCGCTTCTAGGTCAGGCTTACGGCTCACAACATTTTTTTCAAAACCCCACCAACACTCGATTTCTCCATGCATTCAACTCTCAACAACTTCAAACTTCTCTTACACCTAAAGTATCGATTGAAGATACTGTACAAAATAGTTGATATATTATTACAATCCATACGCTGGTAAGGTGTCTGAACTGCAAGGCAGTACGCTGATGGGTTGTTAGGGGCGAATTACATAAGAAGGGTCAGCTCTTAAACGAGCTCTACGACTGGGACCTCTTGCTGGCGCCTGGGTGGCGCGTCTTTTCCGCAAGTGAAAAAGTACAGCCCCAGTCCCCCTAAGATTCTTCACCCGGGTACTAACGCCTAGCAAGCAGGTAGTATGCAGCGTCTACGCCGTTTCTCTGAGAGACTTAGCTGGCTCTAAGGACGGGACTGGCGAATGGGTAGCGCGTAGCATTTCTGAAGGCAAGATTCATCGGTGGCGTTTTCGGAACAGGCAGCAGGATGCATCAGCAGCGTTTAACAAGGAGTGATGGCGGCTTTGATTTGGTCTTCTTAGAAGCTGCTTGATAGGCTAAGTGCTAACCAAATGAAGGCATTGCAAGCGAAGTCCCCCTAGACCGAAGGTAATCCGATCGTGTCAAGTTTTTTTGCGCCGCAGGCCACCAATTCTACATGTTCACCTGACTCCCAGAATGTCTCCTACATTGTCCTTCTAATCTGCCACCTTGGAGATCGCGCCTGCCTCCTGTGTCATTCTTCGTCTTACGCATCCAGCACGCCATGCCCGAACCAGTCGCTCCAACAATCTCCTTTCTGGTTGCATTGGCGTAGTTTGTGCATGTGTCAATTAGTGTTAAGAAGAATAGCCATAGGATATAGAATTGAAGAACTAAAAGTGGGCGCAAAGGACAAGAACTGCTCGTACTTGTCAGATTCTAACCGCTGCGCCATCGACAAAAACTTGGGCGCCCCAATTGTGTAAAGACCAGTGAATCTTAGTCTGCTATATCTAACACCTATCCTATCTGCTAAAGATCCTTCTCGTATTTATAAGCTTTGGAAAGCAGTTATGTCAACCTAACACGTCAGTAATTAGAACACAACTCACCGCCCTTTAATGCAAAACACTTTAGTATTTTCAATCCCAAGAATTACTCATATCTATTTGCTAAGCTACAAAACCGGCATTCCCTTGCTTTTTCTGCTCCTCCTCACTTTTGCCTTCACCGAGACCGACATGGCGATGGCGTCAAGAGGCCTTCTAATTCCTGTGGGATGTACTGTATTGCGGACTTTTTTGGGGTTCATTATTCTTATTCATTCTTTAGTCTTAAGTCTTCCTAAGACTCTTATTTATATAGGTAAAGGAGGTCTAAATAACAGGCTCGGTTACAAGCCCAGTATCGGGCCTAGTTCCAGACCCATTGGCATCAAACCCATTAGCACGCCTAGGGAACGTTTGGGTACTTTTGACAGTTACCTTCTTGGAATCAGTAGCTTATTTGTATCTATATCAAACATTAAAGCGTCTGCAATAATAATTAAATTTACATAAATTAAAATATTGTAGGACGTTAGCTTTAGTAATTAGTAGTATAGCAGTACACAAGGTCCTAAAACAGGGCAATTAATTTTGCTCAGGTAACTTTAACGAAGTGCCTACATTAAGGATTAGACTACTGGGCTCAGCCCAGCTCAGGCCAGCTTAGGTTAAAGCAGCGGCAGCTCAGGAATCCAGCTGGCAATGGTAATAGCCGAGGGCAATCCGTGCGTGATGCATATGGCTGTTATTTAGGTGGATTCGATTTAATTAAACTGTCAACAAATTGAAGACGACTCAAGCATTGATCTCCTCACAAACGGCGTCATTGCCGCGGTAGGCCTTTTTGGTCTGGCAGCTTTCTTTCTACCCCTAACCAAATCCCGGCCGGAGAGGCCAGAGAGGCCGTCAAGGAGACAAAAGAAGGAAGAGAGGTCAAAGTGGAAATATGGTGGAGAATGTTATCCCGTTTACCGCGGAATATAATCGAGCAACCTCTGCTGGAAATGCAATAAAGTGGATTTTGAGGCCTTGTTTTCCCAATCATACCAGCGAGAGAAGACATACGCGACCTGGAACGTGGCCGACGTCCAGGCTGAGAGTTCTGGATGCGACTTTTGCAGACTTCTACGGTAGCTTATTCTCCTTGCCAGTCCCGTGTACAAATCACACATCTTGATTTTCAACTCGGCGGAACTCGGACTTCGGCCGGAAATTGTCTTTGGGGACGTGGACAGGATTTGTACCTCGAGTCCTTTGCAGGCCTACCCGGTGCCTTTGCGGAGCGAGCCTCGTCAGTCAGGATTCTATATCCATTCCGATCCCCTTTCGAGACCCCCTCTTAATTTCGAGTCGACCAGCCAGCAAACGCATGGGTATCGGTGTTACGGTGGTTCCACCGTTGTTGGTCGGCAACAGAGCTGATCTGCAGACCGCCGCCGAATTGATACGGGACTGCTACGAGAATCACAATACCACGTGTCACCCAGAGGCATTATTTAACCTGGGTGTCGGCAAAAACGACCCCTCGAGGGTGGAAGCGTACTTCCGAGGTATCATCGACAAATTCTCTTCCAGCAAGTCCAAGGGCACCAATGATGACAAAACACCCCCAAACTTCCGCCTCATCGACGTCGAGAACATGTGCGTTATTCCCGCCCCCTGCATCGATGGCGGCGGTCTTCCCAAATATGCGACTCTTAGCTATGTGTGGGGAGGTGTCAAACCAGAACACCTCAGGGTTGAGAACTACCACGAGATGGCAAAGAAAGATTCTCTCCTGAGGCGACAAGACATTCCCAGGACAATACTAGACTCCATTGAATGCACCAAATCCTTGGGACAGCGCTATCTCTGGGTCGACTCTCTCTGTATCAGTCAAACGATCACTTCGCCCTGCCCGAAATGCTCAAGAGCATGCACAAGGTTTACATGAACGCGTACGTCACCATCGTCGCAGCCTCCGGACATGACAGTCAGCACGGTCTTGCTGGATACGGCCAAGATTGGGACCCATCCGTGCTGAGCTCGCTCGCCCGCAGCATCTGCCGCATCCGGGAAATCGACCTCCAGCTCCGCAAAGCCATTCCGCCTGACCCTCTCGACCAGCTGGGACACTCGACGTGGATAACTCAAGGCTGGACGTTCCAGGAAAAAATATTCTCGCCGCGCACACTCATATTCCTGGACTTCCTCAATGCCATTGCGGGGATTCTCGAGTTCATGAAGACTCCCCTTGGGGATGCCCACCTCGAGATACCACTCAACATCTTCACCCAGGGCTTGGCATAGTCAACCGAGTCTATCGAAGGTCCGGGCATGCTCAGCAAGCCCACTTGGTCGTGGGTGGGGTTGAGATTCAACCCCCCCGTGCGCTTTAACATTCCGCCACCGGGCAACATTCTCACCATCCTAGCAGGGGACGGGCGACGAGAGCCGTTAGCTAGGCCGTCGAGGGATATCGAGTCTTGGCTTCCTAAAAAATGGCGCGAGCATTTTGCTGTCAACGAAACTGATCTTCGCCGCCGTCTGTCCGAGTGCACCAACAGCCCCGACTTCGACCCGTTGGACTACCTTGATGACCAGGGCCATTTACTGACTCTGCTGCGGCGGTACGAAGGAAACAAGGAGTACGCGACACGAGTCGCCAAGTCTCAGGTTCTAAGGAGATTTTATGACCGTGTCCCAAAAGGTGGGAGACCTGACCGGGCAGTGCATATCAAAGCCCTGCTTTGGGTCTTCAGAGCTGAGTTATGTCAAGAGCTGGCAGCGTATATTGTTGGGTTCTACACCAGCGTTGCGGTTTTATTCCTCCGTCTCGCCGACGACAACGGCGACGGCGCACAGCAGTCCCAGATCTCGTCCTTGAGGGTGTGGAACGGCTACCGACAGGGGACAGGCTCACAAGGAGAGCCCTTGGTGTCGGTGCTCCTGCCGGCGCAACCAGATACTTGGCTCGGTCCCGGGTGCAAGAAGAGGGAGCGGTACAAAGCGGAATTTGCGGTGATTCAGGCTTGCAAGAGCGGCAATCACGTCGTCTACGATGTCATGGTGATACGACGGTAATTACAAGGGGCTGACATACCGGGTGCAGATGGCTCAGAGTCCGGTCAGTGCCGGGAGATGGCACCAGAACCCAAATGGTGATGGGGCTCCGAGGGGGGCGTGTGTTATTCTTGGGTGAAACGACAGCGAATATGAATTCAGTTCACCTGGCAAATAGATCAAAGCATAATCGACACTCGATGCTCGCTTCTTCTACGCCTCTGGGATCAACCATCAACATCCAATCTTCAAGGCCGCTTGCCCAGCCAGTGGTATTATTCTCGCTTAAGGTTGTTTCCTCAGCACAAATAAATGCGCGGGTGGCCCCTATCTTTTGCCCCGTAGTCAACAAACCGGCCGGGCTCCACACAGTACCCGTACCCAGATGGATCCCCTTTTTTTGTCTCTCCACCACCTCTTCTACACATCGTGGGGCCATTTGTAACATCAATTAAACAAGGGCCGCTGGTCTAGTAGTATGATTCTCGCTTAGGGTTCACCTGAGCAACATTGCGAGAGGTCCCGGGTTCAATCCCCGGGTGGCCCCCTACATTTTGATCCCAAGTCAACCGGGACCTACAGGGATCATTCCGGCAATGGTTTCAGCTTGAGGCGTCAAGTGGATGTAAGTTTGTCCCAAGGAAGAAAGGCCATGTTTGAAGTCGACTCCGAGTGAGTGGGAGATTGGAGAATAGTAAAGGTCAAGGTAAAATTGCAATATTGGTTTGTGGCATCCTCGTCCAAATTATTCTCAATGTGTAGGAGTGGATCGAATTGGGTACTCTTACAATATCCTGCATTCATGTTCATGAGTCATTTTGATAACCCTTTCCCCCTTTCTTTTCCTGCACAATTCTTCTCCTCAATTATAAGAGAACTAAAAATAGAACCCCCTGGGACTAGGGTCGTGGGCTCTGAGGGGGGCTTGGGCTCCATTGGGGACTGGGGCTCTGGTGGAGGCTGGCGCTTTGAGGGAAACTCTAACTCTGATGAGGATGTGAGCTTTGCTGAGAATGTCGGCCTTGCTAAGGCAGTGGACTCTGCTGGGGCCGTGGGCTGTTCTGTTGAGGATGAGAGCTCGGCTGGGGCAGTGGCGGGGTCCCGGGATCATAGTATATGCGTGTTGAAACAGTAGACTGGTCGTTGTTGAGTTGTGGGCTTTGGTGATGATGCCCTCCCATGACAGAGTGGTATACATGTGGTGTCTGTGACGAACCAGGACTCCACGATTGCTGCTGCTGCTGCTGGGACAGTGGCCATCCGCCCAACCCGGGAGCGCCGGACGTTGCGGTTGTCGAGCTTTCTGAAACGTATGGGGTTGGTTTTTCTTCTGCAGTCGGGAGCAACAACTTGCTACCAGTGCTACTGGGGCCATAAAGCAGAGTGCCGTATTTGCTGTGTACTTTGTCGCTGTGCTTGCTGCTCATTTCTGAATGAAAAAAAAGCGGAGTCGGTTAGTTTCGCACCGAGAAGGTCAAGGGCGGAGATCGCCAGTTAGGGTACGTATTACCACTGATGGTCTGGATAGCGATGAACATAGTCAACAGACAGAGTAATATCGGCACCAGCGCCCAAAGGATGTGGCATCGTCTTCGGCACTCTGCCCGCCATCATTGAGCTCCAGCCAGCCCGAATACTTGGCCCACCCACGCAGACCGTTGAGGTACAAGCCTGTCATGCCGACAGCTATAGCGCTGACGGTAATGCCAGCCACCTGGTACAGGCAGAAAAGAGACTTGAACACGATCTTCAAAAACGGAGTGGGAGTGCAGAGAAACGTAAGGGGGCCCTGGGCGAGCCGAGCGCGACGGCCTGGCTTCTGGTCGGGGCCAACAACCTTGCCCATTCCTCGCCAGAAGAAGCGGACGACGTCGACAATAAAGGCAGTGATGTAGCAAAAGAGGATGATGAGGTACAAGTTCCAGCCTTGGATGCGGTTGCCCGGCGTGCTCTTGAGCAGACTCTTTCTGGCTTGTTCTTGGCTTGCGGTAGACTTGACGAGCGTTCCGATCAGCAGTGAGGTATTGCTTTGGAAGCAGGCGGCGGGAAGGAACATGGTGTTGTTCAGCCGGTCGTATGGTGGGATTGCCGTGGGGAAGGGACGAAGAGCTATGTCAGCGTTTTGGTTGGAGAGCAGGATTCTGGCCACGGTGAAGACGCCGGTGACGATGAAGATGCGGAGAACGGCATGCCACGGGTAGCGCCAGTAGTTGTGGACGAGGGTGACGGACATGAGATGGGTTGTGCAGGTCAGGAGCATCATGTTGGAGACAATGTTGTAATTAGTGATAGGCGGTGATTTCGCAGCCTTTCCACTAGTATTTGGAGGGCATTGTGAGCGAAGGAATGTGGAAATCGAAACAAACAAGGAGAGGGGCATGCAGCATACAAATGCCAGCGTGAGGGCAAAGGCCCCCCCTGTGAACACCTGCTGGTCGCTACAACTCATGACGAGAGTCTCACAGATGACCGAAATACCAAGGCAGCTTCTTTCTTCACACAGACTTGCTGGTACGAGACCAAAGTTAGTTAAGGAGGCTTTGAGAATACGTTCGGGGCGATCTTACAGTGGGTGAAATTGTTTTTTCAACGCACATGTTTTGATGATCAGCCACGCCACGTCAATGATGCTTAACGGTAGGGCAAATGATGTGACACCAATAAAAACATATATGATCTGGAAATATGATGTAAGTAGAGGAAAACGGAGATTTTCCCAACGGGGGAACAGCAAACCGAGGAAATGGGGGCACATACACCGATGCCGGCAACATCAGGGTCTGCCGGGACCTTGTAACTGCCATGGCCACCGACAGTGTGGTTGTCACGGTTCGGGGAAGTGAAGTTGAAGCTGCAATCAACTATTTTATTGTAGTGTGCCTTGCACTCTGCGATTGACACACGCGCTCCCATGATGACAAGTTGGCTGGGTGACGGGGTATGTTGAAACTAGAAGAGACGTCTGAAGACATGAGCTCTCACTCTCCTAGATGGACACATAGCCATACTAATAAATATTTGACACCCCTTTCTCCTGTATGAATAAGACGGCAATTTTACGCCCGCAAAACATATTACCGTCCATGTTGTGTTCTCAGTCTCGACGAGGCTCTGGGAGGAGGATCATGGCGTGTCAACCAATGAAAGCCGCTCGATATTGCGCTGGGGAAAACACCTACGCCAAAAGTAGGGGTTTGTTTATTGTGAGATTCAAGGGGTATGACCCTCGTCTCCTCATGTAATATAGAACTAATTTTTTTCTTTTCTTGGCCACCCTATTAAAAGGTGGCCAGCCCACCGTCTGATCAGAGGAAGGGCAGCTCTCTTTGGTCCTTTTCAACTGGCCAGATTAGTTCAGAAGAATCGATTTGCGTTGCCTTTCATGATTTAGTCTTTATTTTCGACCTACCGGTCAGGCCGGTAAGGCCTTCAGTCAGTCAAGTCACGTCAGTTAAATCAGTTAAGTCAGTCTTTTATTTATCGATCTTTTGCTCCTTGTTCCAAGACTGTGGCTCGCCCTGTCTTGTGTTTTTTTTGGGCCTGTGGTGTGTTGTGGAAGACGGAGCTTCCACCTGTGCAATACTTGGCCTCCCAATGAAACCCATGCAGCCCATCCCACGAGCAGGAAGGTAAACGGGCAAGTTCGGCCCGTCTTGGACAGTATGGGAGTCACGGGAGGCCAGCCTTGTCCGTAGGTAGCCACCATCTTTTCAGTCACATCGGGGGAGCTTGCTCACGAATTGGGCGATAACCGGAGCCTCGTGGACCCCTGAAAAATGATATAGTTCAAATATTGCACCAAGTACGGGCCCTTAGTTCAACATTAAATGAAAGAAAAAAGATAGGGAAAAAAGGAAAGAAAACTCCATTCCAAAAAGAATTACCATAAAATATTGATTGAATCGTCGCTCATCATCGCTCATCCGCCTAATTCCAACCGCCCTTCTCTTTCTGAACTCCCTGGATTTTATCCAGGTACTTGTCGAACCGACTCGACACTTTGATGACATGCTTGAGGTGAACATACGACATCTTGACCTTCTTAAACTTTGCCAGCTGGCGGCCGGTCGTGATGGCGTTTCTGATCTGGCGACCATTCATCTCTTCCTCGGCTAGCTCGGGGAGGTAGCACTCGATCTCTTCGAAATCGATGGCCGCCGGCGTGTCATCATCGTCGTGATGGGTAACAATCTTCCGTTTCTTCGTACTCTGACGGCCACTGTCCGAAGGTGGCTCGACGGCCTTACGCTTCCCAGCACTGATATCCTGTTGCTCAAGCGTCTTAAGCCGGTCCAGGAAATTCTTCCAGATCTTGCGGCGTTGCGTCTTGTTGAGCGTTTCGTAGTGTAGGCTCAGCTGGATACGCGACTTGAAGGCCTCGTCAAAGGTGCCGACACGGTTGGAGGTGAGGATCAGAATGCCCTCATAGTACTCGAGCACGCGGAGGAAGACGGAGACGAGGGCGTTGCGCTCTAGGTCCGTCAGCGTGCGCTGCTCGAGGAACACGTCGGCCTCGTCGAGCAGCACCACGCAGCCCCAGATTTTGCCCAGGTGGAGTACGGACTCGAGGTACTTTTCCACATCCTCAGGCTTGACTCCTACGTCGCCACAGGTTACCCGAAACAGGGGCTTCTCGGCCATCTCGGCGACGCTTTCAGCGGTGAAGGTCTTTCCGGTACCAGGCCCGCCATGAAGCAGGATGATGAGCCCGTTGCCCTTGCCCTGGATCAGGTCGGTACTTTGTTCGGTTTCGAGTTTGCTGGTGACGAGTGCTTGGATCAGGTCTTTGGTCTCTTCGTCGGTGACAAGGTGCTCAAATGCCTCCTTGTTCCAAGTCACATCGTGAACCTTGTCAACTTGCAGATCCTCTGTTCACCTTGTGAGTTTCTTAGGTTGGCAAAAGATATGTCAGGAGAGTTTACTCACGCCACTTCTTTTGTCGCAGGTTATATGCGACAATGGTGCTGGGAAAGACAAGTAGCTCCGGGGCAGGGGGCGGCTCGTCGCTGTCCATGACTTCGGGGGTCATATCCGCACCCTGTGTGTTGAACCTGCCCAGAGATCTGATAGTGCTTTTATAACCGAGCGGGTCCGCGTGGAGCTTCTTGTACGTCTCAAAGTCGACCATGTATCTTTCGCCTTGCTAAGGTCAATGTCAGCCAGGCAACTCGTACGACACGCAACAAAGACGGGAGGGGGGGGGGGGGGGAATTCGGCTCACCCCGTAAAGCCCATTTCCATCGTCGTCGGCATCATATGAGATTAACTTGGTGCGGCGGCATCCCCACCACGTTCGACCGCGGTTTTCCAGCTTGACACGGAACTCGCTGCTTGCGAATTTGAGCGGCATGACATCAAGTGTTGTGATGTCGACATTTGGCTGGTCATTGTGGTACTCAAGCTTGATGTCGAGAGTTGTGTGGGTCCGGGTGAACTTTCCGTCGTATTTGTACGACCAAGCCTTGACGGTCCAGAGTTCAGTTGTCTTGGTCGAATCCTCTTCCTGGACATGGTGCGTCTTGGCCCTTTTGGTCCAGGACTCGGCAACGTGGCCCTGGATTGCCTTGTCGCCCCTTGACACCAGCACGTCTCCCGGTCTCACAAAGTACTGCATCGACGAGCTGGACACGAGGCCGCGGGCAAGTTGATGCTCGACTTCCTCGTAGACCCAGCCGTAGCTTATGTTGATCCAGTCCGTAAGGAGCTTCATCTGAGTTTTGTGCGACTCTCTGACTGCGTCGAGGTTTGCGGTAGCGCGGTAGCGGAACCAGAACAGATAGGGAAACTCGATGGGGCTCCTCGAGTTCCAGTTTGGAAAGTCTTGCTTGAATGATGGCTGGGCGTTCATGAAGCCATCGACTGCACGGATCATTTCCTCTGAGAGCAAAGAAATGGTCTCGCCGACGGGGACTGGGTCAGGGAGAGCAGCATTTTCCTCCACGGCCTTCAGGACTGCTTTCGCCTGATAAGTGTGGTCGTAGTACTTGTAGACCACAAAGGCAAGGTCAGGTCTCTGACGAAGGTATCCAGCTTCATCGGCGAGAGGCGAGTTGCCCCTGAAACGCGGCTCCCGTTGGCGGTTCGCCGTCGACCAAGAAGGCTCCGTCAAGTAGGCAGTTTCGTCGCCGGTGATCTTGTGCAAGACGTGGCATGTCGTTGATCTGACGGGACCCTGGGCACTTTGGAGCCTTTGAATCTCAGCCTTTAATTGGGCGATGTAGTTGACCATGTCTTTATCAACTGGCTTCTGAAGAGGTGGGTCCTGAGGGCTGGAATTTTCAGGGGCGGCCGACTCAGTGGCAGAAGTGGGTGTATTCAAAGCCTCTGTTAGGGTGAGGTCGATTGTGATGGAATCTGCTGTAGCGCCGCCGACTTGTCCGACTTTTGCAACCCTACGCTCCATATCTGCTGAAGTAAGTGCTCGGGGTCCCGGGGGCTCTAGAAGTCTGGAAGGTCCTGAAAGCTCCTCATTTGGCCAAACCAAGGGAATTGGAGCAGCAGCGGGACCAGCAGCAGGAGCGGGACCGGGAGCGGGACCGCAGCTCATCATGACCTCTTGGAGATCCTGCTCCTGCCTTGCCATCATGAGTCTCTTCTTATTTTGAGCCTCCAGGAGCATCAGTTGCATCTGATAGTCTTGTTTAGTGTGGCTGGGTACAAGCTGCCGATTTTTGAACTCAGTCGCGGCAAGCAACCTCTCTCGTTCAAATGAGCTGGCTTCGGTCTGGTCCCGGGAGATTGTGATGTGGTGGCGAAAACCCCAGGCGCTGCTCGTGTCCTCTGATGCAGCGGGTCCGGCGCTTGGCTGCAATTGCTGCGCCTGTTTCACGGGACCGTCCTGGGGGAAGCTGTTGTGCTCAGCGTCGTCGTCGCCGTCGTCGTCGTCGTCGTCCTCCTCCTCCTCTTCCTCACCTTCTGTGCCAGAGTCTGAACTGGACGTGCAGTAGCGGCCTGGATCAGCCTCAGAGTCGTGGCAGCCGCCGTCGGAGTCGTTATAGTGGTCGGGGTGGCCGCCGCTGTGCGACTCGCCGTCTTGCCCCAACTCTTCGACTTGATGCGCCTCTAGTACGCTCTATTGTGTTGGTGGTTAGCGAGAAATTCGCACAGGCCAAACATAGGGCTTTGACTTTGGGGAACTTACTCGTTCCCTCTCAGCGAGATCGTTGTCAACCCCGTCGGCCTGTCCAGTGTCTTCGTCCTCTCGGAACCCTGCAGCCCAGTTGACGGTGTCGGTTTGGAGGGGCCGTCTGCCTCCGAACCCTCTGCCTTGGAAGCCTTCGCCCATCAGAGACTAAAATGGATATCGCCGAAGAATGGGATGAGTTCTTTTTGAGCCAAGACGAGATGCTGGATGCGGAGAAGGACCTGTGATGGAGAACAAGAAGAGGGAAGACTCGGATTAAATGTCAAAGTACAATGTGAGGGGGCTGCCGCTGCTGCCTTCCATGTTGGGCGATTGGTTGGCAACCAACGCCTTCACCGAGTCTTCCAGGTTGCTCCTAGCTCCAATAGTATGCTAGGTACGTACCGATGTATGCACCTACCTGCTTTCAGATGCACCTAACTGCTTCCGGCTCATGGCAGGGTCGTACGTAAGGCAACAGATGCAGGCAATTGCGTGGGGCGGGTTTGTTGGGTCGCGGACTCGCGATTGGGAGCTCTTGCCATTTCCAATGCCCACACCGCAGATAATACCCCACCCCCGCCTGCCAGAACGCGAAGTTCCCTGGATTGGCCATTGGTTGCGCTGCGTCGGGTTACACGTTCGACGATGCAGACAGGCTCGGGTCTCTAGGGAGGAGGTATCGCGGGAGATGATGCTACGAAAACCAATTTCAATTGATTGCCATGCATGCGCTGTCCACATGTCGCCCCTTTCACACTGGACGACATGCGGACATCTCCCCCAACCCCCACCATCTATTAAGCCATTTCTTCAATTCATGGCATCTCAGAGAGCCTCCACAAAGGCAAGAGTTCCCGCGCTCAAGACAGCCCACAACACCCATAAGCCCACCTCTCCCCGTTCCACCACCGGCGCCGCAACACTCGTCATATTCTTGTCGCCCGCGGCAGTTGCCCAAACACGCGCCGCCACGCCGGTGGGTGTAGGCGGCGCAGTCCCAAAGCCATTTGCAGCACAAAAACTGACGGCCGAGTAGGCAGGCACCGGGATAAGCCGAGCCGATGGAGCAGAAGCTGGTGCAACAACTGCATTTAAAGTAGGTAGGAAAGAGACGCAGCGTCAGGACGAAATTTCCCCGGTTCAAGGTGTGTATGAAAGACGAGTGCTTACTCGTGAATGACGGTGGCCATACTTCACGCAAACTCGGTCCCAGCCGTCGCAATGTTGATTTGGCATGAGGCATCGGCGGTCCTATGTAAGCAGGAATCAAAGGCCCTGTGAAAACTCGAAATTGATATTTGCGTTTTTTCCCCTCTCGTACTGTCAAGCAATAGGATCGGAGATGTGCATACTCGAGAGAAGATCTGCAGTCGCCCGAGCCGCTGTAGTCAAAAACATGACCTTGTCTGGCTTCCAGCGTGGCGGGTGGCGTGATCAAAGAGTGAACCTAGCCGTGGATCAGATTTGAGAGGGATATGGATGCCACTACGGCCATGAAATGTAAGCTCGTTCTCTGGGAGTGTGGCATGGCCGTTCGTGTGGTGTTTGGCGGGCTGGGCGAGGACTTGGTTCATTGAAGGATGAAGGACTGAGGAAATCGGCGACAACGAAAGACTCGTGGTTGACATTTATCGGGGGTGAGGCAAGTACTTATCCGTTCAACGTTGTCAAGTTTTCAGGTGAGCCACCTCCCCTGATCTCAGAAACAAATAACGCAAGAAATGACTGTGCCTATTGGGCCACGGTGGTTTCACAGCCCCTGATAAAAGCCGGCCATCCCGGCTCCGCTCCCGACGTTCACCAAAACTCACCCAACCAATCTAAACCACGGTTGACTGTTGTCGGGGTAGGTGGTGTGGGGTTCTTTTGTGTTTTCCGTCATCATGACATGCTGTTTGGTGGGCATGGTGGCATGGACCATTCGATGCCGCATTCATCAATGTTGCAACTTCAAACACTTCATGGGACTTGTAATATCTTTTGTGCAGTTAGCTACGCACTTGGCTCTCGTGGGCCTTGAACACTTGGATTTGCGCAAAGCAGATACTAATCCGAGGCGTGTAATTCTTTGTTCCGGTGTCGTTCAAATGTGACATTGCGTCACTTTTGTCTTGGGCAATAATTACTAGTAACTCTGAATGAGAGTGAGTTCTGACAAAGGAAAAAGTAAACCAAAGTGAAACGCTTGACCTCTGCGACCTTGAAAAGATTTGCCACACCCCAGCTACTGTGTGTGTTTCAGCATATATAAGTATTGATCTTCACCAAAATACGCATATCCCACCTGATGAAAGGTCCTTCTTCCTCAAGATTCCGTCTCACGGCAAGAACACACTGCTGGCACTGCTTCGTCAAATGACGTTGGGAACTCTCGCTAATTTTCAGGCAGAAAACCTCTGTACCGACGCTATCTTTGCTTGTATCATCTGTCAGTTGGGTGTCCATTTGCAAAATCATCTCGACTGGGGGTCCGTCCTTAGTCAACAGCACGGCAATATCCGTGTCGAGGTCCAGTGCAAATTTATAGACAATGCCGTAAAGGAATATTGACTTAATTAATAGCAGCCGAAATGGAGGGAACTGTCATTTGAACTTGACCTGACAAGACCTGCCCCAAGATATTGTCATCCACATACTGGCGAAAGGTGCCAGGGACGTGAATTTTCAAGTTTGTATCTTGTCCAACATTGTTGGTAAGATCCCAGTTGCAACCTCATGAACAGGGATCCGCCTTGCCGTGATATTTAGGACCAACCATTTAGTCGTAGAATCCACTTCCCTTCTATTATAATCACCGGGGAAGATCTTTAAACCAAAGTCCAGTGAGATATGTAAGTCCAGTGGCTTCCTGGATATTTCTTGTAGTTCTTCCCATGGCGACGAGTTGATCCTCATTCTTGGTCAAATTGAGCTTCAGGCTGTGAAATCCAATTTTCCAAGAGTACAACTCATCACCCATCATCCAATTCTGACAAACCATCTTCCAGCACTTTACAAACTTGAAAGAAGGGGGCTCCGAGTTTCGCTCTTATATTGGTGCCGTCAGCCGCCACTGTTTTGTCATCGAAATACGAATGCCGCAGTTTCGTCGTTGTCTTTTGATTCCATGCTAAAGGTAAGGTAGATATGAATGTGAAAGTATGGCAGTCAAGATTGAAATCATCGGGAAGGAGAAACTGTTGTCTCCTGAGCGGGGTATATCATATATGGGTGCACAAGTAGGCAATTATAGTGCATGACATGGAGGTCAAGGCCAGGCTACGTAATTTTCGGATCTGACTGTCGCACCAGACGACGTCGGCTGCTTCCCGAACGTCGGGGACACAACGGGAGGGGAACGCGAAGTCCTGTGCCGTTCATTTCATTCTCCTCGTTCAAGTCGCGGTAGAGGGGGAGGAAACCTCAAGACCCGGTGAGAGCCCAAGAACATGAGATCGACTTACCTACCTAATTGAATTGCTCCGAAATATCAGGAAAACTTAAAACCCCTTTTTCGTTGTTATCAGCAAAGGAACAGCAAGTATTAGACCTAATTAGATCTTGCAACACAGATGTGACCATTTACTTCTTCGAGCGCTTGCTATGTTATAATAATTCACTATGAACATTCATTATTGGGTCAAATCCGTGACCAACCATGGTCAAGATTTCAAGCCCTAATTATCCAATCGTTATTTCAGTATTTGTCCATACATCCCGCAGCTCGTTTCCTTCCTCCATACCGGTTCACATGTTTTTTAATCTCCGAAGCCGCGCGGCTCGGCCGGGATTGACTTGGTCTGACTTGGTCAGCTTTGTATTCTCCCGGAGCGGGGCTGGGTGGGTGTGGGTGTGGTGTGCGGATAATAACCGCGCTGGGAACCCGGTGGCGGCGGCGAGCGACTGCTTCGTTGCGTCTTTTCGGACAGGTGCACCCGCAAACTTTGTTGATTCTCTCGTGGTGGATGTTTGGTGATGAGAAAGTTGGTCATTGCTTGCTTGTTGTTCTGTCCCCAACCTCCATCCTCGGCCCCGCTTATCGCTGGGGGATTTCCCAGTCTCGGGTGTGGAAGGGAGGTGCATTGGACTCGTTATCGTATCTCTTTGAGGTCGTAGCAAGTTCGTCGCACATGCAGCGCATCGCAGCGCCTAATATCATTTTTTTAGGGGGGTGGGGGGTTCTTATCGTAGCATTGGGTGGTGGTGGTGGTGTCACTTTTCGATGCGGAACTCGGTCGTCTTGACAATCCCCTTGAAATCAGGATCAATGCCGTTCAAGTTCGGGAGTATGACGTCCTCCTCTTCGCTGCTGTTGGGCTTCTCAAAGTTGGCCTCGATGTCGCCCTTTTTCCCTGCTGGGCCGCTGCTATATTTGGAACCCTTGATGTGGACTTTGGCGGCAAAGGCGGTCTCGGCATGGTTGACCGTCGCCCATTGCTCGGCGCCTTGGCTGGTCACCTTTTTCAGGAACTCGCCTGATGCAGTGTTTTGCCGAAGGTATCCCCGTGTTGCGCTGTTGCTGACGGGAATTTGGGCAAGGGCTTTGCCGGCGCGGTAGTAGTTTGCTTCGCGGTAGTGGTTGATGTTGATGGACAGGCGGAGGGCGCGGCCGAGGAGAGGGCGGAGGGTCGGGGCGCAGGCGGCAATGATGCCCATGTCGAGCTGGAGGCTTTATGGTGGGGGACGAACGTTAGTCATTTGGGTTGGAATCTGTATCTCGCTCTGGAAACTCACGATGCGAAGAACGGTGCCCAGGGATAGCTGTTGGGGGAGACTGTCAGCGAAAGGATGCCAGTGAATGATGATGTTGATAGCAGCAACTTACTATGTCCCATCGCGCTCATGGACAAAGGCAATAATGAAGACGGCACGTACAATCCCCAGAGCGACAGCGCTAGATCGTTGTTGCGGTCAGCAAACATTGGTCCCCTGGAGCAGACGTGGTGGCAGGACATACAAATACCCGCCACTGAGAATGGCAATCAGGTAGATGCGAATTCGCCGCTGAAGTTGGAGGCTCCAGATCAAGGGAATTGGCAATGTCGCAAACGCGATATCTGTGAGGATGTTGCATGCTGGCGGAGCCAGGGTCAGCCGAGCCATGTCAAGCAGCAGACAATCACTAACCAGCATTGAACAGGCCAAAGTCGCGGTACAGCTCCTTGTTGTAGCACTTTGGTCTCGTCGATCGGTCCCAAATACCGGATATTGGGTCGCAAAAGGTGAGGAAGGTGATGAAGGCGAACAGGGTGTAGAAGCACACAAAGGCTTTGTAGCTTGTCAGCGACACCACATCCAACGACGAAAGGAGACAAGAGGTCAGCAAGTACCAACGAGACCCCAGAGCATCCACTTGTACCAAGTGCCTCTACTGAGCCGGAGCAGCGACATGGCAATCGATATCTTCAGAAAGCCAAACGCGAAGCACGCCTCGATGACAGACTGGAAGAACTGGGCCTCGAGGATGACCACCAGGTTCGCCTGGCTGATGGTGTCTTGGTGGCGGCCGGTACCATTACGAAACGCGACAAGCCATGAGACTAATCCCCCCAAGCCACAAAGCTTTTTTTTTTGGTTGGTTCAACTCGTCAGCTTGCGCGCGATGCAGCCTTGCGATCAAAAGATGGAGGATGGATTTAGTTGGTCGAGAGCAGGGGAGGTGTGGGGAGGAACGTGGAAGGGAGGCATTTACCACGGCCAACACCATAAGCACATCATCCTTCCCGAAGCTGCGCACCAGGATGGCTCTGGTGTAGAAGCGCAGCAGCGCCGTCACAAACGCCAGACACCAGACCACGCAGACAATGGTCAAAAAAGTAGCAGTGTTGGTTTCGGCCTCGCGGGCAGGGTCGATGTAAGGTTTATTTGCTGCTGAAGACGGTGATGTCGACATAGTGGTTCGATCCTCTCTCCTAGCGAGATTTGGTGTGTGTGTCTGGGGTGGGAGCCAAAAGGTCCTGGAAAGATCAGGACGGGAGGGAAAGGGAAACGAAAAAAAACTGAAAGGTCGGAAGGGGCCAGGAAAAAGTGGGCACGGCGGCGACACCATACTTTAACCAGACTGCTTGTTCTTCTTCTCATCTCATCTCTTCAACCGCACATGCGGGCGCACATACACACACATACACACACACACACACACACACACGCACACAGACTGACATCCACACCCACATTACATACACGCACGCAAACGGGGTGTGTGTACCGTCACTCGGGGCCATTCTCGGCACTGCTCCGTAATTGAAGCCAAATTGAACCTGGGGAAAGGACGCGGGCAGAAAGGCGGGAGAGGGAGGGGGGATGACCACCCTTGAGGGAAAAAGGGGGGGAGGAGCACATGGACCGGTGATATGGGAATCCATCCTGTAGCGTCAACTTTAATACTTGGCGGGTTGGCAAAGTCGGGAAACCGCTCGGCTGTGGCCTACGGGAGACGAGGGTGCAGATGGGCATGGGGTTTGGGAACTTCTGGCTAAAGTCGTGTTTTTCCCACAAGAGCACCCAGCTTTGGTCCGCCCACCAACCACCGCCTCTCCCCACCCAGCGGCGCAGCGGGACTCGCGTGTGATGGCCGGCATGAACAAGACCATAATTGAAGCGATGTGTGCCGTCCATGTATGTACTTAACAGGAACCCGGTATATCCATCGACAAGAGGCGGGGGAGTCCATCTATGGTCACTCGCTCTCAGGCTGACAGACACCAACCCCGCACGCCACGGAACATCCCCTTTTGATCACGGTTAGCATGGACGGGATGAGATGTTTCCAGTGAAACAAAGTGTTCCAATCCGCATGGATGGCCAGTCATGCTTCAATCTGACTCCAAGATTCCAAGATTGTTGTTTGTTGGTGGGGTCAATGATCTTGTCGTCGTGTGTCAAGAGAGTTGCATGCGTGTTTTGCACGACAAAGCTGCCTCAAATCGGAAGTGGACGACGGAAAGAAAGTCGATTTTCTGTATCCAAGAGCTGATTATCTAGGTACCTATCCAGGAAAGAGATGATGATAATGATGATTTTCAGTTAGCGTCCAGGGGAAGCGCCACGAAGTGAACGCCTCCCAGATACCTGATCCAAGAAGAGACAAATAGTAGATGGCACAACATTAGCAAATCTTGAAAGTGCGAACACCGTGTTCCCCGACCTTGCGATGGAATCGCGGGTCATCGGAGCCGTCAATTTCCTTCTTCGGTTCCAGGGTTAACTTTCCATCACTCCCTCCTCGGCCAAACGCGTCTGGCTTCAGCAGACCAGCAGCCTCTACTGCTTCACCCTGCATCAGTTCTGGCACGAAACACTCTCCAACCAGCTTCCATCTTTCCTCTCCTTCTTCACCAACAACGGCTTCCACTGGTCGAAGTACAAACGGCACAATGCCTCCAAACAGCACCGCAACAACATCACCGGGCCGCATTGCCGCAGGGCCCAAGCCAAACTTACCATCATCACTCAAAAACACTCTGCGTCCTGCAAAAGTGTTCATCGCGCAAAGCCCTCTCTCCTTTGTGTACGCCGACCCCCGGTTCATGAGATCCCAACATGGCTTCATGGAAGGATGCTGCAGCTCGTCGGCAGACCACGACGCTCTCTCGCGCCAGTACAGCAGAAACTCGCCCAGGTGGTCCGTGATGGCCCGCTCGCCCGTGACGGCGGCGACGGACGCCCGCTGCCCATACTTGCCGGGTTGGCTGTGGGCAGCGACCTGCCTGGTGTTGCCGCCCGCGAGGTGTTTGGCCTGCACGGCCGGGTCGCTAAAGCCCCAGAGGGTGAACTTCTCAAGGGTCGCACTCCATGATGCGCGAAGCTGGCGCTCTTCGGAGTTGAGGTGGCCGATGATGCTGAGCATGGCGGCAGATTGGGCTCGATTGTGGCCCATGGCATGGAAGCTGATGTCGCCCTTTTGGAGCTCGTCGCTGGTTTCGGTGGCGGTGCTGCATTTCAGCCCTGTCACGGTGAGGGTTGTCCCCTCAGGGGAAGAGGAGAATGTGTTGTCGGCGGGGAAGAAGAGTTCTCCGCCATTGGTGTAAAAGCCTTGTTCGTCTCGAAGCGCGATCGGCTCGGCATGGTTGGCCTTGTTCCATTGGGGAACCCACGAGGGGTAGGCGTCGTTGCTGTCGAGCTCGGGCCCGTGTTGGACGGCGCTTAACAGGCGGAGGTTTTGGTCCTGCTCGAGGATGCGTTTGGCGGCATCAACATAGACTGATTGGACACTCTGACTGTAGTCTGGTACTAGAAACGGGCGGGCATCAGGATCGTTGCCAGCAAACGGCACACCAAGCAGGGCGTAGATGCGGTCTCGCGGGTCTGTCGAGTCGAAGCGGCCGACCGTGGTTCCCAAGATGACGGAGAGATCCAGCTTGGCAAACATGGAGATGCCGCTTTGCTGGGCCAGGGGCAGGGCGTAGATTAAAAAGGCGTTGTAAGCGGCTGTGATGGGCTCTCCATGCTTAAAGTCCCATCCACTCGTCAGAATCCAGGCGGCGCAGATGCCAATCAGGCCCCACGATATGTGGTGGTCGCCCCAAAATACCACAGCCGAGCTGCCCAGCGCCAGCTCTTGGATGATCCAGAAACGCCGGAAGTAGTCCACTTCAAACATGGCCCGTAGCGCTTCAAAGGCTATCTCATCAACAGACGCGCCGAGTTTGGCGAAGGCGTCGTCGTCGTCGTCTCTCGGTTCTAGGAGAGCAGCGTAGCTCTCGAAGCTCAGGTTATCGCCATCGGGACGCCAGGAGCGGACGATCTCGCAAACGGCCTTGAACGCTTCTTCCGACTGTGTACTCTTGTCCAACCCAAGCCAAACGAGGACACGCTCAGCCCCTCCGTAGATCTTGCGCATGATGGAGACCTGCTGGCCGCGCTCGGGGATGTCTTCTTGGTTGATGCATACAGAGTCGGCCCACACGCGGCGCCGTCGGACTGGGTCTCGGAGACGTCGAAGGAAGTTGTCGAGGTTATTGGGGATGGGGACGCTGCCGCCGTTGCAATCAAGCAGCGTCTTGTCTGCTGGACTGCCCCAGGTGTAGGAGATGGCGTCGAATTGGGGCTTGTCGTCGAGGTTGGCGACAACCATGCGAGTTTGCAGGCTGTCCTGGCCGACACCGGGCTCGATTATGAGGATCCGGATGCTGTGATTGTCAGGCAAAGGCGAGTACAGCGACGTAGAATCTGGACCCAGATCCAGGCTTCCAATGCGAGTTTCCAGAGTTTCTTCCTCCTCCTCTTCAATTCTGATGTGAATATGGTCAAAGTCGCACCGATCAACAGCATCGCCCGCCTTGAGAAATATTGCCCTGGCAAGATGGTCTGCCTCGGGCCAAAACTCTGGTACCTTCTCCACGTCCTCGCCATCCTCCAACTGCCTCCCCTTCATACGCAAAGGCCCAATGGTGTACTCGGGTAAAGTCCATGTCGGGGGAGGACGAGGTTCGCACTGGCCAATCGCAAAGACAGCAACCACGCCGCAAGAAGTGTCATCTTCACCGTGACCTTTGGGCATTATGGTGAGGATCTTGCCGTCTTGGACCCACAAAGCCGATGTCCATGTGTGTCCCTCTGGTTCCATGATGTGTTCGGTGCCGTCGACGTTGAAGGTCAGGGTCGTTTCCGGATGGATCCATATCGGGTATATGAAGGTGTCGGTCTCAAAGATGTGCTTGCCTAGGCCGCCAGTCATGGACAGCACAACCGTGTTGGGCGGCTTGAACTCGCCAATATCATGCTCTGCTTCGCCTTTCAGGGTGTTGTACACGTCCCAGAAGACATGGTTGTATGTGCCGTAGATCTCGTGTCGGAAGAGGGAGGAAACGGAGTTTTGCGGGACGTCGTCGGTGTCGCCATCGGGTGGGGGTGTTACGAGAGGGTCGAGGAGTATGAGGTCGGTACGGGATTTCCAGACATCGTCGAGCCATCGCTCTTCGGGGGTTGCGGCGGCGATCCAGTTTCCAACCTCTCGAACAGCTTGGTGAAAAACGGCCGTCGTCAGGTCGGCAAGCTCCGATTCCCCCCCATGTTGGGCAGCAGCTTGAGAGATGAGAGGCGAGGGGTCCACCAGCCACACCCGCCGCAGCGCTGTGGAGACCTGCATCACTGCCATGTTGGAAGAGAAGTCCACCGTGCGCAGCGAGATATGCACACGTGCCTGCCTCTCGGGGGCTACGTTGTTTGAGGCCGTGTCATGAATCCAGTCATCCGGGCCGAGTTCAAGACCGGGTTGTTCACCAAGACCAACATCATCCCTGTTGTCAGCCTCTTGGTCCAGTTGGTGGACAGCGGCCCACGTTAGAGAGGCGAGCTCCGAATATCCGTCACTTTGGGTGGGAACTTCAGCAGTAAAAGGCGCTGTGGAGACGTGCATCACTGCCCTCTTGTCGTGGGAGGAGAAGTCCACAATGCGTAGCGGCAGAGGGACACGTGCCTGCCCTTCGGGGGTTCTGTCATTTGAGGCCATGCTTTAGTTTCAGGTCAAATGATTCCGGGGGTTGATACTTATTGTGCGACAGTTTGGACGAAAATCGACCAAAGATGGCCGCTAGAAAACTTGTGCCTTTGAAGGAGCATGAGCTCCTTGGCGGCTATCCTGACGGGTCAGCTTATCCGAGGAATTCCCTCTTGACTGGGTCGACCTTGACGACCTGAGGCAGATTCTGCTGCATGATGCAGCTCCCAATTTGGCGATGCCCCGCACCTGGAGCAGCAGCCTATAACCCCGGCAGCAGCATCCGCTGCCAAGCCATCGGGTTTGGGTCGGGTCCCCTGACTGCTGCTTAATAGACTTTAATGCTATAACTGACCACTATCACGTCAAACTTTAGGAACCCAGAGCTGTCAATGATGGATTGGATGAAAGTTGGTTAAATGAAGACTGGGTTGCCTTTTAGTTGTTCAATAAAATCTTGCTGCCTAGCTCGCAATGTCTTTCTGTGATTTTGCTTTTTCGGTGCTCATCAATGTCTTTGTGGTGATAGGAGCAAGGCAGACAGCAGGAACGCAATTGACTCGATTCGACAATGAAGATTGAAGGCCACCTTCTTCGCAACAACATCGCCCTCTCTGCAACATTTTATCTTAAGCCACATCTTCTGCCCTCCAACACCTTCTAATACCTTCTCCCCAGTATCATATTCTCCTAGCCCCCCCTACAACATCAACTCAACATCCTTCCGGTAGCCATTGCGTACTGCAGTAATTATTTGACACTGTAGACCATCATTCTACAACATCAGCTTGCATGCCAACATTCTCTCGGTACATAACCAGTGAACACGAAAGCATCTGATTCGAAGAGTGAAGCCAATCTTATTCGGTGCAACATCATCTTATAATCCGAAACATCAACTCGATATCGTCTCGGTAAATAGTGCGCACTACCGCATCAAGATTCGACTCGATTCCGCCGTGAAGACTATTTTTCTGCTGCAACGTCATCTTCTACTCTTAAACATCAACTCAACATCCTCATTAGCAACACAGTTCGCACTGCGTTTGACTCGTCTTTATAGAGAGAGCAATCTCCTCCAGTGCAACATCATCTTCCAATCTGAGACTTCAACTCAACACCCTCTCGGCAGTTAATTAATTAGTGCACACCGTGTTTGACTCGATCACACAGTGCAGAGCATCTTCGCTGCAACACCATCTCGACATCGTTTCCCCCCAGTGCCCAGTCAGTCTCCGAACTCACAATCAAGGCAGCCAGTTCGCGCTACATTTGAGTCAAATTCACAGTGCAAACCTGTCATCTTCCACCTTACAATATCAACTCAGCACCCTTCCACAACACGATCCAGTTCCGGGCCTCGCATTGTCTTCAGCATTGTCGCAGCTTCAAGTTACATCCAAGACCCCAATCGTGAGGTAAGTTGCGGAAGCTACAAACCTCACCATTGTGTTGGAGTGATGACTGAAGTACCTTCTGCAAGAAGCCCCTGACTCTCCTGATTCTCGCTCGGGCTGTGTTGCTCCCCAGTAACATAATTAGGGGATGTTAATTTAAGGTGCGGCTATTGTCATTCACTGCTCCCTTCGACCAATAAGAGGCAACAAAACCATCTCATCTTTTATTGAGGCTGACCTATTGAAGAATTTTCACCATTCCTGCCGTTGATAAGGAAGCGGGGACAATGGTACGTGCCAGCTAGACACTATTGAACATCAGATGCCAAGACCAGCAAGTGCTGCACCACAACCCCTCCTCCCACGACTATTTAATCTTCCTTCTCCTCCAAACGAACTTCAACCTTACATCGCACATCACGGACCTCTTCCTTCTTTACCTCGACCGTCGGCCACCTTCCTCTTCGCTCGCCGCCTCGACCAGTAAGTCAAGCACTGCGCTACTTCCCTTCATCCTCGCGTCAAACGTTACGCTTTTCCCTCCTCATACCTCGAACGTGTCGTGCGCTGGGTTTGATCGCGATCAAAGTTCAAAGTTCATCAAACGTCCACTTTGCTTTGTCGGTCCTCTCAGCGAAGCTCTGAGCGCCGACAAGCAAAGCAGAACTTGATTCATTGAACAGTTCATGACTTTGTCTCGTTCCCATCTTCAAAGCATGAAAGACCTATGTTTCATATACCCACGCATATAATAACGTTCAAAGACGTGTTTAATTTTTAAATTAACGCTTCAATTTTAGTCAAATCACGCTTAGCTTTACCACCCCTGCGCCTATTTCAGCCATGGATAGCCATAAGGGTGTCAAGAAGGAGGGCGTCTCTGAGTCTCCCCAGGTCCGTGGTGCTCCTGTTACAGGCCCTAATATGGGTAATTTTACGTCGACGTCAAACATTCACACGCCTACTATTCAGGCCCCTTTTATCCAAGCTGGACGTTACCAGGTAAACATTACGCTTCTTTTTTCCTATTTTCAACGCATTGGATTAACCCGTTATTTCATAGTCTGCGAATCCCCATGTGTCTCAGGGTCAACCCCAGGCCCCACAGGAAATGTACCCATACCTCGCCCACCAAGCCTGGGTCTCTCCCCAGCCATCGTATCAGGCACCCGGCCCAGCCGCTCCTGCCCCCACCCAGCCCCGTGACGCGTTTAGCGGCAACGTCTACGGCGTGGCGGGACCCCCCCAGGCCTTCGGCACTGGCCAGCAGGCCTCATTTGGTGCTCCGGGTCCCTTTCAGGGTCCGGATCAGAGCCTGCCTTACCGTTCGGCACCCGCTCAGTATGCGGCTCCTGGCCCCCCCGGACATTCCATGACCCACCGCCAGTATTGGGATGGCCCTCCCCGCCATGGCCAGGGACACGGCTATCGTCAGGATCAGGGGCACAACCAAGCTCCTGGATATGCTCAGACCCATGGATATGGCCAAGTTCAGCCCTATGCCCAGGTACATGGTCAGGCTCAGACCTTCCCCCAAGGACAGGGACGCGTCTACGATCAGGGCCACGGCCACGGTTACAACGAACAACAGGGCAGTGGCTACAACGAGCAACAGGGTAGCGGCTACAATCAGTGTCAAGAGTACGCTCAAGGTCATAGCTATGACCAGGGACAAAACCGCAACACCCCACGCGGCGAGATGACCCAGCAGGGTCACGTCCGCCCCGAGTTTGCTGAGCCGGCACCGCCGTGCCCTCAAGGTAACCAGCAGGTTGGCAATTGGCGTCGTCACCCGTACGCTCGCCTGAATCATGACCAGCGAGCCAGACAGGGCCAGCAGCAGTTGGAGGCCGCAATGGGCCGAATGGACATCGAGCCTGGCGAGATCCCGAGCTCAGAGCCGCCCCACGACTCCCAGACCCCAGGCAATGCCATCGCGAGAACCTCAAACTACCAGGGAAACCCGAACATTCCCTCCAATCAGTCCGCTGCCATCACCGACGATGAGAACTGCTCGCTGTTCGTCAAGTGCTTGAACCCGCGGATCACCTACAACGAGTTGCTCTCGGGCATCTGCGGCTTTGGCCGCATCTACAAGACGAACATCATGTGCCCCAAGCCCAAGAAGGGCTGCTACAACTCGGCGGCTTCCATCATCTTTTTTGACCGTCCGTCCGCCGAGGCCTTCTACCGCCGCTTCTACCCCCGGCGCTTCCTGGGCGGCAGGGTGGTTTGGAACGACATCAAGTCCGACGACAAGACCCTGGTCACCGCCCCGTACGTGAGCCGCGTGCTCATCATCCGCGGTCCTCGCGACCTCATCTCCGAGCGCATCATCCGCCAGATCCTTGCCTTGGACCCCGAGTACTACTACGACACAGACGACGTCATCACGCAGGACTTTGACAACAACCACAGCCTGCACACGTGGATCCCGAATCGGGAGATCGAGTTCCGATTCGCCAGCTGGCGTGCCCAGGCCGAGATTGCGCACATCCTCCTGCGCAAGTACTTCACGGACCACCAGATGCCCGTCTCTGTCGAGTACGGCATTGACCCCTGCGCTTGAGCGCAGTGGGCGAACTCGGAGGTCTGAGTTACGAGAGAGAGGGGAGTAACAACAATCACGATATGATCACGGCAGAGAGCCCGGCGGCTGCAGTAACAGTCCACATAGTTTCACCTCATGATATTCAGGAGCGAAGCGGGTTCGATTCCAAGTTGCCACCAAAGGACAGAAGCCGGACTGGAGAAATAATGGGGGGCACACATGGGATTTTTTTAATCGTCGTTGATTGTTGTTGTAATATTACGGTACATAATTACTTACATAGCACCATCATGCACCTAGAAGTCGTCGCACCTGTGCTACGCGGATGGCAGACTCCGCAGTGTTGGGGGCTGGGTTGTGACCAGAGCACCCTCCCACCAGAATCATCACATACCCCCGTGAGGGTAAATAGGTGGAGAACTTTTCCCCAAATCCATATCCGTCGCGTGAAAGAACGTTATTATTGATGTGTGGTGGTCACCTTTTGATTTGAGCACCAGGGTTTGTTGTCTTTGAGGCTCAGGGTGGTCGCACCATCTGAGACTCTATGCTTGGGCTAGCAGGACAAACACTGCAACACCCACCAGATATATTACACATGAGCGCAGATAGAAGCAGAATAAATTTCCCCAGCCCTGACTGATTGCCCAAAACCATGACATCATGTGCTCAAATCGTTCCTTCGCCACCCCGGGCCAGGCAGGACATACAGTTTAATATGCAGCGAGCAGCATCGCCCCCCGGAACTTACCCCCCAGTTCAAATGAGCAGCGGGGGGAGGAGAAGACTTCTGCGAATCCAGATTCATCGCGTGAGCCAATTACATCATGTGCTCAAATCTTTTTCCCCTCTATCCGGAACCATGCAGGACAACCACTCAATCATTCACCAATACCATTGATCATCACGGTTGCATCGCGCACCCATAAGGGAAATAGACAAATGGGAGTATTAACAGAAAGTCCCCCCCCCCCAATTCAGCTTCATCATCTAAGACAGTGATATCACAAACTCAAATCTTTTCCTTCCCCGCGGCCAAGCAAGACAAACACTGAGGGGTTTGCTTTTCATACAGAACAAGATAATATGTTGACCACTTTTTCGCAAAATGGTTCGCTGACAGAGCCAATTGCAAGGCAAACGACTTGACTTGACGTAATGTCCTGAATGATGGTTTTTGTCTGGACAGAAACACGGCCAAACAGAACATCGAAACGCGTTGGTTCCAGCACAAACCCATTTTCTGGGTCCATGTGCAAATGTTTGAGCCATCAAGGTCCCTTCTGATTCGTCAAGGTTCTCCCTCGCTATCAAGGTTCTCCACGAGTGACCGAAACCTCTAGTCCTCACCTGTATAAAAACTGCTCTTGCAACCACCATTGACACTTCCAATTCTTCATCCTTCAACATTCCCTCGCTTCAGCCTTTCCATCCCCGAACCTCTTCACCCTTCACCTCTACCAGCTTCACATCAAGTTGCTATGCCCCGCACTCTGCCGTGGAGATCGTATTGCGTTGCTCCTCCTACATAATGGCCCCGGGGTCGTTGTTTACCCTTAACTTGCCTCCTTAGTTAATAGTTTCAACTGGGATCGTGGAGTGAAGAATGAGACAGGATTCATGGCTTCTCGTTATGCCGTATCCAAAATAGAAGCTCCTTGATTTTCAGCATGCAGGCACACAACCGTGGCATGCCATGGTGGAGCTCAAGGCAGAGTGTCCTTGTCATTTGATTCAAGCTTCAGTTTAATTACATCTTGAGATTTTTCTGATTGACTCAGGTTTCAATACCCTTAAAGGAAAAGAGCAATTAACGCCAACGTGGCCAAAAGTTGCCCTGGCACAGCAAGCCTCGACGACCAACTGCCACTCACAATGGGCGTAATCGACGTCGTCGCATCCGCCCTGGCCGAGCTCGTGGTGTTTGCCCTGCCGACCCCGCCTGTCGTCGCCGCACCAGCCCCGGCGCTTCGAGTTTCGGTTACACTGGAGAGGCCTGGCGCAAGTATCAGCGTGGTTGGCCCATCCGCCGAGCCCGTGGGAATCTCTATGATCATGGTCGACTTGCCCGTCTGAGTTGTGGTCGGCGCCGCCACATCGCTGCTCTTCACCGAGTTGCTAGGCTCCCCTTGGCTGCTGCTGCTGCCGGGTGTGGCAGCGGTGGGCTTTATGCTGGTATCAGCAAGGCTGCTTATGGCGACGACGTCGGCCGCGCTTTTCCACGTTCCCACCACGCACTGCGCCATCAGCGCGTTGTTAACATACTTCCCCCCCTGTCGACTCGGCGTTGCGCTCAGTAGGTAAGACGGGTTGAAGCTCCCCGCCGCCCATGTCAACAGCCCAACAAAGACGTCCGAGTTGGCGTTGATGAAGGCGTTCTGCTCACAAAACCTTGCCAGACACGAACTGTCCCCAGGCGCCGCGCCCGTCTCGCTGACGATGCCCTTCCTCCCGCTCCTCCTCAAGAACTCTGCCACCTCGCCGAATGCAGCCGTATTATTGGTCACACATTCCGCATGGGTCCCGCTGTTGTCGACGTCGAGATACTTGTGAATATCGAGCAGTAGGTTGTCCGTGGTCCCATCCGGGTTTGTCAACGCCGTCAAGGCCTCGGCGCTACCACTCGACACCAACATGGCGGCACTGTCAAAGTTGGTTCCGGGAAGGAGGATCATTTGTGTCTGCGCACCAGCGCCGCGTATTGCCGCAATGACCTTTTGGCACGTCGTTGCCCACGTGGGAACATCGAGATCGTGGGGCTCGTTCATGATTTCGAAGACAACTCGGTCGGATCGTGCATACTTGGTGGCGAGCTGCGTCCACACCGACACCAAGTGCTCGTCTGTCACACTTCCTCTGCTTTGCCCAACGATGGCACCGTTCCACCGCGCAAAGTTGTGGATTTCGACCATGCAGTGAACGCCGGTTGCCAAGCAAGCCTGGACCAGCTTGTCGTATTTCGCAAAGTTGGCGGCATCGAGCGTGCCGCCAAGTTTGTTGTTAACAAGAAACTGCCAGGATATAGCTGACGAATCCGTCAGTACAGGCTCTCAAACAGAGTGAGTGGCTGGTCAACGCACGCAGTCGAAACATATTCATTCCGTCGTCTTGCACAAAATGCTTCATCTGACCATCACCATCGCCACCACCTTGGCCAAACGAACTCAACGGCAGCTGGGTTGATCCTGTTGGGCAGGATCCCTGTTGACAGGAACAAGTCAGCTTTGCGCGGTCCTGGGTAAGTCTGCCCTGTGTTTTGGTTTGAAACCTACATCGATTTGACACCCAAAATCACCTCCTGCGATGCTCACCCCCTGCTCCTCGTCAATATGTATTCCTTCAACCAACCCAGCTCACCACCCTGGGCAAACGAACCAAGAACTGCACCCTTGCCAACGCAAGAGACAAAATGGAAACGAAAACGAGCGATTTAACCATCATCGTAACAATCAACGAATGTTTCGGTTTTTGTTGTGGAGCGACTGAGTTGAAACAGCAAACGAGTGCGTTGACAAACAAAAGCGAACGACTAGATAGACTGGAATATCTGCGCAGGGGCCAGATAATCAAGACATGTCAGCGATACGACTCGTCAAGAAAGGTAGCAAAGTTCTTCAAAGGGGGATTATGTTTAGAGAGAGCAGCATAAGATAAATGATCTTTAATGGGACGATCGACAGATGATGTGCATTGCCCCCTTGCTCACTAATTAATTATGCCGAGGTCAGACCCACGGAGTTGGTCGCTTAACTTCATGTCATCAATATGCGGTAGGTGCAATTGGAAAAAGGGGCTCCAGGCTGAATTTGTGGTTGCCGCCCCCCGATAAAAACACACCAGCAGCGGGCTAGACGGCTAGCGCAAAGACACACACAGACTCCAAAACAACCAGCCAATTAATGGGAGACGGAAAGAAGTAGACTAAACGAGAATCTGGCCCTTTACCCGGTTTTCACGAACTCCTTTGCTTGTTTGCTTGCTTGCTTGCTTGTTCCCGTTCCTCTGTCCTCCCATCGCATGATAATATGGGGGGCGTTTGGTGGTTCGTGCTCCAAAAGGGGTGGTTTCGCATCAAACGCCCCCAGTTTCAGATTTCCACACGCCAACGATCTCATGGGCAGTCGGAGTTTTTTTGCACGGACAGGATGTCAAATATGGTGAGTCGGACTAAGAGTTAACTCCGGTGCCGAACACACACGTATCTATGCATGCCTGACCCTGTTCCCCCCGCACGAGGATGAACATTCACATCAGGCCCTCACACATTTTGCTCCATAGCCGTACTATTCTCTCCATGTATTGCCAGGAAATATTCAAGAGGCACTCACTGGTACAGTTCTTTACACAATTTCGTTTCCAGCGAGAGTGACCAACATCATGCCTTTGCGCCTCGTGAAAGCAGAAAAGGGGGACGTCCCGCAGCTGGTCGACGTGTACTTTGCCACGTTCAAGAGCCCCTTGGTCCTGAGAGTCAAGCCCGATGTACCCCCTGTCCGCGAGTGGTACAAGAAGAGCTTGGAAAGTGATATGGAGAAGCCACAAACCAGGATATACAAGGTCGTGGACTCGCCGGCGGGCCTGGTTGAGTCTGGCTTGGAAGAGATGATCGCCTTTGCCAAGTGGAGCACCCCGCAAACGGAAGCTGCGCTGGGGAGGCCAGCCAAGTGGCCTGCAGACGGCGATGCCGCGCTTTTCGAGGAGGTTGTTGGCAAAGCAATCGAGAAAAGGACGAAGATCATGGGCGACGAGGAGCATTGGCGTAGGTTGTCCGACACAGCAATAAACAGTGTATTAACGACAAGATTAACGGTTAGTAGATATAAGTGCCCTCGCAACCTTGCCAAAGCACCAACGCAGAGGTGCGGGATCAATGCTGATGGCAGAATTCTGCAAGCAGGCGGATCAGGCGGGCCAGCGGAGTTATGTGGAGGCATCCCCCCTCGGCAGACCGACATATCAACGGTTCGGATTTGAAACGCAGGATACATTCAGTGTGGTGATTGATGGCGAGCCATACACTGATTTCTGTATGGTGCGTGAACCACGTTTAATGTCATGAGATCATCACGCACGGCATATTTTCTGCACGACAATCTTCCGATCCTAGGCCTCGCCTTGTCTCATATCATGTACCTAGATAGCACCTTATAGTGGGTTCAAGGTATGACGACACATAAAACTCAGACAAATGCTCCGTCACGTTTATATTTCGATACCTACCTAGGTAGGCAACCTCACATATCATGAAAGGGAGGCATTCAAGCGAGTTTCAAGTTTACACCCGGCAGCGGCACTCTTTGACAGACCTTGGGGTGGCTGAAAGGATGTGTCGATTTTCCCGGGTGTTCATTTCTAAGAACCAGTAAACACAGCCTAATACCTCTGACTGTCGCTGACCACCTACCTGGGCATCAAAAAAATTAAAATTTTCGGGCAGAGACGATCATATCAGTATCTTGGCTTACATTGTATTTAAACCTCGGATCATTTCGTTCTGGCTTTTGGCTATTCTTAATACTGAGATACCCACGCCAAACACTTCAAATTGAGAAACTCTGGGACTTCAAGTCACTTCGCTTTTGTAATTTCTCGCGATCTCTCTCATTCTCCTGCCTGCAATGTTGTCACTAGTCAATTAAAAATGCCATCAACCATGAGCGGGGAGAGAAGTTCGAAGTGGAATACAGTAATTTGGAGTTAATCATACCGCCGCAAATATAAAACAATTAACATTGGGAAAACCGATTAGGTGAATGTACCTGCTTGCTGAATAAGAAACCGGGAAGCGCTCAAAGACCAAATTCAACAAAGCAGCCCGGCATTCAAGTTGCCCAGGCCTGTTCTGGTCTAGTATTATATCACTTGTACACATGCTTGGATCAAGAGCGAGGGTCACGATTCCCAGTGCTCATGAACACAAAAGCAATAGTTACAGCATATATGTTAGTTAGGGCCGCCTTTTATGCATACCAAGCCACAGCGGGCAGTCTTCCTTGAACGCTCTCCAACTGCTCCTTAGACGTAATGTCATTCGTTAATTGTGGGTTTTGAAGTCTTGCGCTAAAGGAACGATTCCATTCGTAATCCCTGACAATGGTTCACAAACTCATCAACTACCTATTTGACAAGCATGATAGAGCGGTAATTGTGCATACCTCAGCTTCTAAGAGAAGCTAGCCCTAACATCCAACTCCACTTGTTCTCCAGATTTCAGCTACTAGTTTGGCGATAGCGCCCGAGTCTAGTTCAAGTCGATGTGCAGCGCTAGGTTAGGTACCCCAGAGTTGACATGTGGAGTCTTGGGTGCCGAGGACCCGGGTGAGTCTTCCGATGGGTCAAAGGCAGTCACATGAGCAAAATGCCCCCGCGGTCAATATTTTTGAGCTGCTCACGAGCGCGTCTCGTGGCGGTGAGCTTTCGTCACCAAACGAACTTGGGCCTACCAAGCACAACTCAGATGCAAAGGCCATCCGAATCACTTCCTCCTTATCTCTCCTTTTCTATTTTCCCAATTGAAACGGCGAGGATAAAGAGTTGTCGTCAACGTTCATTGCGACCCACAGCGTGCACTACCCCGTCCACTGGTCTTGGGTCGCACCGCATCCACATCGTTCTGGAAACTTGAATATCACGAACGCATGGACGCCACGACCACCGGTAAACCACTCCACGACCTCACGGCCTAGGATTCATCAACCACAAAGATGGAGCTCTCGTACAACATTAACAACGCATTGACATATGATAGCTCTGCCGAGTTTCAGATTCCTCGGAACGTTGTCATGGATTTTGGAGATATCGGGCAACACTTCGCGCCTCAACCATCAGGACTGACCCGTCATGACATACCAGCTTTGAACGACGAGAATTTCATGTTCCTAGGCGACCAAAGCGACATTGCCTTTAATACAGGAGCGGCAACAGCAGACTTTTCTTCGCCGTGGGGCTCAGAACCCAGTGGCAATGTCCCACAACAGCCCTGTACGGCCGCACTCCTCGAGCAAGTCACACGTCAACGAAACGAAGCACACATACAGATCTCCTCGTTGCGCAACGCGCTGTACGCGGCACAGCAGGTCGAGAAGCGGCTGCGGACCGAGAGAGATGACGCGCGCGCGCAGGCGGCATTCCATGTCCGGCGGCGCACAGCCGGCCGTCAGACTGAACACCGGCTACGGCGCGAGCGGAATGAGGCGCGGTTGGCCTTGTTGGCCTTGATGGAGAAGCAGGGGCTTCAACGGCCAGAGGTCGCGTCCAGACATGGTGGTGGAGGTGGTGGTTCTGCTACTGTGCAGAGCCAGCTGATGTTGGCGCAACAGTCACAGACTCGACCTGGTGGAGCGAGAATGATTTCGCCCGAGTTGGCGGTCGGTGATTTTGCTCGGGGTCAGGATGATGGTGAGAAGTATCATCAGCCAGAAGCCGAGTTTGCTCAACCGCCAGACGGTCAAAGTGGGTTAGGATTATGTTCTCCGGATGGGTATCTGGATTTCCCTCTTGGTGACAGCTCTGGGAATGGGCAGCAGTAGCCGCATGTTCAATTTGAATGACAGGGATGTAAGATATGCTCTCGACTATTGGTTGAGGCCTTAAAGAAGACAAGCACGGTGGGATTTCTGCCAACTATTACTTGTAGATTTATCTGCTCCCAATAAAATTGATTAACAACGGGTACTCAAAACAGTTCGGGGTAACACGGGTTTTCTCGACATGGGCAGGGGTGGATGTTAACGGGAATGGAGGAGGTGCTGGAATGAATGGCAGGATCACGGTGGGGGTGTGAGGGAATTCCTGTTGCAGATGCAATGTGTAGCATAGCGCCCCCAAATCGTCTGCAGAGGCTGCAGACCTTGAACGGCTGGACTGGACGTCCACACGAACAAGATGAAGTGCGACATAAATTGCTAATCACCTCTAGGCAATATGCAATGGGAGACGACCCCTCGATGCAAGTCAAGACGCGTCGAAAGATACTATTTATCATATTCAAGATGTGAACCGTGCTCGCCAAGGACCTGTCCCGCGTCTTACTATTCCTGTGGAAGCGGAACACAAAACAAAGCGGCAAGCATGGCTCAGACAGCGGGAGTGGCCGAAGACACATAACTGCAGCTAAAGTAGGTACTCTGATCCTGACTGGTGCTCTGTGGGGGAAAAAGGCGCGTCTGCCGCCGCATCACGCAAGGCAAGTCAGACCAAACCTGATGGGATAGACACCTACTACCCACGGCTCCGACTGTGGATGGGGTCCCGGGAACCAGGGACGGGACCGAAACCTGGGGAAGGATTGCCGTCTTGAAGGAATAAGCGTGCGGCGCAGATGCACGAACAGCCAATTCGAACGACACACATCTTGGCACAGCTTGCTGTGATTCTCAAAGCCTTCCCTATCTTGGTTACTGTGCCGCCGACACTCACTTCCCAGATGCATGACGCCACAGCCACTTCGATGAACCAGGTTCGTGGGGGTTGTTTTTCCCTGGTAAAATGGTGAAGAATGCGAGGCACAATGAAGGCCCTCGCGGCACTCTGCCGCTGCTAGCTTCCATCCCACATTTCTATTGCCGCTGATTGGTGTAACTTGATCATGAACATTTCATGCGCCGCTACCCAGCAGTGGTGATGCAAGCCCACTATCAGTAGCACATGGCGAAGCGACCAACATGCGACGCTCTATGCTACAAAGTCCGAGTTTGTACTGGGAAAAAGGGTTTGGGGGCCAACTCACCAAGTGCCGTGAAATTGTATAAGATTATGGCGCCCGGTTCCTATCGCGCCCGGGATTCTTTTCCTTCCCGTCAAGTCTATCCCCAGATATTTGGGATAAACGAGCCAGAATATCTGTCCAGCTAGTAATTAGCTTTGCCTCTTTTTCTTGCCGCTCCTCCTTCGAGGGAGCCGAAGAATCATCGACCTGCTCTTGCATGCCCGCAACAAACATCCATTTGCATCACATATGACCATGAGTAACGGGCCCCCGCCATCACCGGAAACGTTATCGGCCTTTCCTCCCGAGTATGTGGAGTTTAACGATGGACCGGTGCTCGTCAGAGCCTGCATCGCCCTGTCCGTCATCTCGGCCGTGACTGTTGCCATCCGCTTCGCCGTCCGATGGCGCTCCGCGATCGGGCTGGGGTGGGACGACTGGCTGATTCTGTTTTCGCTGGTGAGCAACCATGATACCGCGACAACACAAAGACAACATACTGACATGGCCAGCCACATCTGTTTTCGTTTGCGGCAATGGCAATCCTGTGTGAGTGACATCATGTCCAGCCCTCACAGCAGATTCATCATCTGACAACTGCTCGCAGCGGTCGACTATGGCGGGGTAGGGAGACATCTTCCCGTCGTCATGGCCGTAGACCCCCAGATGTTTGCCAGAACAATGACGGTAAGTCTTCTGCCCAACCCCAGAAGTGGACCACATCTAACTTGATGGAATCTCGTTCCCGTACTAGTACCTGTTTGTCTCTGAGTTCAATTACTTCACCCTGATCGCCGTCATCAAGGCGTCCATCCTAGTCATGTACTGTCGCATTTTCCCGACGCGCTTCATGAAAAAGAGCTCCTACATCATCGGTGTCATCGTGTTTCTGTGGTGGTTGTCCACCATTCTTGTTACTCTGTTCCAGTGTCAGCCCGTGCAAAAGGCATATAACCCGTTCATGGAGGGCGGCACATGTCTTGAGATCTCAAGGTTGTTTGTTGGCAACTCGCTTGTTAACATCATCACTGACATCATGATCATTGTGTTGCCGGCGCACGAGGTCTGGCAATTACACCTGCCGAGGGCACAAAAACTTGCCATCGGAGGTGTTTTTGTTCTCGGTTTTCTGTGCGTGGACCATCCCACTTCCATCCTGATTTTTTTGTGAGCAGTGTGCTGACAAATTCTCAGTGCTGTCGTCATGACTTGTATCCGACTCAAGTCGTTGCTTGATCTCCTCGGTGGACAAGCCGACTTTACCCGTAAGCCAAACCTCACCATCGCCGAATCATTAATCACCAAATACTGACCCCGCTACAGAATTCGTTGCCCCGGCGTGGATTTGGACCCTTGCAGAGCCAACATGCGGCATTATCACAGCCTGCCTGCCAACCATGCGACCGCTGCTCCGCTTCGTGTTTGGTATGACATTTGGTGTTGGGAAAGCCGGGGGCAATAAAGGCCGAGCGCCCGACGCCGGAGCACAAAAGCCTGACACAGTCGTCACCATCGGTGGCGGGTCATTCAGTCACCGCGGAGGCATCTGGCGGCCGTCCAACCTGAGGAAAAAGTCAAAACAAAAGCTCAAGGCAAACAAGGGGAACGCCAAAGGGGATAAAAGCTACCCCGGCAGCTCTCTTGACAAGTCCCAAGATCTTGAGAAAGGCCAATGGCCCAAGTTTCCACCAAATGTGTGGTCTGGGTCTGGAAAGGAGAATAATGACAGGAAGCCCGCTGCGTCGGGCCAGCAGGTTCAGGTTGCTATTTACGGGAACAGTGAGGATAGTCTCACGCCGAGTGACGAGATTCCACTGCAAGGGATTGCTGTTAAGCATGATATCTGGACTGAAACGCAAGAGCGCTAGGTGGGGAGTTTTTGAACTGTTGATTGTAATTATGTACCTACTTAATGTGGAATGTCTTTTGAACCTCGTATGATATAGTTTGTTTAATGGTTGGTATTGACAATGAACTGAACATTCAGCTCCAAAGCTACCGTTATCGTTTTAGCTACATGCATCCGCCAAAGTCAACTCTCAATCGTCAAGGCCCTCCAGGCCTCCGTCAGCCCCCCGAGGACAAGACCAGAACTCTCAGGTTTATAGTCTTTGCGGCCACCGCCTCCAAGAAGTCTGAGGCGCCCACCAGGCGACCCCAAGGCTCTCCACCTCCCCAAACACGAGACCGAAGAGGGAAAACATGAGACCATGCGGGTGACTCTCAGGGCACCAGCGATAAAGAGACAGAATGAAATCAGCGATACAAATAACAGCAGAATCGCCGCTCCATCATCAAGTGCAAGAGTTCCTCTTTTGTCTCTTGCTCTCAAAATAGAGGTCAGCATCAGGTTGTTATTATGTTTTGACTTCTGGGTGTTGCAGAGACACTGAGTTTGGGGGAGGGTTGCACCCGCACATCTACAACTACATCATCGCTGATGCGGACATTGATGTGGCTGGGAGTCCAGGTGATTACGGCTGTTAACCTGACTTTTGTTTGCGGTGAGTTGGTTTTTGGTGGCTGCAGTTGGGGCATGTCTTGGAAGGGAGCTTTTGGTAGACGGGTCTTGGATCAGACAGCACCCTGGGTCATACACGTGAGCAATGAGACTGCTTTACCTATTAGGACCTTAGGTAGGTACATGCCCTATTATCAGGTACCGGATTTGTAATTATTGCTTTATTGCCTTCAGCTTGTTGCTTCTTTCGAGGATTTGGTGATGAACAACTCCCATGAAGGACTAATTAGTGTGTCCTGCAACTCTTGTCAACCAAGGACCTCATTGGCTCGTGAAACTTTGGGCACCTTTGGGACATGTATTGTACATATATCTTGGGGGCCAGGCTGCCGCCAGAATCTGCCTGACCGTGGCTTGACTTCACTCCATCCAGATTTCACTCCAAAGGCGAGGTAACATTGACTCTGCACATCTTCATTGATTATCCCGCAACCCACAAGTTTGACGTATTTTCACGTCACCAGGCGCAGAAATCTCTCCATTCAATTCAGTCCAACATGACGGTGAGCCAATTACCGCCCTCGCTCATCCTCCATTCTTCCGCTGATCTCAAAACCTCGCAGTTTCCAAGGCTCCTCGCTCACCTAGAATGTGGCTCATCAACGTAAAAACCCTGGAGCTTGAGTCCCATTTTGAGGAAAATATCAGCTACGCCACCTTGTCGCATACCTGGGGCGCCAATGAAGTGTCTTTTCAAGAATGGAAAGCCGTCTCGCGTTGGAAGAAGTCGACACCATCGGGTAGTAGTCCCCCCAGGCCAGGTCATCAATGACGTGGATATCTCGGCGACGCTCAGGAAGTCGGGCTTCGACAAGATTCTCAAGTCCTGTGCGCAAGCGGGGCGACATGGCCTCCACTTTGCCTGGGTGGACACTTGCTGCATCGACAGATCCAGCAGCGCCGAGCTGTCCGAGGCCATCAACTCCATGTTCCGATGGTGGTGACTCCACGCAGTGCTATGTATATCTCTCAGATGTCCTACCTGGTACGAAAATGGAGGATACAGCTTTTGGCGCGAGTCGCTGGTTCACCCGTGGCTGGACTCTCCAGGAGCTTTTAGCGCCCCAGGACCTCATATTCTTCGACTCGGACTGGAACTACTTATCGACAAACTACTTATCGACAAAGAAGCATAATCTTGTCAGTTTATCGAAAATCACCGGCATTGGTGTTTGGGCTTTAACCAACCCCAAGCATATCCAACATTGCGCCGTGGCAAGACGCATGTCTTTGGCATCTTCTCGAGAAACTGCGCGGCCCGAGGACCAGGCGTATTGTCTCATGGGCATTTTTGACGTCAACATGCCCCTCCTTTATGGCGAAGGCGGCACCAAAGCGTTTTTCAGGCTTCAGGAGGAGATCATCAAGCAATATGATGACCAATCCATCCTCGCCTGGGGATATAAATGTGATGCGGGATTTGGTAAATCGACGGTACTTGCGCCTAGCCCGAAGGCATTAGTTGGCTGCCAGCTATTGCGGCATATGGCAGTCGCTCTGCCTAGGGATCGGGGGGAAAACCCGCCGTTCCAAATAACAAACAAGGGGCTGCACATCACGTTGGAAGTCTTCAAGACGAACGATGGTATTGTCTATGCCCGTCTGGCTGTGACAAAGTTCACATCACTGTCACCATATGGGTTTCCTTCGCAACTGGCATGGCTCGCGCTCCCACTGATGTCCTTGAATCTATGCAGAAAGATTATCAAGATGACGACCAGTTTCAACGGATCCCAGGCGGCAAACCTGTGGGACTGGTCCTTGCAGAAACAGATGTGGCAGGCACTGCGAGAAGACGGATTTCTATTTTTATAAAGAGAACCTCACCCACCATACGAGCATCAACGGGATTCAACATCGTCTCGTCCACTATCCCTGATCTTCACCTTGAAGAGGTATATCCACCCACATGGAGTGCTGATGGACAATTCATCACCACCCGCAATCATTTGTACGCGTTGGACATGAACGCTATGATCAAGCAGACCATTTTTCTTAGGTATCAAAGATCGGGCCCAAACAGCGACGTATATGTAATGTTGAGGTATGAAGGGGTTCACAATGAGGGATGGCCAGAGGATGAGGATGAGTCTGTTACACCAAAGGTCTTGCTGGCCCGAGTCCTCGCCGGCTCCCAAACACCTCTGAAATTATACACGTCCCTTGCTCAGCAATTATGTCGCCCTGGGGCTTCTTCAGATATTTGGTTCGCGATCCCAGCTGAGGTAAAACATCCAAACCTGGGGATTGTCGAGGATGTGGAGAGAGAAGGCAGGTTGGAGATTTGCCAGTATTGAACAAGATAGTTTATTTAGTTGTCTTAAGTAAAAAAAATTTAGCAGCTTTGGTTAATGTTTTGAAGCGTTCAACCAATGGTATCTGTTGCGTGTTCGACATTTCATTCTTGGAAATTCCAACCATTATTCTGCAGCTTTGCCCCTCTGGGAAGATATGTACAACCTAGACCAATTCCTACTCCCCCAACAAGACGTAGGCAGAAAGGAAGACAAACAATTGAAGTACAAAAAAAACCAAATATTAACCAAAAACTTAAGTATAGCTCCCCAATCCACAAACTTCAACACCCACACACCTTCCATCCTCAAGATTGCTGATGTCCCGGCTGATGACCAGGAGGGCTTTGCTGCTGCGCAGGGGGTGGCGACTGTGCGGGAGACGGCGGATACTGCTGTGTGGAAGCCGTATCAGACAACGGCGGCTGCTGATACTGCTGTTGCTGTTGCTGCTGTTGCTGCTGCGGTTGGACAAACTGCTGGCCCATGTATGCCGCTTGGGGCGAGGCCGGGAACACTGGCGGCGGAGGTCCGTATCCTTGCGGTGGCTGGTACCCCTGCGGGGGACCGTAGCCGCCCGGGCCAGGATACAACGACTGCTGCTGCGGCTGCGGCTGGAATGGGGGATACTGCTGCGGGATGTAGTACGGCTGCTGCCCGTTGGCGACTTGAGTCTGCTCGGAAGTGACCGACACGTGGTCGTTTACCATGGCATTCTTCTCCGCCGCGGCAGCATAAAGTGGCTGGCCACCATTTGGCGGCAGCTGCATCTGTTGCCCCTGAGGTGGCGCCATGGCCGGTATCACACCGCCGTTCGGGTCCCCGAGAAGCTCGGCGGGGTATCGGTGTCGGAAGCCCCACTTGAACCACAGCTTGATGCGCGTGCCGGCGGGGATGGCGGCCCATTTCTGTTTGAGGATGGCCTGATCTTGAGGCGTCCGTCCCGGGGCATGTCGTGTGAAGCAGATGACCCACAGCGAGAGGAGGCACCAGCATATGGTGCCGAACCGCAACGCGCTCTTGCCGAGCATGAGGGCGCGGAACCAGAACCACGATTCGAGGAAGCCGAGGAGGAAGAGCAAGGGAAGGATGGTGGCGACGACGATGATCCATACGGCGAGAGTGGTGCAGCCGGTCAGGGCCGCGCAGACTTGGTAGTTGTAGTAGCTGTTCGAGTCACCGCCGTCGCCGTTGCTTGTCCCGATGCCGCCTCCTCCCCCACTGCTGCTGCCGCTGGTCCCGCTGCCACTGCCGCTGCCGCTCCCACTCCCGCTGCCTCCATATGATGGGCCCCAGTAGGCAGCTCCCGTCGCGGTGGGATTGCGGCAGCTCTCGACGTAATAGGTGTAGTAGAAGTCGGAGGTGGGGTTCAAGGTCACGGGGACGGCAGTAGGGTCGAGGAACTTTGTGTAGTAGGTGATCTTGGAGCCACCGGCATTGGTGTATGTCGAAGCCACGGTCGATATGGGCTGGACAACGCCGGTGACGTCGTAGGGGATGTTGACGGCCGTGTAGGTGCTGACAACAAAGGGCGTTGGGCACGACGACGGCGCCGTGTAGACAACGGGGACGGCATAGTTGGTATAGCCGGCGTTGTACTGATACGAAGAAGTCGTCGTGACAATGTCCGAGTCTGGGATGGAGCCGATCGGGAAATAGACGTACACGATGGTCACGTCCGAGTACGAGTTGAGGTACGTCGAGGTCGAATAGGGCGTCGCTGTGGGTTTGACCGAGCTTGCAAGCGGTGCTGTGCGCGTGTAGACTCTGGTGCCCGAGGTGGACAGGTACGCGGCAGAGTACGACGTGACAGTCCAGAAGGTCGCGCGTGCTTGTTGCGCGTGCGCCAAGAGCAGCAGCAGCGAGACCAGGACACCCGGAAGGGAGTTCCTTGCTGGCATTGTCGATGCCATCATGATGAGATTCTTGGCTCAGCGGGCCGCAGAGTCAAACACTTGGTGTGTTTCCGGACGTTTTCTGAAGCTCTAGTGAGGAGTGGACGGCCAAGAGGAAATAAAACGAGAGGCGCTCAACCCTTCCTTATTATTACTACTCGAGTGTGCCCTATGCCCTGGGGGGCAGAAACCAGCAACAAGACACCTGCCCAGTGCCAGCAGCAAAGCACGGCATAGCGCCGCGTCTTATCTAACCTATTTTAGTCTCTTGGCAGAAATCCCAAGCTGCAAGGTTAAAGTGCTCACTGGCGATGCATGCTTTGGGTTCATTTCGTTGCAAACGAAACTGCCTGGGGAGTCAGCCTGGTGGCGCACCCCCAAACACCCTAGTCTCGTCTTGGCAGCTTGTCCGTGGATTCTGCATTTTAACATTGCTCCATCGGCGAACCAAGCAGAGCCTGATCCTCCAGAAAAAACACGCCAAACCCTGTCCCACCCCCAGTCGTTCCAAGTGTCGGCCGGCTGCCAAGACATTGCACGGCAGTGGGCACCAATCATTGCCCGACACCGCCACCCATGGCTGCAGGTAAGGGCGGTGGAGAGTTGCGCCGAGATGATTTTCGATGGACGCTTGACTAGCTTGTGAATAAATTATGTTGCATTCTGGGGGTGAGTGGTGGCTGTCTGTCATTCGTAGCTTGTCCAAGCCGTCTTGCTTTGCAATATCTCCACGGCTTTGGTGGGTGGGAACAATACTTGGCAAAAGTCCATCTGTAATTGACAGACAGACAGAGGAGCAAGAGCAGTGGGCGGTGCAAACTTAATGTAATTATAGGGGGGTATATTTGCATGGCCACATTCCGTCCATTGGAAAACTGCACGGTTCGTATCTGTACCACTCGAGGCAAAAAAAAAAAAAAAAAAGAAGAAAAAAAGGAGCCAATCGTCCACACCCATTTTATCCTTCCATTACTCAGAGACATCTTCCTAGACCAACTGCATACCTAGGTACCTGGGTCGGCACAGTTGACACTTTAGCTGTGATTTGCATGCATGAAAAACATCAACCTTTGTAACTGTGATAGTTGATTGCAGAATGAACATGAATGCAGCCCATCGTATGTGAAAATCGAGAAACATTGCTAACTATTGCACAAAGAAAGTATCGATCCGATAGTAATTCCAAAGTATAAAAATACAGCCCAAAACATTGACCCGAAAGAAAACAACTTGCCTGACACATGAACCCACAAAGACCAACTTGACCAGCAGGTCTATCTATCTCTTCTACTCCCCCTCTTCCAAGAGTTCCTATACTGGATCATCTGCGTTATCTGGCCACCAAGGGTCCAAAGTAACGTCGACCTCCCAGGTCCTTCTCGAAGCTTTGGGTTCGCGCATGGTGTATTCATATTGGAACCAGGCCCCCGAATCAATCAGCATTTCGACAATTCTTTCCTTTTTCAGGCTCTGAATGGGCTCTCTCTGGGGGTTCCATGTGGCGAGGGGGATTTTACCCGTCGACTCCAGCCATTGGCAAAACCTGCGCAGGTGAATCGTTTCGAGTCTTCCCAACGGGGCACGCTTGGCTTGCATATTTTGGGTTGGGGGGTTTCCGTTCTTGTTAAAGGGTGGCGGCACCACTGCTGGTGGCGGCGGCGGCTGTACCGCTTGCTTCCCTTGTTGCTGGACACCTTTTTGGAAGGGAGGTAGAATTAATAATGGCTGCGGGACCAGATTTGTCGGTAGCCGTGGTATCTGCTTCGGCCCCGGCGGGAGGACCGGTGCCGGCGGCAGCACCGGAGAGAGAACCGGGGCTTTTGGAGTCTGGGCATCGTCGGATTCGCTGTCAGAATCGAATGGAAGACTTTTCTGAAGGGGATTGGCTTATCACGCCAGTTGGATTCATTGGCGTCAATCCACTCACCTGATTATTAGTCGTGTTCAATGTCCGCGTTCTACCACTGGGCGTCGGTGAACCCCCCGTGGTCAGGCCCCCGGGCCCGATTACAGGGCCCCATGGAGCTAAATGACTTTTACCACCTGAGATTGTTGGTGATGATGTCTATTTTTTTTTCTCTTGTCAGCTTCGCCGCGTCTTTTTTTTCTTTTTCTTTTGCCATTCGGCTTAGGTAATGGGGGGTAATTAGGCAGCAGGTGGCAGACCGTTTGGCTCTGCTGACAGGTTGTTTGGGGGCCACTCACACTGGTGCGTTGCTTCTTCGAATCCTTTGCATCCCCTTGGTCATCGAGGTCGCCGCCGGCCTTTCTTTTATTGTTCCTTCGCGGCGTGTCGGGGATGACAGTATCATCAGACTTGGGGTCAGATCGGTCAGCTTTATTCGTGTTTGGATCATTGGTCTGTGTATTGGGAATGATGAGCGGTTTCTTTGAGCCTCCTGGCCCGGACGCATTGTCCGGGTCCGAATCATCACCGTCCTTTTTGTCATCGCCCTTACCCGAGGGCCCTGGCCTGGGGCCGAGGCGAGGCGAAGGCGGTGGACCTCCGCAGAGTGGCGACCCAGCGAGTGACCCTGTCGGGCCGTCGATGAACTCAAAAGGAAGATAGCCAGCGGCTCTCCGCAGAAACTGATAATCCAGTGGCGACCGGCCGCCGACTACAGGCTCGGTGCTTGAGAACGGCTTCATGGGGGCTCTAAGGTGGTGTCTAGGTCCTTCGGCTGTTCTTGCCGTAGTCATGAGTTTGTATTGTGATGTCCTTTCGACGGTGAACCGGGGAAATTTGAACTCGTACGCCAAGAACCCATTGGGGAGCATGGGCTGAAAGTGGTTTTCGTCCTGATGTTTTTGTTAGGGTGAAACCATATCTCATGCAGCTAAGGGGGACATCAATAGCAACAACTACAGGGGAGGGGAAGGAAGGGGGTTGGTTCAGTCAACATACAAAGTAGCACAAGCAAATGTGCTTGTTGTTATATGCGCCAAATGCGCGCATGTCGTACACCTTATTCCCAAAGGCAGCCTTGTTCCGTTTCTTACTGGTGTCATACTTGTACAGGACTATGAATAATTGGTAGACGTCTGCCGTCAAGGCGACCATGTCTTCATTGTTCCAACAGCCGAGGATATGGAGGCGCTCCCACAGGTTCAGATCGCCAGAAATCCCACCGCGGCCGCCCAAACCGGTTGCAAACGTATGCGCCACCACATTGTTTTGTCGAGTGTAAAATTGGTGTCGCGGGTGCTTGGGGTTTCTCAAGATGGCTTCGACAAAGGCGAGATGCTCGGCCTTGACACGAAGCCAAAAGCTTGGGCTACCATATATCAACAGCGCCACAGCAGTCCATAGGCACTGGCCGTCATCGATGAGGGGTCCATCCTCCTTGTCGCTCCAGTAGTTTGGATGCTTAACCCAGACAATGTCCTCTACCATGGGGAAGCCGTGGTAAAGAATCCCATCTTGCCCCTTCCTCTTTTGTAGGTAGGGCAACCAGCCAGGTTTCTTCTTCCAAAAGCAATCATCCTCCTCACTTGCATACTCGAAAGAATTGGTGAGGAAGTTGGTTCGCCAGGCTCTGATTTCGGGAGCAAACGCTACGTCAAAGGGCTGGGTATACCCAAGAGCCTTTCTTGTCGCAGTTATGTCGAATTTCAGCCCCGTTAAAGGCCCGCTTGCAACTTGAACGCTCCGAGTGTTGTTGTTGTCATCGTTGTCGTCGTCGTCGTCGTCGTCATCATCTGACAAAAGAAGAATGGGGGTGTTGGCGGTTGATGATTTGGCAAGGACACGAGCATATGGAGACACGTGAAGGCGGCTATATGGCGAGGCGCGTGGGCAGCGGTGGTCAGGAATCTTTCTCGTGCCGAGTGTAGGTCGCAGGTATGGACCACCATATGATACGCTGCCCCCCCCACCGCGCTTGGACGGCGAGACTGGTTTGGGGTCCTTGGTCCTATCGTATATTTCGACCTTGTGCCTGGGATAATCTAACCCATTCAAGAATGCTTGTTGTCGCTTGTAGGTCTTGGTTTCCTCGATGGTAAGATATAAATTCAACTCATCCTTTTCCGCCTGCGAAGCTAAGACATATCTGGCGAAAAGGCTGTTGGGGTTAGCGGGACTGGAACTCGCCATTTGGAACCGTGTTGTTCGGGTGAATTGCAGTGGATGACTTTATGTCGAGAGGCTGGGTCCGAGGTGAAGCCCTTGAGATCATGTTTTGGAGATATTTGGTTCAAGGTCATCTAACATTTGATAACAAAGAGTGGCAAGGTTATGTCCCAACAACGGGTCCGGATCCGGCACCTGAAAGTTGCACAATGAAGCCTTTGTTGAAAGCTTCTAAACTACACTGATGATTCAAGAAATAATACCAAGTGCACGGAAGTTCATTCATCTTAGCCTTTGGGACCCTGTCTTTTTTTGAAGGTGGTTGACGGGCCGCGCAACAAGCTGATCACGACTGAGCCTCAGCTCGGATAAAGATGGAGATTTTTGTCAAGGTTGACAAAGGGGCTTTTCCAGACTTTGCCTCGTGGTTGAAAGCCGATGGAAGAGTTTGAAAAAAATGAAAAGAAATGAAAAAGAAGAAAAACACTATGGGGTTCATTATGACTTAGGCAGCCTTGATTTCGGTTTTTTTTTTTTTTTTTTTTTTTTAAAACAAAAAAAAAAACGAGGAGAGCAATAACTTTCCGCGCATGCAGTACAAGGATAGGATTGATATGCTTAACTTATTTGGGATTCTCGCCCATGAACTCCATATTGGTAGGTTCAGCGGGGTGGGGGCCCTGTTCCAATTTGAGCCCCCATTTCTTTATATAATGTCTATATTGTGTGTTTGGGTGTTGAAGTTAGGGAGACCAAACATCAATGCTATTATTCCCACCTCACTTGGAGCATGACAGCATAACATATCTCAAACTTGTTGTTCCGAAAGAGTTGTACCGTGCTAGACTGCCAAGTTGCTTTCAGACTGGCTTTTTACAGTTCCGCCGCTTGAGGGATTGGCGTGTATGTAACCACTGCGGAACTTCCGTACACTTGTAATCTCGTTCCAACGTAACCAATTGTCGCTCTGTCCCGTTGAGTCTAGCAGGAAGACCCTGCTAAAAACTGCACAATGAATTGTCGTGCACAATTGCCGCCAGGACGGCCTCGGCCTGTATCTCTCATTCTCGATCTGCCGCTGGTGCTCCAGAACAAGATCTGCGAAGAACTATGCGACCATTGTCAGAATGAGGACTACGAGTTTATCACAAATATCCATCCCGCAGGATCTCGGCGCAGCAGAATCACACTTTGTTCCCTCAGCTTGACATGCAAATCCGTGCGGGCGATTGCACAAAAGGTTCTCCATCACCACTTTCCAGCCACCTGGAACAATGACCCTTACAACACCAAGATCTACTTCTTTCTTCGAACAATTGCAAAGAGACCTGATCTTCTCAGTGCGTCAAGAGCCTCGGAATTGATCTCTGGAACCCTTGTTACGAGTTTCTGCCTGACCGTCCCGGTTTCATTTACAAGGCCACCACCTCTGTGGATCATCCTGTCCCGCCTGACAGTGGTGACCGCCGTATGCTCCGGGATAGGGGCCGTGACCTCGTGCTGACTGTCCCGAGGGACTGGGTGCCGCCGTTACCCTCCACGGACCCCAACAACTGGTGAGCAAGCATGTCACCACTGGGAACCAGCAGAGGCAACAGTCGGTTTGACAAAGTGACCGCGCGTCGCTTGTTTGTGATGGAGCTCACAATGTGTTTGGTCGAGAACGTCGAAATCTTTGGCCGGGACGGCCGTCGCTCCGACCGCCTTCGGAAACTCAAGAGACTCAGCCTCTCTACATACCACTGCAAGGGCCACGGCGGGTCCGTTGGCGAGGCCCTTCCCCTGTTAGTGGAGCGCCCCGAGATCCGAACCCTTGAGACAGCCACTCTATCGCGCGAAATCCTACGACCAGCCGAATATCTGTCCAACCTGACCCGCCTGGACCTCTTCCGTGTCTCGTACTTGGGGACCGACCTGTGGCACATCTTCCTGTGCTGCAAGAACCTGAAAGATGAAGGACACACCAGCCAATCCGGGAAGGGTTAGGGTTGATACCCATCCAGGATGGGAGGATTTAGAGGGCGGAAAATATAGATTAATTTAACTTAGAACAAGCAACGAAAAATCCCGAATTGACCAACCATTACTTCAATAGCGCCAACGGCAAGACCGCTAGTATAGTTCCAATCTACCAGAGCGACTCTCCTAAATCAGAACCCTTTTCCATTTTCCTAGTCTTTGTTTTCCCTAGCTCCCTAAAAACAACCCTTTTCACACAATCTTTGCGGTAGTCGATTGGCAGTTGGCAATCGCATCTTTTCCTGCATTTAGCAATTTTAGTTAGCTTTAAAATTGTAGGTCCTAAAAAGCCTAAGTTTATGTTAATTAGCAGTTTAATATTAGCTATTATTCAGAATCTATTTGCTTAAATAATAGCCAATATATTACAATTCGTTATTATTACCCTTAAAATCGAAAAATCCTATTATAAACATTTTAAAACTCTACTAAAAAATTAGCACCTTCCCAATTAGCTTCGTTAGCTTTCTAGTTATTTTATACTTATTTTACTAAAAAGGTTAAAAAAATATTAGATAATAAACAAATTAGTAAAAAAAGTTGCTATTTACTTTAGAAGTTAATATATTTAATATTACTAAGTTATATATTAATAATAATTTTTAATTAATAATATTAAAATTTTAGCTAAATTCTATATAGTAGAATTATTTTTTTAAATTTCTTTAGTTATTAAAATACTAATTTTAAAGTATTTTAGGCTATTAGTTTATAGTACTTATTATAAACTAAAATAGAAAAACAAATAATAAAAATTTAAAAAAAGCATTATTTCAAATTAATTAATTAAGCATTTAAAATTACTTTTAAAAAAATTAAAAATTCTTTTTAAATTCCAAATAGTAAGATAGTAAAGTATTTTTTAATAAAAAACTTTAAAAGTTATAAACTTAATTATATATAAAGTTTTTATTCAATTTAAATATTATAATAAATAGTATTTATTTAATTATTATTAAATTAGCTAAGCTAAATTTCTCGTTTAGCTTTTTAAAAAGTTTATTAAAATAAAGTAGTTTTAGTACGCTTATAATTATTATTTTTTTATTTAAAGCCCTTTAAGAAATTTCCTAAACTTTATTTTTTAATTAATTGCCTATTAGTTGGGTTATTTACATTAAATTACTTGCAAATTCTTTATTACCTTTAATTTTTTATTAATATTTATTATAATATTAAAAATTAAAGCCTTTAATAAATTAACTATATACATTTTTAATAATTTAACTAACTTTATAAATAATAAAACTTAAACTATATAATTTAATTTAATATTTAATAATTATTTAAAACTAAATTTTCTATTATAATAATTAATTATAAGCTATTAATTCCCTAATATAATATATTTAAATTATTTTTAACTAATTATACTAAATTTTATTTTAAAATTTAAAGTTAGTAAGCTTTATTTCTTTTTAATAATAATTATAACTTATTTTATATTACCTTATACCCTTTGTAAGCTTATTAGTAAGTAAAATAAGCTTTTAACGCTTAATAATTTAAAAAGCTTTTTAATTAAACAAAATTTTAAAAATAGCAATTCTTCTAAATACTTTATTAGCGCAACTCCTACTAACTTATTTTAATTTGCAAAGCTATTAATTAATACTAATTTAGCAAATTTTATAATTAGTATTTTTATATTAATATTAATTACTTTTATTAATTTTTAATATTATAAAATTAGCAAGCTTTTAATTTTAAAAATTTAAATATATATAAAAAATAATAATTATTTAGCAACTTGCTAATTTAAAAATTCTTTTTTAAAATTGCTTTTTTTTTTAAATTTTTAATAGCAAAATAATTATTTAAATAGCTTATTAAAATTTAATTTATTATTAAAATTATTTCCTTTGTTTTAAAAGTATTTAAAAGTTTTATTATAATTTATATTACTATTAATATTATTAATTTCCTTTTTAAAAACTATAATTTTATTAATTTTAGTTTAATATTAAATTTTTATTATAAACGCGTAGCTAATTTTTTTTAATAAATAATATAAGTTTATTTAAAATTACTTTAATATTATTAAGGCAAATATTGCCTTTAATAATATTGTTATTAATAAAATTAATTTAGTTTTAAAATTCCGTTTTAAATAAAGATTAAAAAAAAAAGCTAAGTTATAACTAACAATAAAAGTTCTTATTATAGAAAAAAACAATTTTATTTAATTATAAATAGTATTTTTAATTTACTTTTTAAAACCTAAATATATTAATAACAATTCTATTATTTTAATAAACGTTTTTAACTTTATTAAAAAAGAAGGAAAAACGTTAAACGTTTACTTTAAACAAGCTAATAAGTTGTATACTAAGTTTTTTAAACTTAATTATAAAAAAATGCTAGCAAAAAACCTACTTATTAAAATATTAGATAGTAAGAATAGCTTTAGCTTTAAATAGTATATTAAAAACTATTTGGTAATATTAAGCAAAATTGTTTTAGAATACTATAGGGCTTAAAACCTAGCCTAAATTTGTTTTTATTATAATATTTATAATAATATTATAGTTTATATAGTATTATTTAGCAAACTTTTTAATTTGTTTAAAAATAAAAATAGTAACTTTAATAATAATAAGTGTAAGTTTTTAATAAAAAACATTAGCAAAGTTATTAAAATTATAATAGATTTATTTATAATATTAGTAATAAAGTACTTAATTTAAATACTACCTTTTATACGTTTATTTTAATATTTAATTATAAATAGTACTACTTATTAACTACACTTTTCGGATTAAAAACCTCCCTTTTAAACTCTTTATTACAATAATTATAGTATTTAAAATCCTTATTCTTATAATTTTTAGAAGTGCTTTTACTTAAAGGTTTTTTATAAAATTAAAAATTATAATAAAGAAAAGCATTTTAAATAAAAAGCTAAAAAGAAAATTAAAAATAAGTTAAGCTAAAACTAAAAACCTACTAAGTAGCGTACAATAACTTTAATAACATTTATTAATTAAACTTAGTTTAAAAGCGTTTAACTTTATAGTATTTTATTTAAAGTTTAGCAAAAAGAATTTATAGCTTTTAGAAATATTAAAAATAAAATAAAAGCAAAATAAAAAAAAAAAACGTCCAAGTATTATAATGCTTTACTATTAGTAATAGCTCCTTTAACTATTAAGTTTAAAAAGTATTATAAAATAAACTTATTTAAAAAGGGAATTATTATTCTTATATTTAATAGTAATAGCAAATATATTAATAAATTAGAAGTTGCTTTATTAATATTACTTAAATAATAAAAATACTTAATTTAATTGCTTTTCTATAATAATAACGCTAAAATAACAAAAACAACTTCCGTTATTCTTTAATATTTTAGCGAAATAGCTATATCTAAAGTTAAAGAAATATTTCTTTTACTTTTTTTTAAAATTACAATAACTTTTGCTTTTAAAAATATATTAACTACTAAAACTTTTTAAATACCTTTAGCCCTTTTTATTTTTAAAAAAACACTTTTTGCTTTTAAATTAAAGCTTATTACAATTACTAAACTACTTAAGTTAGTTTTATTCTTTAAAGAGTTAGGCCCTTATAATATTAAAAATATAAATAAAGTTTTAAATAAAGTTTATAATAAGTTAAATACTTAAAAGCATTACCTTTACTTTTATATTATTATTATAAAAAAATATAATGTTTAGCTTTTAAATATTAATAAAGTTTTATTAAAAATTACTATTTTTATTAACTTTTTATAAGTTTTAAACGTAGCTTTTTATTTTAAAGCTAATTTAAATTAATTTATTTTATTAAAAATGCATGCTAATTATAATAAAAAAAAAAGATATTACTTTTAGTAATTTTATTATTACTAAATTAAAAGCTAATATTAAAACTTATTTTTATTATATATTAATTAAATATTATAATATAGCTTTATTTTAAAAAAATGTTAAAATAGTTATAGTTAGATTTGTTAAGGAAAAAGTTAATAATTTATTTATTTAAACTTTAAAGTTAAATAATAAAGTAATAGTTAAATATATTAGCTTAAGTTTTTATTAATAACTAAGCTTAACTTTCTAATTTCTATTTATTTTATAAAAAGTTATATTAACTAATAATAAAACTAATTAAATTAAACATTACGTTATTATAAATATTGTTATAAGAAAAATATTAGTAGTTATTATAGCTTTTATTTATAATAATAGAAATAGCTTTAATATACTTTTTTTTAATTTTAGTATTTAAAAGTAAATGCAATTTAAAATTAAAAATCTTATTTTTTTACTATTTAAAATAAAAATAAATATAAAGGCATAGTCTTATTTTTCCCTTAATTAGCTAAATACTTATTTATTAACATTAGCTTTAACAAAAATAATAATAATAGCGGGAATAATAACGAATTTAAATGCTTTAAAAATTAGAATAAAGTTTAATTTTATAGTACTATTTAAACATTGTTAACTATAATTAAGTTTGCTAACTTGCTAAATTTAAAGCTAAATAATAAAAATAATAATTTAAAAAATAATAACGTTTAAATTTTACTATTTATAAAATTTAAGTTTATACCAATTTAAATAAACAATACAAAATTTTTAAAAAAAACTTTTTAAATTAGTATAATTAAGCTAAAAATAGAAAAAAGGAGAAATTATTAAGCAAAATGCAAATTAATCTATTATTTTCTAATTTTATAAAAAAAATTAAATAAACGTTTTAAATTTTTAAAAATACCTAAAATAGCTTATTAATAAACTATAATTATTATTATTTTACTAAAGCGCTACTTTCTAAAAAAAATCTTTTTATAATAAATATAAAAATAAAGCTACTAACTTTCCCAAGTTTTTTAATTTCTTAGCAATATTTTAAATCCTTTTAGCTACTTTTATTTATTATTAACCTAAAGTTTATCCTAATATAAAGTGCTATTTATAAATTTATATTATTAAATTTGGAAGAATTTTACACTATTTAGCTTTATACTATTTAACGAAACGACCAAATTAATAGTTATAGTATTTTTATATTAAAATGCAATATTAAAAATTAAAAGGGGAAATTAGCCTTTTTATTTGGAATTACAACCTAATTCTATTTAAATTTCTTTTCTACTACTTTATTAGCTTTAGTAATAAGTATAGTACCTATAATATAAGTAGCACATCTTTTAATTTTTTTACTATAGCAGTTTATACTAATTATAGTACAAATTAAACTTACAAATCCTTATATTAATAAGGTCGTTACAAGTTGTTACGTTACAGCATTAGAGCGCAATATCCTACAAAGTTGGGCTGCGTAGCTATTAACTACAGGTTAGCAAAATCCAGCCCTAGCCTACCTAACAACCCCTAAACCCGGAAACCTGCACACAAATAATTAAAAACATTAGCTAACACTAATAGGTAGCTCTTATTACATTAGCATACATAATTACTAACGCCGCCTTCCAAAATTAGTAGGCAAAGCTATTATTATATTAGATAAAAACACCTATACCTGCCTTTAGTATGTAGGTAATAATTAAAGAATAGGTTATACCTTTTATAATTATAAAACCTCTTTTAAAAATAACAAAATTACAATAAGTTGGAATAGGTTAAGTTTTTTACAACATAGTAAGCAAACCTTATTATTATTAAATTTTTATAAATTTTCTAATAAGTTTCGTAATAACCTAAAATCTTTAATTAATAATATTATAAATCTTTAATATAAAATATATATCGTTAAAGTTAATAAAAAAGGCATTAATAAAAATCCTAAAAGGGTTTTTACCTATAATTATAAGGAAAAGTACAAGCAGTTTTATATAAGAAAACCAAATTCAAAAGGGAACCCCTTCGAAATTCGAAAACGCTTGCAAAAGCAGAAAATTTTAACTAGCCTTATAAACACAATTAATTTATAGTTTAAAACCCAAAGGATTTTGCTTAATAAACTTATAAACACTCCTAATAAAATCGAACTAGCTAAATGCTTATATTACACTTAAAAAGAGTTTTTCGCTATAATTTTTAAAAAACTTACTATTATAAATATTATTAAACACTTAATTAATTTTATTCCTAATTTAACCTTAAAAATTACTTAAGCTCTAAAATACTTCCAAATTAATAAAGAATATGCTTAAATTATTTTCCTTACAATAAAAATATTAGGAATTATTTTTCAAAATAATAGTTTTTACGCTACGCATACTTTATTTTAACCCAAACTTTATAAGCTACTAAAAATAATTTATAACTATTAGTTTATTAATAATAATAATATTAAATTATAATACTTATACTATAATATAAATATAAATATTAATAACTTATATATTGGACAACTAACATATTATAGTAAAATAAACGCTAAAAATAAGTATTAAGCTATTCCTATTTATAATAGTAATAAGTAAGCTATTACTTTTTAAGTATTGCAAAGCCAATAATATTACCGCTATATGCTCTAAAGCTTTAAAAACTCTTCAATAACTTACGCTCGCTACAAAAACGTAATATTTAGTTTTTTACCCCCCCGTCCTATATCCTCGTTTTAAAAGTACTTTTAATATAATAATACAACATTACCTAAGCTAATTATAATTAAACCCAAAAATATAATAAGTTATTAACACTTTTCCAATTTAAAGCCTTCTTTATTAAAGATTTTTTTAGCACTCTTCCTAATTGCACAACTCTTACTAACATTTATTAATAAGCACTTAAAAAAAAGCAATAAGAAAGCAAATCAAAATTAGTTTCCTACAAAACTATTAACATTAGGTTTTAATCTTACCTACTAAAATATACTCGCTATCTATATTAATAACTATTATTTAGCTAAGTTTAACTTTTAAATATATTTTTATTTTCTAACAAAATATTATTTTACCAAAATTAATTTTAATCCAATTCCACTTTATAAAACAAAAATAAGCCTATTTTGCAAAATACTAAAGATAATTAAATTCTCCCTTAAATTAAAACGAATCTTGCCTAACCAACAACATTGCTACAAATTTAAAAAGTAAGCTAAAAAATAAACAAAGAATCCTTTAAAAACTTAGAAAAATTGTTTGCAACTTATCTATTTCACTCTATTTTTGCACTAATATATTCTAAAATAAATAAACTTAATTTATAAGCTTAAATTAGCTTTCTTTAATAAAATTAAAAAAACTACTTTTATTAGAAAAAAGTTTATCCAAACAAAATAAAAAAAGAAAAAAATTCCAAAGTAAACGGAAATTTATACTAAAATCATCCAAAGAATTTGCACTTCAATCTAAAAAAACGCCATTTATGGACCCACATATAATAAAAGCTTTTACATTACTTATAATGCTAATTAAACTAAATTAGAAGGAGTTATATTTTAACTAAATAAAAAGTCACTACTAAAAACTATTTACATTAAAAAAACAGCACTTTATTAATATTAAAATTAATTTATTTATATTTTTTACTCTATCCAATTTTAAATTACGCTATATTATTTTAAAAAAAGAAATATTAATAATAGTAAAGTATTTAAAAAAAATATAATAAATAATATAAACCTTTAAATACCCTATTTATATATATACTAACTATTTAACCGTTATACAAACTATAATAAACTTAGCATTTATTTATTTAAAGGTTAACAAATAAATTAATAAGATTTTAGAGTTTAATATTAATTTTTATTACTATCCAAATACAAACAAGATTATTGGAATTATAAATGGAATATCTTAATTACAAAGCCTACTCCAAAATGTTTTAGCTTTTAATTTCGAAAATAAACTAATAGTAAAATCTATAAAGCTTAACATAGAAATTCCCCTTATATAAATATAAAAACTTTAAATAGCAATTAAGTTACCTTTTGCTAATTTAACAAAATTAACTAACGTATAACTTTAGCATATTTTATCTTAATATAAAAATAAAGAAAAATAATATTTTAATATCTTTAAGTTTTTAATTTAAAATTCTAATAAAATTGTAAATTTATTACAAGCTTAAAAACAATATACAAAGCGTTAATCTCTTTAATTTCATTTTCTATATAACATTTTATATTATTTAAAAGCAAATAAGTTATTAGTAAAATATATCCTCCTATTTTAATAAGCAGCCTTTATATATTAGGCTTATAATAGTTATAGCTATTTTTCCAGCTTTATTACTATAAAAAAACTACGTAGTCGATTTTAGTAGCCAACTTAATCAACCAATATCTAAACATTCTGCTTATTTTGCAAAATTTGCTAATAATACAACCTAAAGGTAAAGAAGTTAGGCTTATAAACTATAGCTATTTTTACTCTTATAGCACTTTTTAATATAGATTTTATAAGTCTATTAACTCCCTTTATAGCTAATAATTCCAAATATATTTTAATTAAAGTGGACTACTTTTTTTAATTTATCTTTATACAATCCCTATTAATAATAAATATATATATAATTGTAATAACATTTTTAAAAATCTAATTTTCTATTATTAGCTAGCTAAAGCAAACCTATTTTAATAATAGCAATTACTTTAAAAATCATATTCTAATCTCCATTATAAAAAACTATAGGTCCAGAATAATTTTTAGCCTAATATTACATCCAGCTTCTACTAGACTTCCCAAAAAATGTATCTATTTAGTTAAAGCCTAGATTATAAAGTGGGCAGTTAAAAATTATAGCTAGAACTTAACTAGTTAGCATATTACACTAGCATTTATAATTGTTAATATTAATACTTAATACTCTTAAAGCCTAAGCACTTTGCTAGCCAAAACTTTTTTAAAATTTAACTCTACTTACAATTAAATTTTATTAAATATTATTAAAGATTGCATTGTAATATAGTTAAAAAAAACTCTATTAAATAATAATAAAAAGGATAAAAACGCATAAAAAAAAACTTTTGCTTATATTAATAAAAAAGCTAAAATTTAACTATAGTTAGCTAAGCGTTATATTGCAAAATTAAAGAAAAATCTTGCTAAAGAAACAATCTTTTAAACTTTTATAAAAAATTAATAAATATAAGAAGTTAATAACAAACTTAATACTAATTACTTAAAATTTAACTTAAAATAGATAAGCTTTTAAAAAATTATAAACAAGCTTACTTTATAAACATATATTGTAAAATATACATTTCAACCTAGTTTAAAGTGCAAACTTTATATTAACAATTTAAAGCTATACTTTAGCAGGCCTACTTAGTACAATAAGCCTAGTTGTATTAAAAAAGGCTTTATAACAATAAATAAAGAAATAATAAGTTAATTTACTAAGCTTATTACTTATAAGTTTAATTTAGATATTTTATATTTAGTGAATTTGGGAGATTATTCAATAAAAAACTAAAATGAAAAAGAGTTATAAAAAGCTATAGAATTAAAGAAATAGAAAAGTTGGAGGTTCATTCTTATGCGCTGCTATAGAAAGGATTATTTATTATAAAGCTTTACTTATAAATTGGGTTGGATAAGTTCTTCATAAAAAAAACTTGTTTAGTAGCTAGTTATAAGTATAAATCCTAATAGTTTTCTACTATCTACTAGTTTTAGTTAGTTAACTTCGGGGTTAAAGCTTGCTTAGTTCCCCCTATCCTAAAGGATACACTAGCCAATCTAGGAAAGGTTAGGGTTAATACCCATCTAGGATAGGAGGATTTAGGGGGCGGAAAATATAGATTAATTTAACTTAGAACAAGCAACGAAAAATCCCGAATTGACCAACCATTGCTTCAAAGATCTGACCTTCATCCAGGGGTACCTTCAGCCTCCATTAACGCCATTAATGGAAGAACGCAACAACAACACAGTTGGCCCCCGGGGCATTTAGCAACACATTGCTCGCTCCACCGGTGTCGGGGAGACTCCTCCGCCTGTTTGTCGGTTTTCCGCAGCGCAGAAACGGCAGAAGCCTGCTGCAACCGTGCATACAGAAACTTACGGCCCTGGAGGAGCTGTACGTCTCGGCCAACGCACTCTACAACTCCGAGGCGCTGCGGTACAAGAAACTCGGCGGCCGGCCAGAGGAGCCCCTTAGCCAACGGCTTCCCCCCAACCTCAAGTCGTTGCACTTATTTGGAGTAGGGAGAGAGTTGCGCCTTGTAGAGGAAGGGTTGGAGGAGGTTTTGGCTGACATCAAAGCCGGCAAGTTCTCGCAGCTGCGCGAGATCAGCCTCAAGATTGATTCCATTTAGGGCAAGGGGCATGTAGAATACGAGACGCAGTTCTCGCACAGGGATCAGTTGTGTGGGGCTTTTGTGGAAGTCAAGGTCTGTCTCCGGGAGGCGCATGAAGACGGCTGGCTTCCTCCCGTGATGGAGAGACTTTACCGAAAGCTCGAGCTGCGTGGTCGCAAGATGAAAGTAAAGAACTAACTGCACGTCGACAAGGTTCTTTACTCTACTTCCAGTGAACAATTGATCTGAACTATCAGCACATAAACGGCACTTAGAATAGATAGTGGAGTGAATTAACAGAAGTTTCCTTTGTATTCATTGACCCACGTGGATTGACCTTTACCCTTTATGTGCTCCATGAAACTCCCTACTCTTTCAATTTTATTCTTTGAGAAGAACTGCTTTGTGTATTTGATTGTCTTTTCTTTGTAAAATACCCGTCAGAGCGACTGGACACAAAGGCCTCATTGGCATCTTGGTGTCCATGATGAATGACAATCCACGCCTATTCCCAACTCAACCTTCTTTAGTATTCCTCATTTTACTCATTTATCTTTATCCTAAGTCCCCTTTGTAACATTCATTTCCTGTACCCATGGTTTCCAAAATGTATCGACGCCTTGTGGAAACTGCCACGCGGTCCAGTTGTAGTTTGTCAAACCCCATGTATCAGCCATGCCTTGCACTCCCGACCTCACCCGATAGCTCCCCGCCAGACTCCACATCATCCAGCTCACGTTATTCCTTTTGGTGAAATCTGACAGACAAAGTTGAACAGTGTCGGCGGACAGGGACGGGTCTTGGGAGTGACCAAATTCAGACAGAATGACTGGCGTCAGGCGCTGAGCTGGCGGACAGTCCAACGTCACGTTACATGCAGCTGGTGGGGATATACCCAGCGCGTTGAATCCGTTCCTGTAGAGTTCCGCTTCGATGATGCGGCAGGTTCCCGTGTCCAGATCCTCGCTCATGGAGTAGAGATGCAGCTCCCACACGATCTTGTTCGCCCAGGGGTGGCTGGCCAGGTCAAAGTAAACTGGCTGCCGGCGGTTCGCATCGCGGATGGCTGTGCATTTGTAGCAAGGTGCCGTGAGGAGGTTTTTGCGCGTGGTCAGCGCGGACAGGTCCTCGCCAAACTGCATGCCCGCCCAAGTGATGAGAATGTCCGGGTTCACCGAGTGTATCACGTCAGCGCCGGCCGTCATGTTCCCAACCAAGGTCTGCCAGTTGTAGCTCAGGTTGGGCACAGCCCAGCTCTCGCGTAGCTCGTTGCGCAGCGACATGGATACGATGTTGGTGTGGTTCTTTGCCCAGTCGGCAACGTAAGCGAGGCCGCGCTTCCAGTTGGTCGTGTTGAAGTTTGTGTCCTCAAACCAAGAATTTCCATCGCTATGAGAGCAGCACCATTGTGCCTTGCTGACGTGCACGTCGGGGTGGATGAAGATGCGCTTTGCGGCGGCGATGCGGGCGATATCGGACCAGATCTTGAAGCGCGGGGTCTGGGGCGTCCAGATGGGGTTATTGGCGACGATGTCGTTGGCGACTCTGGTACCATTGACGACGCCCAGAGCCGAAGTCATGGCGGATTCGAGCGAAATATCGGCTCCTCCCCGGGCGCGGATCTCGTCAATCATCTGGATAGCATAGCCCCTTGGCCTGTCAGTCTAGCGAGAATATGATGGCAATTGGAACAAACATACATGCGGATGACATTCCAGCCCACACTGGCCACCATGTCGAGAATGTGTTCTGCCGATGCCCATTCGAGGCCTTCGGGAACCATTGTCTCGCCGCTCATGGGCCAGTTTACGCCAGCCCAGGTGACCACATCGCCCCTTGCGTTGACAATGTCTCTCCCGCGAGTGCTGAAGGGCCCATGGGGCCATCGAGTCGCGTTTTCTGCCCTCACGATGCCTCCATTCGTCTCGGGCTCCAGCGGTGATCCATCTGGAATGCCGAGGACCGTGACGCTCGTGGCAGCAAATACCACCCAGCAGACGATGGCGAACATGACGGCCGATTGAAGAACCCTGAGCGCGCCGCGGGGGTTCAGTTCATGGGAGAAGATGGGCGGGGATGGATCAGAATCAGGATCTGGATCTGGGAAGGACCGACAGTCATCGGTGTCACTGGCCCTTCCCCCTCCACCCCGCCCTCCGTCGACCTTCTTTAGATCGCCCCAGGATAATTCTGCCGGCCATTTCCTCCATGTCCAAATTGAGAACCTAGCCCAGTTGTACATAGGTGAGTTGGAATCCCGGATCTCGGCAGTGGTCGACCAAGCGACCCAAGGCACTCTGGAGTCTGCGGAAACACCCAAGCCAAGGATGAGCGAGATTAGCCGCACACTCCCTTTTCGGCATCTGGCGGGGAGGGCGTTGCAATCAAGTCGACCAAAGTGCGGGGCAGACCTGTCATCTGATGTCGCGGCTTTGCAGCTGCAGAAACCTGGGGTGCATCATCGAGCTGTCAGGAACGACGGGATGCAAGGAAGGAGCGTGGACCACGCGGATTCGCGCGGATTGGGGTGCCCACCAACAAGGCAGCCAGGGGCAGGCACGAAGTGCCAAAGTGGGGCATTGAATGGCGACCCGAAATTTCACAGCAGAACTTCGCGATCGTTGCTTCCAGGTTGTGCTTACCTTGGACTTATCCGCTCAATCACTGATGGCTTTTTGGTTTCCCGTTATTCTTCACAGCTTCCATATCTTGACGCATTGCTGATCGCCGCCTTCTCGGAAGAGCAGCATCTCTATCGCCTCCACGCCTTGTCCCTCCTCACGACATCCCCTACCCCGCAATTCTGACGCGCCAAGCCACCAAACCACCTTGATGCAAGTAAACCACCTTGACGCAAGTTGTTGAGCTTCACTCACCACTCACTGAGGTACTGACGGATCCGTGTATTTCGAGAATTCTCGCGACAACAGCGGCTCTTTCAATGTGACTGGTGCAAGGCTCAACCGCTCCAAGTCCCTTATGTATCTAGCTAGATGCTGCGCACAGGTGCAAACCCACACACAAGAAGCCGACCATGCCGACCATGATAAACCCTAACCCTAGTGAAACAGCTTTGCCAGCTTCCATTCCTTGGACATCTGTATATACAAATCAGATCATAATCCGTTGACTCGCGGTTGCATTCTACGGAATTCTATTACACCTCGACCTTTCTTCACGCAATATCTACAAAGCACAGTTTCCAAATCACATAATTACGGCCGAAACACGGGCTGAGACCAGGTAGCCCAATAAGATTGTCTGCCTGTGATAGTCGAGGAGAGTTCAGAAAACCTAAAGATCAAAGGCTGAGCAGAAAATAGTTGTTGCCTTGTTCCTTCCCAAACTCAAATTCTGGCTCCTGACAACAATCATTGGCGTGTGAATTTGATGGGGTTGTTATCATACACGGAAAAGTCCAGAGACATGAGTGCTTGGAAATTGGGGTCCTTCAGCACCTTGCACTCCTTCTTGTGACCCTTTTCATTCCAGCCCTTCGCTTGGCAATCCTAGATAGATTGTTTTAGTAACGCTGATCGATAGGACATCCAAGTTGCGTGGCTGAGGAGGCTGTACCTTGCTGCAGTAGTAGAAGGTCTTGCAACCACCACACCGACTGGACGGGGGTCCAGTTTCAAGAATCTTGTCACACCTTTGGCATTTGCAAAGGCCATTCTTGTCCTGGCTGTATTTTGGCAAGCTACTTCCAAGACTTTGCAGCTCGTAGATACTCGCGGGAAAGATCTGTGTACTCATTGTGAGAACCCCAGTTTCTTCAACGAAGAAGCCTACGCGGAAGGTAGGTATGTCGGTGGGTTCAACTATTACCTACGCAAACGTGCTCGGGATTCTCAACGCGGACGCCCGAGGTGCCATCGAGGAAATGGCGCTACTCGGCGTACATGATGGCCAGAGTGTGACCGCGGCGGAGCTTTGTAAAGTCAAAATCCTCATAGTTGTCGATATAGAAGGCGACAATGTGGGCCGCGCCCGTCTTATCCTTGACAACAGTGCGGTAGCGCAAAAAGTTGTCGAACGACTGGATTTCGCCGAAGAAGCACCAGTGGCAATCGCGTTCTCGGCCTTCTGGGGTGTATTCATACTGGGGGGCATTGACATCGTCGCTGCCGGGCAGGTTCTTCCAGGTCGGGAACTTGTCATCGTCGTTGGGGTTACCCATTGCGTTGTCTTGATTTGGGAAGCTTCTGAGATTGATTGATCGCTTTTCGCTGGAAGTGAACAGGCCATGACGGGCAGAAGTGGAAGTTGGGCAAGTATTCTAGAGGGAGCGATGACCTGGATAGGTACCCATTTGAGGGAGGAGCTGTGACACCAACTCTCAAACATTGGAAGCATCAAGCAAGTTAGTTGATAACAAAGGCGTTGAACAAAACTGCTCTAGGCCAGATACGGAGCTCTAGGTGTAATTACTCTGCTCAAAGCAGGTTAGCTGCCCCTATCCCCTTGTTGAGAGCTCTTTTCAAGAGCTCGCTTTTACACAAGACACAAAATACACACAGTGTAACCTCTCTTTTGTAGCTCCTTTGTGGCCCCATTTCCGTTGCCAACAATGTCATTGTCCGGATCATCAACAAAGAGACGCACTCTCCCATCTGTACGTCAAAACCAACGGGCAACAATGGAATTTAGTATGGCGGAGAAAAGAATTTTTATTACAAAAGCCGCATGTTTCTCATTCCAACAACAGTACTTCAGTCACTTGTCTCACATCAAACATTTTGCCACAATTGCTAACCGTTCCTTGGAAGTCTGACTCTACTTGTCATCATCCCGTTCCCAGGTTGCGCGAGGTAGTTCAAAGAGTTACTCTCTCTATTACACTACCCACAGCAGATTTTGGAAACCGTGAGTAGACTGCCCGGCGCAGATGCAAGCAAAATGAATCCTATTTATACTCCCCCGGCTGATGATTTGACCTGGGATGAAGAAGTCGCCGCTTTTTTTTACGTCCCCAAGCCAGCGCCCGTCAAGGGACTGCTGCCCTATCGTCGGCAGTGAACTTGATCGATGCGGATGTTAGAATCCGCATGCTGACCTTCTTCCAAGAGACAGTTACGGTGATCGCGAGGAATCACGGACTGAGTGAGCCTACGTCTGCATCAGTTTTTGCCGTCTCCGAGTCCCCGCTCAACCAACTCAACCAGCTCGTAGCCAGGCTTGTGCCTTCACAATTCTGCTATTCGGACTAGTCCGGCGTGAACTACTGGTTGCGGGACAAAAAAAAGTGGCTAACCACGCTTGAGTATCAGTATCCTCGAAGCAAGCGCACATCTTTCATCGTGACAACAGTACTCAACCTGGTTCGCATGGCACCAGGCGGGTCTTATCACGATGTTTCCGGAGAAATGATACTCATGATGGCTGACATTGTTGGTGCTTACCTGGAGGCGTACTTCCATCGTCAAGACATTGACAACCCACTCTAGCATCACGTGTGGCGGAAGTGGCAGATGACTTAAATTCGAATGCAGAACACCAAACACAAATGGCGAATGATCCCGTGTTCATTTCCCTCGCACGCATCAAGAAGATACGAAGTTAATAGAACCAAATGATTATCATCGTAACGTATGGAAGATCAAATTGTTCATGGTTACTGCATATCTCTGTCTTTACAGTGTTTGTTCACTTTGCATATTCAGAGCCGGATCTCTCACAGACCAGGGCACCGCCTCAGTTGACCTGAGAACGCTTGTGGTATGGGTTGAGCAGCAGTTTAGCACCCTACATAAACAGATTGAAAACCTTACAAAAGAGTGAATGACCAATTTGCCCCTTATTTCCTGAACGTATCTCAATGACATGAATTTTGTAGTAAAGCCCCATGAAGGCCCTACCGGCCTGACCGGTAGGTCGAAAACAAAGACTAGATCATGAAAGGCAGCGCAAATCGATTCTTCTGAACTAACCTGGCCAGTTGAAAAAGGACCCCCCCCAGAGAGCTGCCCTTCCTCTGATCAGAGGGTGGGCTGGCCACCTTTTAATAGGGTGGCCAAGAAAAGATTTTTTTTAGTTCTATATTACATAATTAAGGAGACGGGGGTCATACCCCCTGAATCTCGCAATAAACAACCCCCTATTTCTTTTAGCGTAGGTGTTTTCCCCAGCGCAGTACTAGGTGTAAACGAGGTGGCGCTTCGGGCGGGTGGGGGCTTTTATCTTCCGTGAACCCCACTTCCCCCTTTTTCATTTGTTTACATCACCCCAAGTCTTGTGGATTTACGAAAAAATGCAGTCCACGTGTTTTGCTACGACATCACGAACAATGTGCAGTCCAAATATTTGCGCGACATCTTCCCCTCCAGCGGAGCGCGTCGTGCTCGTGCACATCGGGTAGCTGCCTGCTCAATGTCGTATGACTGCAGTCGGCGCCTCGTTTGCTTCATCCCGCAGCATTGCCATGGTGCTGATCCAATGGGCTGCGCATGTGAGAGACAAGAATTGCAGGGCGCACATGAAAACTCGGTGTCAGGGAGCAAATAAGGCTGACTACTCCATATGTACATACTTGGTCATAGGTAGTTAGGTGCCTATGCTTCGGAGAATGAGGCCTAGCGATAATAGAGTGGGGGAACCCGAACCTCGTGCCGTTGGCCCGGTGTTTTCGCCACTCTGCTCGGAATAGCAGTCTGGCTTTATCGCTAATTACCTAAAGTAGAAACTCGGTGAGAGGTGGTTCACACCATCACCCCACCCCCCGGCCTCCCTATCTTGTTAACAGCCTCCACATCCTCCCACTTCATTTGAAACGCAGGAAAATAAAGTAAAGCTGCTCACCATATGCGGTTTTCTCGAAGCGCCTGTTTATTTCGTGACTTTAATATGGCAGTCCTATTGTGCGGTAAAGAACCCAAGGCACAACTCGGGATGTGGGTTGTGTTACTCTGGGATGTAGGATGCCATGTTTCATTTGGATGTGCCACTTGGCACGCCGGTGTGGCAGCCTGCATTTCTCACAGTGAGACAAGGGCGCAAATGTGGATGCCACAACCGTGCCCGGAGCCAAAGGGCAGTGATGAGGGTCCGCGGTATTCGAGGCTCCCAGATCAAGTGATTCAGGGAGGGAGCCATCCCCCAGATCATTTGCTCTTTCGTTGTTCCCACCCACCACCCACATGTCGCTTCGTTCCCTTTCCTTTGGTGGTGGGTGAATTGGGGGTTTCTCTCAAGCTCCGAACACTGAGCCCAGCCATCCTCTGTGCTTTCCAGTTTGTAGCCTGTTTAAAACCAAGGTTCAGGTGTGTCGTTTAGGGGGTCATCTACCTACGTCTAGCCTTGGGCTCCCGATAAACTTTTTTCTATTCTTTTGGGTACTTTCGGCCCAAAATACAACCACGCCAACCTCGATCTCCGTGTCAAATAGGGCAAAATAGTGGTCTACAATCATGCTTTCTTTTCCTATGTGAGCAACCCTACCTCTCCAAAGTCCTCCCCGTCGCGTGCTCCCTTTCTCCTCCCCACCACTTCACTGGGTAACTGCTTATAATCACACATAATAATAGTTGGGCGACGCCGACAAAAGTACCAACCATCGTCGACGGAGGGCCACCGACAGCACCACAAAGAACCTGAAGTCGCAACAGCGCTACCGAGCACAGATCTACGAGCCAAAGAGGGGGATGGGAAGAGGAAAGCAAACATCGTGATGCCAGAATGCGACCGTGACATGATTGACTCGAAAGTTAACCAGGCATGGAAATAGGCGGACAGGATGACGGAGCAGAGACCTATCAACAAGGCGTCCAGTCCCCACACGAGCCTCTACTCCAATTAATAAACGGGTTCAACTGACCCTAATTGATCGCCAGGATTCCCCCCGAAGTCTGCCGTCGCCCCAAGTGTTGCAGCCGAATTATTGGACAAGATCAATCGAGGATGTTCTTAAAAGTCTCTACACGACGCTCCCTACCTAGCCCTCGGCAAGTCTGTTATCAGCAATCGATACTTATTCTTTTGGGGGTCGGGGAAATAAAATTTGATCAGGTTTCGTGTTGTTTGTCAGCATAATTCGGTGCTGGAGTTTAAATCCCGGCAGCTACACCGTAGTAATTTCGTTGGTTGTCCGACAATAATCCAGAACATGCCAATCCAAGGATCGGGAACAGCCTCTTCATATTGTTAATTCATCCTTGGAGCTTTCGTATGGATTATATCATAAAGCACATGAGGCAAATGGTGAACTACAAGGTCGAAAAGTAACGTCGACTCCGTCTCCGGACGTTACCTATGTAAGCAGTTGCTTGCGAGAAGATTATTTTGAATCCAATGCAAAATTTCAATTCAATGTTTTAATGAAGTGGGGAGAATGATATTTTGAGAACTCAATCTAAAACTGCACGGTAAAATATATGTCCACCTTGGAAGCAACAACAACAAAAAAAAAAAAAGGGACAAGACCTCCTTCGTCAATCTTAGAGCTATGAGCAGTTCGGCGTTGTAAGTGATAAAGTTCAAGGTGGACAGACAGAAAGAAAAGCCGACAGTGGTAACGCGTTTCCAGTTAAAAAATCGTGCTCAAGTTGTGGAGAAGAACAAAAGCCAAATAAAAAAGCCCTGACAGGTTGTCAAATTGTCGAGTGTTTATCACCACGATCTGTCCCTAGCCCCTTTTGACCAGGCTTCTCCGCGACCTGTTTGGCTGCGCATGCATTGCACTTTTGGCGATGCCGTCTGCGACACACTTCTCGTTGATCCTCTCAGACTCGTTAATCACCTCGAACGCTTTCGAGGGCGCGGCGGAACCACTGCGCCACTTCAATCTCGAGTCGTCTTATTTATGTTGCATTAGCAATGCAGAAAAATTGGGGTTTGTGTCTGCTTACTTGTGCGATCAAAGGCTGGGTCAGCCGTTTCCAAGTCCCGTTTTCTCTCGACATAGTCAAATACATCGTCAATGTATTTGTTGAGCACAGGATCGGAGGAGCCGCGTTCAACTCGGTTATCGCTGGCAATGGTATTGGGATCCGTGTCGGCCTCTGTGGCTGTGGTAGAGGCCATACTGTAGGTGGGAGTGCTACTGTGATATGTTGAGGTCGCCATCTCGGTTGTTTGCGTGAGAGGAGGTTCAAGTTGTCGAGTCGGAGAGCAAGGGTGCTGGAAAGAATCCATGCTCTGATGATACACTTGGTTTTTGTATCCTCCCACGGTGCCGAGGCAGGGTTGGGTTTCCGCGTCGTGGCGATGGTCCCCGTCGTCGGGGGCGCCAGTCAAGCTTGTACTGGCCGCAAGCCCAACATTCGGCCAATGCTGTCCAGAATATGACATTTTGCTGGGCTGTAGGATTGTGTGTTTCCAGAAAGTGTTTGGAGGGATGGCTAATGGTCTTCACGTGATGGGTGGGTGGAGGAGGAATGAAAGAGGAAACTGCTGCTGCTGGTGGTAATGAAACAGGATGGGGGAGAAGAATGGGCCGAAAAATTGCCGCCAGAGGAGGTTGGGGAAGAGGTGGGCTGTGTGCCCGTCCACTCGACCAATGGCCCCGAAGGCTGCCTACCTAGGTGCGGCACGTAAATTGGGCGTAAGTGCTGAGAAGCCTCATATTTTGATACGCCACTTGGCTTTCAGGCTCTGCCCCTTTCACCGCTTGCAAGATAATCCTAGCACACTGCCTACATGTCGCCCGCCTGATATGTACTTCCTTCTCTGTGCACTCATTTGTCCGATTTCATTGCCATTAGGCTAGTGCTACAATGGGCCGCCTTCTTAAAAACTCTGTGCACCATGCCAGACTCATTGACCAAGTTCCTCTTTGACAAACCCCATCGACCAGATCACAATGAGCCAGCCGCCGACTTCGCAGAGCGCTTTGTATGATGAGAGCAACAAAGTATGGAGAGATATCTTCAGCGCGGGACCACATACGTCGTTTAAAATGGTCGAGGCGATGCAGAATGTGACCAGTGTCACGTATGAGGAGTTGATCACCAGCCCACATCTTCTCGCACACAAGTTCAGCAATTTCCAGGTCCAGCCCCATCATATAGCCCCCGGCGGATGCTTTTACGATATATGGGCCTCCAAAACGGGAAGATGCACGTCTTTCGCAATCAAAGTCGCATCGACTCTTGAGAGCCACTTTCCAGCTGATTTCCACTTTGGCTACTTTGACGTCGGACCACATCGTCTCGCACGCTGCGATAGCACCCACTTTCTCCTCGACTCGGATTCCGATACTGGGGTGAGCTTTCAGCCCCCAAACACGGAATGGACTTTTGCCAGAGGAAGAGACACTATTCGAGGATGGTGGACCGATACCGTTGCATACTACGCCGAGTCTCAGTTCCAAAAGAGTGATGGGAGCAATCCCATCAATCGCATCACTCCTCACGAGGCTATTTCCACCTGCCTCAGACAAATTGCAGTGCTTGTTTGCACATTCAGGTAGGTGCACTTTCCGTAATAACCCCTGAGGCTATCTCTTGACAACCAGCCACGCCCAGATCGATCGAGTATTATGAAGACGGTAGCTGGCGACCGAGGTATTATGGGCTCATCAGGTGGAATCTTGCAAATTATCGCATGGAGCTGACCCCGGATGTGGAATACGCACAATATGTGTGTTACATAACCTTCACCAAGGAAGGTACCGTAGATACGAACTTGGAGTGCACTGAAAACCTCACGAGATTTGTCGAACAGTCTGGCATCAAAGAGCAGTGGAAATGTGATGGCATTGATATGTTCAATAGAGGGCTTTGGAAAGCAGCTGTCAAATGCTGGGGATGGCCCGTATGGAGTGAGGAAGTACTTCCTGACAGGATGTAATTTAGACCTAGGTACTCAGTCAGTTGTATTTCATTTTCGGCAAGTTGCACTAAACTGGCTTGACCATGTCCTGCTTCTGAGTAACGGTTGACGGTTGCATGTCACTGGAGCATAATTATGTTTAGGTATGTACCCCAAAGAAGAGTGAAGTGCATCACACTGATCACAGGTGCAAGTACGAGACGGCTCTCGCTGTTCCAATACGTTTTCCTAACGTGTCAGGTGCAATATTCCGAACTTCACCAAATCAAAAGTGACCACGGAACTTCAACACAGGTACAAACCAGTCATATATCGGAGCCCACGATACGAACATGTGATGGGAGCATCGGCGATACCGAAGGAACATCGTCAGGCAAACCTTCTGTCTGTAAGTACCTCGGGCAGTTACCTAAGGAATGGCGTGATGAGGCTCAAAATTCGGGTCATCAGGCCAGAAGCTGCACGATTTCCCTCGCATTTAGTACTGCTGTACAACCCAAACCCCCCACGGCAAATTGGCCGAAGGCTGAAGAATGCCGACTCAGAACAGCTAGCAAAGGGGGGTAAACACCCTCTTCGAATGTGAGTGCTTATCTCTGGCCAATGGATATCTCGCAGGTGACAAATTGTCGGCACCTCTTAGCAGGGTTGCATGGGCGGCATATGCTCAGGCCTTTTCATGTTCAGAGCCTTCCGATTCACTGGGTGAGGTACCTATAAGCTTATCCCTTCGGGGCAGACTTCAAAGCAGAGCCTCATCAAGTACATGAGTATTCGAGAGTCCAGAATTTCATGCTTGCCAGCCTGGCACTGAGTTGGAGAAGGTAGAGCCCTGGGCATGCTTCCGTTCGCAACTCGCAGACCATGTCCCCAACTCTTGTCCAGTCAGCGCCGGCGAACTTGCTCTCCCTGGGGCACTTCCCAATCAAAGTGGGTGGGGCATCGTCGAATGAACACACTGGCCAACAGCCTATTCACCTGGCACGCTCACCAAGTACAGGGTCCTCCTCTCCATTCCCAGACATTGAATGGGACCCGCGCCTAGATACGTATCTCGGCCGAGTCAGGACACTGGCAGGCCTGCATGAAGCTCTGCCGCACACCATTCCCAGAGGCTTCCCTGGTGCCATCCAGTGTTCTCGTACATGGAAAGGACATCAGTTTGAAGACAAATCGAAGTACATTTACACGCTTTCCAACGATGACTTGAGGGAGATTGATGCTGCCATCCGCGGAATTTCAGGTATTTCAACCCTTCTTCATACTACCAAACTCGGAAAGGTGGGATGCGCTTACAAACCATACGATACCCATCCTAACAATGTGACTTGCCAGACAACCTGAATGATCCTGCAAGCCCTGACCCGGATCAGTTGACACCAAAGACATTTCTTCTTCCAACCCTCGGACAGAAACTGGAGGAAGTGTCCAAGGTCATCCACTACGGCCAAGGTTTCTTCGTCATTCGTGGTCTTGGCCCACATCGGTACTCGATATTGAATCAGGTATTGGCCTATGCTGGTATCACTAGCTACATTGGCAGCACCAGAGCATGCCAGGATGCCGGCGGGAGCAAACTTAGTAAGTAGGAAAAAGCCTGGTACCGAGTCTCCGAGTGGATAACTGATCATTTTCCCAAGTCCATATCAAGGATAGGGGCGTGGCTTTCCCAGGAGCTGAGATGAGACAAGCCCCTTATTCCAACATTGCACAGGTAAGTACGCTATTTATTTTGGTTTCAATACTCTTAATTACTAAGACGGAAACTGGTTCTAAGCAAACTCTATTTCATTCCAGCCATTCCACACAGATGTATGTGATATCTTGGCCATGTATGTTCAAGAACTCGCGGCAGAGGGTGGCCATTTCCAGCTAGCCTCCTCCGCTCAGGTCTATAACGATATCGCCACAAGCCGACCAGATGTTATCCACACGCTCGCCGCAAATGAGTGGATATTTGACAAGTAAGTACCATTCTCCCTCACACACTATTCCCCTTTATTGTCAATGAAAAGTCAAGACTAAGAAATGATCAAGATTCTCCGAGGTTCCCGCGTGGGACGTGCGTCCAATCCTGCTCCCATTCGGTTCTCACGGCCCATCCTTTTTCTTCTCACGACGTCCTCTGACAGGGTCTCTCGTGGCACCACGCACTCCTGGTGTGCCGCACATGACAGAACGACAAGCCGAAGCGTTGGATATGGTGCACTTTACGGCCGTGAAACACCAGCTACGCCTTGATGCTCAGAAAGGAGACATCATCATGGTCAATAATCTGGCCGTCATGCATTCCCGCAGTGCATTTACTGATGGCATCCCAGAGAAGAGCAGCGGGAGGCACGTGCTGCGGATGTGGCTGCGCAATGATGACTTGGCGTGGCCAAAACCCCAGATCGTCAAGCCAATCTTTGACCTGAAGTACTCACCCGACTCTCCATGGTGTGAAAAGCCTATCTGGCATTTGGAGCCGCCCAATTTGCCCGAGCGGCTCCTGGCGCGAAAGTTTTCTTGTTCTTAGTGTTGATGGTGCTGAGAGGTCTCCTTGTAATGAGTGTGTTTTTGACCCAGGAAGCCCGAGTGGGAATTGAGGTTGGTTCGGGTAACATGAATGGTAGGGGCACGATGAAATCGTTTGCTTTAGTTTCACTTGCTCATTCTTTTATTTTACGAAGTGTAATGCGTCGCGCTGATACAGGTACCTACGCTGAAGATCAGCATCTACGATCGTTGAGGTACTCTTTTAAGTTGTTCGTTCATGAGCCATGATTGTTCCAATTGCCATGGTTATTCGGCGAATATTACTTCACCAGGTTATTACGCGAGATGTGCCCGCTGTTCATTGCACTGTGTATCAGAGAGTTTCTCGATAATAATAAAAAATCCAAGTGATCATTATCATAGTCTTTTCAATATGATGCAAGACGCAGAAGATAATCCATACTGAGAAATAAACAACCGGATCCTAACGAAGGAAAGGAGGAAAAGAAGTTGAAAGCATAAAGGTGCGAAGATAGTTGGTTGAAATGGAAAGAGACCAATGGGTAACTCGATATCCCAACCACCTCCTTAACTTGATCCGTGCCATTCGCTGCTCTCGACTTGCTCCATGACGCCTTTGAGCACCGCCCTGCCACGTGCAGTAGTCTGATGCTTGAGTCCAAAGGTCGACTTGAGAAGCGAAACAAGCTCCCTTGTGCCCGCCAAGGCCTCTGCTCCACGACCACAGGTTAGAAGCCAATCCGCTTGGGCGAGTTCTACCCTGAGTCTGACGGGATTACTGGGCTCGAGAGATGCTCTGACAAACGTGAGGGCCGGTTCGAGCGTGTCTCGGGCTTGGCTTGAAGACCCCAGTCTCGTAAGAGCCTCGGCGAGTGCTGTTCTGGTGTGAGCATGTTCCATAATGCTGTCAGGGTAGTGAGCCAGCTGGTTTGTCAGGACCTGCTGCAAGGTGCACACCGCTTCTTCAAGTTCATCCCTGGCAATCTGGAGGATGCCAAGCTCAACCTGGCACCGGAGCGTTGTGTGGGCATACGGGCCATAGAGCTCTTGCTCGGCTCGCACTGTACGCTCCAAGCACTCCAATGCCTCGCTGAACCGGCCTTCCTCGCGGTTGAGCACGCCAATGTTGAACAGCGTGCGCAGTTGGGCTGTTTCGTTTTCTTTGCCAAAGCCAAGTGCCTCCTGGCCCTTCCATGCAATGTCCAGTAGCCCAGTTCTTGCAAGATCAGGGTGTGACGGTACTTGAGGGTCAGAAGATGCGCTACTCCGTCGTCATCTTCCTCCGACGCTTGATCGAGAACTGTTTTGAGAAGGATGCGAGCTTCTTTGTGCAGACCTTTGTGTTTGTACACAAGCCCAAGGATTGATGTTGCTTCGCGGCCCACTCGCCCTATTGTGCCGGTTGAGGCATCCGTATCATTCTCCATAACTTCCCGCAGAAGACGCTCAGCTTCGGCGTACCTGAAGCAGCGGTGGTGGACGATTCCAAGCTCGAGTTGGGCTGTCAGCGTATCTGAGTGATGCTTGCCAACGAGGTTGATCAGGGACGGAATCGATTGCAGTAACAGTGCTTCTCCCTCCTTGTAGCGAGAAAACAGATTCACAACATGAGCTAGCCGACGCTGAGCATTTGCGGTCATCAAGGGCGTGCAGACTGCAGGGTCATCTTGTCGAGAAACAATGGCGGTCAAGATCTCTTCGGCTTGCTTGAGTCTGCTGACGTTCTGGAACAGGACGCCAATGTAAAACAAAGCCTTAGTAGCTTGTAGATCAGACAGAATGGTGGACAACATGCCTGCCTGGTCTTGTTCCTTGCTTACCAGGCTCATGCAATGATCGGCACGCGGCACGACTCGCGATACGAACTCACGGACTTCCTTGTTCATTTTTTTACTTGGGCTGTACGCCCATTCCAGCGCGGTACCAATCGCCACCATCGTTTGGCTAGTTTTTGTTTTCTGACATTTGGGTCAAGTCTCTCACGACTCCATGAATGGACAAGAGGGTGAACATAGATGTTTCCACTGGTCGAGTTTCGCTTAGCGAGGGACACGGAGAAGATTTTCCCCAGTGTGTTGGTGAGCCTGAACTCGTCGCTGGATAACTCTCCGAGCCATTTGTACTTATCTGGGGTCGACCCTGACGGATTAACGTCTGACGCATAGGGGGCGAGGAGAAGTTCTTCCCAGAAGCTGGAATGATGACAAAAGGCCAGAAGCGTCAGGAGTTCGGCGTCATCGCTGTCCTCGCCTGTCAGTTGTTCAAAGGAGAGTTCCCATGTTGCAAAGACGGAGACTTGGTTGTAGCTGAGATGGTTGGGAGCGCTCAGAAGTTCGCGGCGGTGTCTTTCGAACAAATGAAGGTATTTCCCGAGCTGTATCTGGGCCTTGCTGATGTATGCACCGGCCTATTACAGCGCGAGAGGAAGAAGCCCCATGGCTTTTGCGATGGTACTCACATCTTCAGCGTCTGCTCAGGTCAGTTTCGCTAGGATGCGGACTGGAAGGAATGAAGGTACCAACCCGTGGAACGTTTCGTGCGCAAAGTAGAGGCATTCAAGAGAATCTTGATACCACTTTCCTCGTCGATTTGGCCAACTTCGAGTGAATACCCAAATTGTGTTGCAGCTGTCAGTCGAGTGGTAATGATGATTTTCCCGCGGCTGCTTTGTGGGAGAAAGCTCGAGAGGGGGTAATCCGGAAGGTCGTCCACGTTGTCCACAATTAATAGCCACGTGAAGGACTCGTCTTCAGACTGCAGAAAGTTGATTACAATTTTTGCAATCTTGGGCAGTGTCTTTTCGTCGGCTGAGATCTGGCCCCCTGATGTCAGAAACTCGCCAAGTGGGAGCCTTGAAATGAGCGGGCTCCCAGAGTCGTCGCCAGTGCTAGCGGTGCCCCTGGCTGTATCGAGAAAGCGCTGCGCGATGGCACGGAATGACAGAAGTGTGTTGTTCTCACTGGATCCATCGAGCCATAGAACAACATCAACATCGTGCTTGTGTGATTGAGCATATGCCACACTCAATTGGGTCTTTCCCGCGCCACCCAGACCGTGAATCACGACTATCCTGCTTTGTTCTCCGACCGCCGAGGTCTCGCCCCCCAGGCTGCCTGACATGCATTCATGTAGCATGTTCAGCTCAATAGCCCTGCCCACAAAACCGGAATTCTGCTGTATGGGTAGTGAAAAGGGGAGCCTCATGGCTGGCTGTTCACGATGTATGATCGGTGCCACTGTGAGACACGGGTTGTTCATTAGCTTCAGTGTAAGATAGAAAGGTGCAAGACTGTCCACAACCTGCTGATGCCTTGGATATAGTCCAATTTACTTGGGCGATACGGATGGATTTATCGACAAGTATCCGTAGATGGTCCAAGACAACAAGATAGTCCGGGTCCAATGAACTTGAGAATCGTACAAGCTCGGTATGGCTTCTTCGAAGTGGAATGATGTGACCGCCCTGGTTCGCAGGGAGTGAAGCGGAATGGAATGGAACGACCTCGACGCGGGGAATTGAAAGTGTCAGCAAAGATTGCAGGGGGGCAGCAAGGGAGGACCAAAGTGTGTAATCTAGCTCACAGCGATCTCTCGACCGAACTGGATCTTTGTTTTGTACGTTTCGTAAAACGCCACAATTTGAAAGTCAGAGCTGATTGGGTTGAACTGCTGTAGCTGCATGTGTAACCATTCGGAGTTCTCGCGTAACTGTCGAATCAGTGTCGTGTTGGTTTTCGTAAAAATGGACCCGATCCGGAGGAAGATGGAGCCAAAGTTTGCGGCACTGCTCCCAAGGTGGGGAGTTCCGAAGAAGACTATCCCACAGGTGGAAAGCTTTATACTGTGGTGGCTAGACTTGGCAAGGTTTGAGTGAATCAAAGCCTGGGTGTGTTTTAGTTTATCGTTCCCGATTTGGTGATTGGCATGTATACTGGGGCTTTTTCACATGTGTAACTTACACTCTTTACCAGGATTCCACCAAGGCTATGGGCGAGAAAGATGATGGGGCGGCTCTCAGTCTAGTGTAGAAGGTGAGCGTTTTGATCTCTTGACCTGCAGCCAGAATGCCCGGCATGTACCTTTGTGTTTCTCCTGTACGTACACAGGTCCTGCAAAAGGGTAATGGCGTGTTCATAAATAGACTGAACGGAAAGATTTTCGGCGTTGTGGGTCCAGGAATTATATCCATAAGACAATATTCTTGTGTTCGGGACATCCACGGGTAAAAGGTCTCGAAGCCAGTTGATCCGGGAAGTCTGGCTGGTCCAAGTGCTTTCACGATGGCCATTTAGACCATGCACAGCGATAATACTGAGACAGCTGGTCAGAAGCTCGCATAATGCCATTGAAAGCTCACACGATGATGAAACATACTCGACGATAGGGTTAAATCCGTTAAACACCACGTTAAGCCCGAAGGATTCTTCGCTTGAATGGGATTGGGGCGAAGCAGTCTGCCCCTGATTTCTGCCTCGCCAAATGTTCATCCCAGAGTTTCTGAATCAAGGGATCTTTGGAACGTTGCGGTGAGGTTGGAGAGATGCGTCTTAATTACATGCATCACCCGGGGGGGGGGGGGGGGGGGGAAGACGTCGAGCAGAGGCAAATGAGGCTTATTCTGAGGGCTTTGCTTCTGGGCACTGTTATGCGTTTTCAACATTTTTCAATCCTGCGCATGACTCGCCCGGCTTGGGTGTGGCCGTGGGGGTGGTTGGAGAATTTGGGTTTGGTGGCAGCCGATCATGCCTGACGAGGCTCTAAGGCAGTCTCAGGTTAACTTTTGGACCCCACGATAGTGGGATGGAAATGGGGGTTTTCACAGGAGGGCTTGAACTGCAATAATTATATCGACCAAAGAAATGGCAGCTTTGTCACGGATCTGGGCACCACTGAAACCGTAAGTTGTGATAGGATTCGCTGGTTTTCAACAAGTTTTCAATATTCATTCGTTCAGACCTGAAGTGTTATTTGCCAAATACCCTTTAATTATTTCATAGTTTAAGTTTTGTATTCTTGGAATAAACACAGAGTGTCTATAGTGGTTGTCCGTTGTAATAAGCTCTTGCACTTGGACGGCCGCCCCTCACCATGGTAAGTTGCATGCTCAATCCTGCGGGGCTTATATCTCAGACGCGGGCACAAGAAGATGGAGGGATTACCACGCGTCCTCGGTGTTGGAATTGGATCAAAACACGTCAAATGAACTAAAGATTGTCATTCTGATTAGCTAATAGCTTGACCAGCACATTCAGTCAAGGTTCCATAACATTACTACAGGAGAGGGCGGCCCCCTCATAATCCATTTGACCTCGGCCTCTGTGTCTCAGACTCGATAACTAATGACCTAGCCTAGCTAGGCGCCTGAAGAAGCGGCTTCGGCTTCTCGACCGTGTCAACAACAGTCGCTCCATGGGATATAATCACTCCCGCTCGTCTTCACTACCTTGGTGCCATCCCAGATCTCTTTACTGTGAAACTTGTACCCCGTGAGATAGCCTCTTCCAGGCGTTCCCACCTTGATAATACTCGCCCGCTCTGGATACTGATGGAGAAGAATGTCGGCAACAGCCTGATTGGGCGCGTAAGACGAAGCCAGAATGAAACGCTCTCCGTCCGCTTTTTCCGGATGCTCAACCGCAAATACGACCAGACGCGCCACATTGCGCACATCAACGTAACCTGACATCGTGAACCCGATAGCAGCCGCGGGGATGCTCGCCTTGTCGAGCGGGACGCCGATGAAAATGTCCCAAATGAACTTGATCATCACGTTTATCTGGTTTGCCGAAGTTGGAGTCACCAGTGGCGGACCGGCAACAAAGCTTGTTAAAAAGTCAGCAGGTGGCAAGTGCCCAGGCAAAGCCAACGGCTTGGGCATGGAGAAAAGATACTACCTAGGGTTAACAGAGGGAACACTGAATCTGGGTCTCTGCTCCTGGTGGAACTCCCACAGAGTCTTTTCGGCAGCGGTCTTGCTCGCTTCGTAGACCATGAATCCCGGAGCCTCTCTACTTCTCCCTCCACAGTAGCCTCGGCGCAGGTGTTCCAATCTGCCTCCGTATATGTGCAGTCGTGACCATCACGGCCTCGTACAGCTGCGATGGAAGATAAGAGAACAAAGCTCTTGACTGTCGGTTCCCTTCATGTAGCTTGGAGGAAACGCAGCACACTCCGGAGTGCAACAATGATGACAGCTTGGGGGTCTTTGGGATTGAGAGTAACCGGGGAAGCAATGTGGGCAACGGCATCAACTCCTGGTTTAAAATCGTCAATTCAGTTCTCTGTCGTAAAGAGCAGATTCTTTGGTATGAGAGTTGAAGAGGTGAGGTGTAATTCCGCCGGTCTGGGTATGCAATGGCGGCACAGTTACGAAACATCAATGCGAGACAGACCTTTGATGGGTTCATCAAATACTTCAACTACGGTAATATCTGGAACCTCCACTATCTCGAGCTTGTCCGGGTACTCCCGAAGGATATCGAGTAGGCCTATGGCGGTTGACTTGGATCGGACGGTGCCTCTGACAGAATATCTGGCTCTCAGGATATCCCCAACGGTGTGTGAGGCGATGTATCCATTAGCACCTGTGATGAGGACGAGTCCTTTTGAGGACATGATTCTGGAAGTCAATTTCGCCAACAGATCGGATGGACGCAGCGGGTTCCTTGCTATCTTCGATGCATTGGAGATAGAATGAGGAGAAGGGATACAAAACTTCAGTTGCCTGGAAGTTGGCCGAAGAGGGGAAACTCAGAGCAAAATGGTCAAGGGGTGAGCTGGAGATCGTGTCTTGCCATTAAAAACTTAAAATTCGACCTGGAGTACCAGGGATCACAACCCCAATTTGCATGCGAGTTGGTTCTGCACTTTGTGCGGAGCCGACCTATCTGAGTGACGTAACGAGTCAATTATTTCCACCACGGAAATTCTGAGTGACTTCCTCCCCTGAAAGTGGACCGAATACCGAAATATAACATACATTCTTGGCATTTGCCACTGGGTTGTCCTTTTCCCAGCAGAGCAGAGCCGGCAAATATCGGCCTCAATGGAAAGACGACCTCGGAACATTAAAGTCGATAGTTGACCCACCCAGCATGGCGGTTGCCTTTGTATTACTTGTCTCGTGTTCCGTCCCACTAATTGACCCAGCATCATAGTTCCCGCAATTTTGGCCCACACTCTCAAACATGGATACTCGTGGAAACGCCCGAGTTGCAGGGTTGTTAGTGTGCTCAAGTTAGAAGCCATTTACGTTTTGTTATACTTTAAACTCCCGTCTCATAGCCGAGGCTCGTTGAAGAGCGCACACTTTGAGTTATTGACATGACGCAGAGGACGTCAGGGAATACAAGGAAATAAACCCCGTTGATGAAATAAGAGATAGGCCCAATTACTCTAGAAAGGGAGTATCCACATCTTTTGATACTTCACCACCCGGACTAGCAATAGCAGTAGTTCTAAAACAGCTCGTGGCCTCGATTGTTGGCCCTACAACAGGGGGTTAACCATCATATATGCACCAAACAGAGCTAGAACATTGCCAATCCGCCCAACAATACATGGAGAGCATCTCCTAAACCCCATGTCCATGCACACCATTCACTTGCCAAACTTCTTCAGCTCCAACCAGCGCAATGGCGGGTACGAAACCAGAGTGAAGCCGCACCCGACCCAGACACCAATATCACTCAACCCAGCCAGCTCAGCAAGGCGGCCGACATACCAAATCTGGTACATGCCCAAGATGGCTCCTACCCATCCCAGAAGAAAAGCCACCAGCGCCGCTAGTCCGATGGGCAGATACTTCTTATCGTCCCAGCGTGTCCAGTCAAACGCATCTGCCATTCTCCTGCGGAAAAGGAGATGCTCCATCAGGACGATCAAGATCATGATCTCGACCCAGTAGCCCATCAAAGCGAGGAAGTTCTGGAACACTACCATGAGATGCTCTCGGCCAGCCAGCGCACAAACAAGCTGGATGACCATGACCACGCACGACCACACCCAGCGGGGCACCGCCTCACCATACCGGCCCAGGACCTGGCACCCGAGGGCGGCCGAGTACGTACCTGGGATGCTATTGGCAACGATGCCCAGTGCCACGATGACACCACAGAATTTCCCGAAGCCGCCCAGCCCTTCGTAGCCTGCCACAATGAGCGCGCCTGTCGACGTGGCATATGCGTCGGTCCACGCGGGGTTACTCGCCATGCCAGACGCGAGGCCAATACCAAGCAGGTACACCAGCGTGAACGAGACCCACAGCCCTGTCAGCGTAAGGAGGAATATCTTGAGCCGCGACGTCTTCTCGGGGTAGTAGACGTAGTAGTCGGATGCTGCGGCTGCCCACGAGTTTGGCACGTACAGGCAGAGCGAGAGGAAGGAGAGGCGGTTCGCAGCCAGCGCAGCCCCCTCACCAACGGACTGGAGTGTTGCGTCAAAGTGCGGGCCGGCTGATCCGATCAGGACGAAGAGGACCAGGAGCTGCGGGAGCCACGCGTATCTGGTGGGTGATCAAAAAGTTAGTTCAGCAACAGAGGGCAAGGCGAAATGGGGTTATTAATAAATATTACCTCTCGTAGCGGTGGAAAAGGTACATTCCAAAGACGGCAACAATCCAAGTAACGATGGCCGCCACGATGATGCCGACCACGATGCTCATGGTCCCGCCCGTCACCGCTGACAGCATCTGACCGGCAATGATAAAGCTGAGCGTGATGTATCCAACCATGAGGACGATATTGAGGAAACACGGGATCTTGGACGGCCAATAGCCCATAAAGTAGCGCAGCACCACCATGGTGCGATTGCCGCTCTGGGGGCCCCAGATGCTCATGTAGCTGGTCGACATGCTGCCGATCAGCCCGCCCACAACCGCGCACATGACGCTATCGCCGAACCCCAACCCAAAGACGAGCGGCCCAAACAGGCCTGTCGTCAGGTTGTTGGCTGAGATGTTGGCGCTGAACCAGAGCACGGCGACCTGGATGTCGCTGGCTAGCGACGGCGGCTGGCGCTCCTCGGGAAGCACCCGCGTGATGCCCCGCGCCTCGAACCCAGACAGGCCCTCTATCCAGTCATTGATCCGTTCAAGAACGGGCGGTACGCTGAAGGTGACTTTTTTTCTCCCCGTCGAGGAGTGCAGGGCGGCTGCTGCTGCTTCGTCGCTTGACGATACGTCGGCCGTGTTCACCTGATGAACGGCCTCAGGCGACGTCTTTTCCAGGTCTAGTGGTGACGACGTCATGGTTGGTGGTGAGCTTCTGAGATTCTGGTCTGAACCTTCTCCAATTGGGTCTCTGAGTGGCCGACCTGCAGCAGATAGCTGCAAAATTAAAATTAAAAGAAGAACCGCAGCAGGTTGGTTATGGCAGCGGTGAAAGAAGCATGCCGTGGCAAAGGGGTTGTTATTTTATCGTCCCACGGCCTGTCCTCCCTGGGAGTCTAGGACCAGACGAGATAGCACCATGCACAGTGTCTCTAATATCACCCAGCACAATGGGCCGACATTGGAAGAGCTAGGGAGAGCGGGGTCGGCCGGGTCGGGGCGTGTGTGGAACTGCCGGGGCACTGGCGGGGCCCAAATGCCTGCGTTGGTCTAGTCCACCTTGGCATAGCATCAACAACGGTCATGATTGGGGAGCTTGGGCCCTTGGGGCAACTGGGGGGGCCGGACTGCTAATTCGTGCTGGGTAGTGGCTGCAGGTATTTTTGTCACTACTGCATGTCAGACGTATCGCCAACCTCTCACAATTCGGAACTCAGGCCTGATTCATTTGTGTGACACGAGAGTGGTTCATTTGATTCAAATCTTCCAACTCCCTGCTCTTCAACCATGGCAACCATGTCCATGATCCTTGTTGTTGCGTTCGCCACTGTCCCGTTTTGGAGAGACACCCCCAACAACTTCTACGTCCCATCTCGAATTCCTCCGCAACACCGGAGAAAGTTGAATGATGTCCTCCTGTCCGTCTGCGAACCCTTCTTCAGTGATAACATTGAATATGGCTTCTTCACTCCCTGTCCTGCTCACCGCCGTGCCGTTTCGCACCCGAGTAATATTGGTCTGGCCCTGAAGAGTAGTGCCCTGTGTACTCCAAAGCGAGGCAGGCAGCATTGAGTGGATGAAGCGCTTCCGCTTGCTGTCGTTCAGCGGCGTCCGTGGCCGATCCCCGGAGTTGGCAAACGTTGACCACGACCCCGTTTTGAAGAGGTGCGATATCAACTGCCAGCAGAGCGGGATATTGCCCACATACACCGCAGTCGCCATTTCCGCCACATACCAGTACGTGTAGACCAGGTCGTTGGGGTTGGTGAAGTTGTAATATCGATTGAGAATCGCAATGAGAACCTGTTATTGCAGCGAGAAGGTGTCAGCAATGTGTCCTCGGGTAGACAAAAGCAATAGCGTGACTCACATTGAGAATGCCGAGACTTAGGATGAGGCTAAGGACGATTTTTCTGCGAACCACGGTCATTGAGTCAGCTGTGAGTGGTCCGAGGGCTCTTTTTTCCCCTTCGACCTGGGGAGAGATGGGAACGGCGGCGTTGGAGAGGGCAATATTCAAGTTGCTTACCTCTTCGGGGGCAGCCGACTCCCAACAATTATAGAGATCGATATGCCAAGCAGCATCAGATCCGACGAGATGTTGAAGAAAGTTGCAAATATCATGTGTTTGTAATATGTCGCGCATTCGGCTACAACCGTGAGCAGCCAGTCAGCCAAGTTTCCGTTGCATTGTTTATGGAAGCAGGCGTCGGGGACGTACAGTTGATGGCGGGGACGCTCCAATACTGGTAAGTCGGAGTGCACCAGTAGGTCAAGCAGAGTGTCACCACCAGAATATAGGCGGTGGCGCAGTAAAAATACAGGAACTTGACCGCCAAGTGTTGCTTTTCGAATGCCATACTAAAATAAACGAAATTCCCTGCAGTCAGCAAAACATTTCCAGAGAAGCTGGAACTTGAAACGAGACTGACGTGAGTCTGTAGTATAATATCAATAAAGATATCTTGACAAACCAGATGGTGGTCAAGGAAAGTATCTCGAGAACCAGACACATCTTGCTGCCGTATATCGCCATCTCGACCTCAGTGGGTGTGAGAGACGCCGCGACTTCGTCGGATATGTAGTTAGTGCCGTTCTTGGCTACCTCGTTGACGGCGTACATGCCCAACGTGTATGTGACCTGAGTCAATCGTCAGGAAATCTGAACATCATGTTGAACATCATGTCCAACAACATCATCAGGGCGCGTGGGCAGCTTACGGTAACGAACATCATCAACCAGTCTTCGACCTTGAGCTTAGACCATCCACCAAGCTTCATTCGACGTGATACCCTGTGTCAAAGAAACACCCGATTTTAGCATCAAAAACTAGTAGTGTTTAGGGTATGTCAGGCCGGGCCGAGTCGAGGGGAAGAAATGAGGGTCAAGAACGCCAAAAGCTCACTCACATCCGACAGGCAATCAAAACGATGCCAAAAGCCCAGAGAGTCCATGTCTCTATAGTCAAGCTCTCGACGAAGCCGAGCATCTCGGAATCGGGAGAAGGACGACGAGCCAAGTGTTCCAGACGACAACAATAATAAAAATGACAACATGTGAGGGAAAAGTGTGCGAGGGTTGAGCGTCATCTTTGAAATTGACCGGCACCAAAGGAAACTGGCCCAAACAAATCTCTCCAAGAAGAAAACTCCCACCCCTTGAAAATCACGACGGCATGTGGTCGCATTTCTTTCAGGCGTCCCCTGATTGCAAGCCTATAGTGTGTCGCTTACGGGACAGAGCTGCTACTAACCCAGCGCGGGGCGGGGATGTTGTTCCTATTGGGCAGAAACCCTCCAATGCAACAGAGGAAACATCAGATCATGACCCTAGCGTCAGCAGCGCAAGTTGCACCAAGCAATTCGCAAGGGGTGGGGGGTGGAAAGAATTTGAATGGTCACGCACGAACCCCCACCACCCAGAAAGAAAAAAGCAAATCACAGAGGATAACAAAGTGGCAGTGAGGCAGATAACAACAGGATCCCCGATTCCCCTCTCTCTTTGCTTCTTCCTCACTGAAAATCTTCCCTCCCCTTCCATGTCCTGATTCGGGAGATTCTAAGCACGTTCTGACTCCTGACTCTCCCCCCTCCCCCCAGGCCCCAACCACCCGGCCGCGGCCCCAGCACGCACCGCAGCCACACCATTTCCAACACCATGGGCACAACAACGACCCCCTTGTTACCTATCACAGCCACGGACTTTACCAAGACAAAGTTCGACTTCCTCATCATCGGCGGCGGTACGGCGGGGCTCGCGGTCGCAGCCAGGCTCTCGGAAAATCCAGGTCTGACAGTTGGTGTCCTCGAGGCTGGGTCGGCGGGCTTTGACGATGTCGCGATTGACTTGCCTGGGCTGGCGGGTCAAGCGCTCGGGACGGAGCGGGACTGGGGGTTCGAGACCGTGCCCCAAGGGGGCCTGGGTCAGCGGACGGTCCCGTGGGCGCGGGGAAAAGTCCTTGGCGGCTCCAGCGCCCTCAACTTTATGACTTGGAACCGGGCGAGTCGGCAGGATTATGATGACTGGGAGGAGCTTGGGAATCCGGGATGGGGTTGGGATGGCCTCCTGTGAGTTTTTTTCCTTTTTGTCAGTTTATTTTGCCTTTGGCTTCATTTTCCTTTTCGCCCTTTTCTCCTCTTTTTAATCAAGATTCGGATTCATTCGTGCCTCGTCTTGCTTTCCGCCCCCTCATTTCTTCTTCTCGTATTTTATTTCCATTTTCATTCTTGTCTTCCAACCCTGTTGTCAGGCCCCCTTTCCCCCGATTGTCTGGTCATCCCACCCTAACGGTTTTTTGTTACTGCAGGCCCTTCTTCAAGAAGACCGAGGCATTCCACGAGCCGGTCTCGGATGCGCAGAAAGCGGCTCTGGTCGCCTCCCACACCGGATTGGTCGGCCTGGACGGTCCGGTTCAGGTCTCGTATCCCAACGAATACACGGCCTCGCATGGACTTTGGCACCGTACCTTGGCCTCGGTTGGCGTCAAGCCAAACCATTCTCAGCTTGAGGGCACCAACACTGGATGCTGGACAACCGCATGTTCAGTCGATCCGCGGACTGCGAGTAGATCATACGGAGCTACTGCGTACTATTTGCCCAATGCATCCCGACCAAACCTCGTGGTGCTGGCTGATGCCGAGGTCCGGGAGATTCTGCTTTTTGAGGGGGGCGAGCCAAGTGGTGGCTGTGGCTGGGAGGCGAAAGGGGTTCGTTTCGCTTGCTATGGAGCTGAGTTCTCGGCTTTTGCCTCCCGGGAGATTATACTCTCTGCTGGCTCAGTCCAGTCGCCCCAGATACTTGAGTTGTCTGGGATAGGTGGTGCCGCGGTCCTCTCGGCGGCTGGAGTACCCGTCAAGGTTGACAACCCCAACGTTGGAGAGAACCTGCAAGATCATCTCAGTATGTGTTTTGCCATGCCCACCTTTGACGCTATTTATCGAAGACGCATCTAACACAAGTCTCTCTCTCCCTAACAGCAACTACAACAGTATTTGAGGCCGACCCATCTCTACCGAACCCCGATGACCTGAAAACTCCCGAGGGCCTGGCGGCGGCACAGAAGGAATATGGCAAAACACGGACTGGTCCGCTAACCGTCGTGCCAGTTTCCATGGCGTACGTGCCCGTCTCGCACGTCATCCCACAACATACAATAGACTCGATTTTATCTTCATCCCCCGCTGCACCAGCATCTGACGATGCCGACCCCTTTGCCCAACGCGACACTATCCTTCGCCGACGTTTCTCCCCCAACGCAAATGACGTCGGCCACGTAGAATACGTCTTTGACCTCGGCAACTGGAGCCCCTGCTTTCCACCCACCCCAGTGAAAGGGAAGAAGTACGCCAGCATGCTGCAGATCATGCAGTATCCCTTTTCCAAGGGCAGTATACACATCATGCCTCGGTCAGAATCGTCCAACAAGAACCACGGCCTTGCGATCAACCCGCAATACTACGCAGGCCAGCACGGCCGCCTGGATCTCGAGTTTGCGATGCACTGCCACCGATTCGCCGAGAGGATCGGCGCGGCGGAACCACTCGCTAGCATCCTGCGTGGACAAGTGCACCCCTTGCTGTCTGACTCCCAAGAGGATGATTACCTGCGCAACTGGCTGAAGCAGAACATGGTCACCGACTGGCATCCGGTGGGAACATGCGCCATGGGAGGCAAGGCGGGGGCACATGCGGGGGTGGTGGACGAGAGGTTGCGCGTCTATGGCGTCAAGGGACTTCGCGTTGTCGACGCCAGCATCATGCCGCTTCAGATCAGCGCCCATTTGCAGGCGACGGTTTATGCGATCGCCGAGAAGGGGGCCAGCATGATTTTGGAGGACCTGGAATGAGGCTGATAACTACGTATTGGAAATGGGATCACGCCGTGAAGCCATTTTTGTTTGTCTTGCACCAGTGTTGGTTTGCACATGACAGGAAAGATTTTTTGCCATGTCTATCGGTTTGCGTTGCAATATTTAGGTACCTACCCAGGTATGCAAGGTGTGCTGAGAGAGAACGAGGCATTGGGATGCATGGTGACCGTCGCCTGGAGAGGTCTTTGTCACTCGCTTTCCCCCTCGCCGTTGCAACGGCATGATTTAACTCGTGCATCAAGTTTCAGTGTGAGGTCTTCACACTCGGCAAGCCTGTCACTGCAGTGTGCAAAGGGACGTTGAAAGGGAAGTTGCGTGCGTACGAAGGTGAGAGATGTGGCAGACGACAGTTTAAATTCCGTGACGCTTGCTCGCACAACTTCTTGTCATCTGTTTTGGTATCCCTCTTCCATTCTCTGCTTCCTGGACAGGCGCTCTTGTTCTTGCTGTGCTCGACAACGACACTACCTTCAAATGATGTGATAGCATCCTGCGCTGACGTGGAGTGTCGGTAGGTTTCAGGACAGTGGGAAGGAGCACTGTGTGATGGATGGATGAAACATGGAAAGAATCATTCCCCGTCCCCCCTTTCTTTCTTACCCTTCGTATGCTTGCTCCGTATGTTTTGGCGGCAAACAGCTGTGGATGGCTTGGAAGACGCCAAGACAACGATGCGTCTTAGTCTCCCATGCCGCCATCCCACAATGTCAGGAACCCCAGCTCCACGACACTTGTCCAACCTTCTTTCAGCAACAATCCCCCCACCCTTTTTTTTTTCTTTTTTTTTTTTTTCGCAACAACAAAGTCAAATAGGGATGACAGCAGCGTGGAAAGATGGCAAAAAAGGTATCGGAACACGGCAATGGGCGGTCTGCTCCTACACAGTGCGCATCTTGCCACAGTCACCCTTCGTCAAACTTCCACCAATCCGGTGCCGTCGCTTGCCGGTATCTCCTCCGAGTTGCGACCTGACCAGGATTTCAGGCGATATTCGGGTTGATGGGCTCGCCGACTCCCACCCAATCGCTGGTGGACGATTGATGGACACACCCACCACCAACATGAAAATGCATCTCGGCACCCCGTTCGTACCCCGCAGAGAGCAACCACTCTCACGATATCTCTTAGCATGGTGGTTGCACAGCATTGGGGAGACCACCCCGGCTGGCTCGATCAACCAGTCGGTGAACAGCCATTTTGACCCAAGCAATTTGTAAAATCTGGGGTCGAGTAGCGCATGACAGTGCATTCATTCACTTCGCTTCCGGCATCTTTGTGTCTTGTCACGGCATGGAGGGATTTGCACCTCTAAGACGGGCAATGTCAACGCAAGCGAACCGCGGGGTGGTGGCCACAGAATCCCCAGCTCGCAACCCCCGGATGGTAGCCCAACTCCAACCTCAGGACTCAGGCCAGCGAGGTACATATTGTCTCAGATCTTTGGCATCTTCAAACCCACAATGTGCAGGGTAAGAGACTTCCTAGTCAAGGAGTAATTGCTCATTTTTCTCCGAAGGGTGACCCCATTTGGGGTCAGGCAACTCGACACCGGAAGTACTAGTGATGGTCGTGGCATCTTCGTGTGCTTTTTGATGAAGAAAAAAAAATCAAGAGGGAGAGAGAGTGGGCGATGAGTCTTAAATACTAGCTATTCAGGGTCCACTCGCTGCCCCACTCTGGCGCAGACTCTGCACATTGCCCAGCCTCCAGTGCCACTCACCGACACCACTATTATGTTGATCTTATCGTGGCTCCATGTTTCCATATCGGCGTCCGCAACGAGCTCGACAACTCAACTTGAAGCAGGACAGCCTCAAAATCGAGCCATGACACTTTCATAGTTCTGTTTTCAGTCTAAATTCGAAATTTCCCACATTTAGATAGTGTCGTGTGTACCCTCGTTGACTCTGCCATGTAATTAGTCTTCTTCGGCCCCTTCAACACTTCCATCTTTCATGATCAGCTGTGACGGAAACATCCGACACCACCCCGCCAACGAGGGCACTGTTAAGGACATCGGCAACACATCCGGAGCACTGCCTTCGTGGCTGAATATTCCCCCATCATTTGCAACACTACCATTGGCAAGTGGTTGTCATTAATATTGTCCTCACCACGCTGTATAGCTTAATCTATCCCACCCCCCCCCCCCCTTCGGAATACATGTTGGCGAGTCCAATGATGGAGACTTGGGTTGCCGTGGGCACGCTCTCGCCGACATCACGACAGTAAGAAACGGTGTATCTGCCGATGGTGTGACGGTCCCCAAAGGGGAGGGTCGGAAGGAACCTTGACGTAAGTTTGGGTGGTGGGCTTTGTCACTCCGAATGGGAACTTCAGACACCAAAGAGTCCACCATTCGAATCGATTTACTCCTGCACCCTTAATATCACAAAATGAACTGATGGAGACCGATGACTCTGTCGTCATATATCCCTTGTGCTTCATTGGATCCAGTCCGTTAGACTGAAGTCGCTCTTCAAGTTGCCCTAATTTGGGTCAAATTTTGGCATGGTCAGAATGTCCAGCCTCAGTCCCTTCCTTCATTTGTGGGTAGTTGCATTATTATAAAAAGTCAACTACTCGCCATCTCCAACCACGTCTCCAGGGGAATGACGATCCAGGCCCATCGACAGCCAAACGTGGAGCCATCTGCCGTGGAACACCATGCACTTCAAGCTTGCCGTTCTGACGTATCTTCTTGCTGCGGCCGTCAATGGCCAAGGTGTGGGAACGCAGCAGACCGAAACCCATCCCAAGATGACTTGGCAGAAGTGTTCTGGAAAAGGCAGCTGCACCAACCAGAACGGCGAGGTTACCATCGATGCCAACTGGCGCTGGCTGCATGACAAGGGCGGCTACAGCAACTGCTACACAGGAAATGACTGGAACGCTACCGCTTGTCCGGACAATGCGAAATGCGCCTCTCAATGCGTGGTTGATGGTGCCGACTACAAAGCAACCTATGGCGCTAGCACGTCCGGAAACGCTCTGACCCTCAAGTTTATCACCAAGGGTCAATACGCTACTAACATCGGGTCCCGCATGTATCTCATGGCCAGTCCGACCAAGTACGCCATGTTTACGCTGCTGGGCAACGAATTCACTATGGATGTCGATGTCAGCAAGCTGCCCTGCGGACTGAACGGTGCCGTTTACTTTGTCAGCATGGATGAGGATGGTGGCATGGGCAAGTACTCCACCAACAAGGCTGGTGCCAAGTATGGTACCGGCTATTGTGACTCGCAGTGCCCGCGCGACTTGAAGTTTATCAACGGCAAGGTGAGGCAACTTCTTACTTTGCGGATTTTTGCCATCCTAACCACTTTCTCAACAGGGCAATGTTGAGGGCTGGAAAGCCTCATCCAACGACCCAAACGCCGGGGTAGGTGGTATGGGGTCCTGCTGCGCTGAAATGGACATCTGGGAGGCAAACAGCATCTCGACCGCCTTCACGCCGCACCCGTGCCAGAACGCGGCGCAACATTCCTGCAATGGGGACGACTGCGGGGGCACCTACTCGGCGACGCGCTTTGCTGGCGACTGTGACCCGGACGGCTGCGACTTCAACCCGTATCGCATGGGTGTGCATGACTTCTATGGCCCGGGCAAGACCGTCGACACCACCAAAAAGTTCACCATCGTGACCCAGTTCAAGGGGTCTGGGACCACTCTGACCGAGATCAAACAGTTCTTCATCCAGAACGGAAAGAAGATCGAGATGCCGGCTGCGACATGGCCGGGGCTGACGGGCAATAGCATCACCCCTGACTTTTGCAAGGCCCAGAAGCAGGTCTTTGGTGACCATGACCGTTTCAACGACATGGGCGGGTTTGATAATATGGCCAAGGCCCTTGCTAAGGGCATGGTGCTGGTGCTTTCGCTGTGGGATGATGTGAGTTCAACTTTCGTTTGCTCTCTCACTTTGCTGTGACTAGTGAAGCTTGTCGTTCTTCCTCACTAACGCACCCAAACCCAAAGCATTATGCCAACATGCTGTGGCTCGACTCGACGTACCCAACGGATGCCGACCCAAGCACGCCCGGCAAGGGCCGTGGAACATGCGACACCACCAGCGGTGTTCCGGCCGATGTCGAGTCCAGGAATGCGTAAGTGACACACGTTGCTTTGGTTCTTATTTCATGAACTGCCAACATTGCTAACTCAGTGCCAATGCAAAAAGCGATGCTACTGTTATATACTCCAATATCAAGTTTGGCCCATTGGATTCAACATACACTGCTTCTTAAGTTAGTCTTTGGAATGAAGACATAACATGTACCTGGAGAGTAGTTATCTTTTGTTTCGTTTCGTTGGCTCAAAAATGGAGGTGAATATGCGTCCATGACGTGTGGTATGTCAGACGGTCGTTACTACTTATGAGAGTCGGTCAGTTTTAGTCAAGGAACTCGAACCCAAGGATCCCAATGTTGAGTTCAATCTCAGGGTTAGTTACGTGCAATCAGAAACTATTTGTCTGTCTAATTTTCGCTCTCGCGATTGTTTTGTTGACAAGCTTCTTGGCGCCTCAAGTTGGCCGACTTGCAGCAAGACAAATACTCAATGAGGTCGAGACTTGAGAGAAAGTAGAGATTGGAAGGCGCTTCTTTAAATAACTTTTGCGTTTTGATTGGGAGGTGTGACGTCAGATCCCCTGATTGTGCCAGAAGAAGTCGGGAAACGGGGTCGCGATATTAGCCGCCGGGAGTGGACAAACACGTTCGACAATCTAACCCCTCAGTATGATGTGGCACACCATAAATTCTTGGCAGCAAACGTCCCTCTTTCACAAATCAGACACACCACAGAGTCCGAATTATTTATTCACTTATCAACGCGATGTCTGGAATCAGCATCTACGACATCGCTATACCTACATTCACCAAGGGCCTCAAAGCCTTTGAGCACATCCTCAGGAAAGCCGAAGGTTTTGCGCAAGAAAATGGTCTGGATGCCAATGCGGTGTTACCAAACGCTCGACTGGTTGACGACCAAAACCCCCTAGTCTTTCAGGTCCAGAACGCGACCAAGACCGTCAAAATCAATGTTGATCGCTTGACTGGCATCGATTCCAAGCCTTTTGAAGACAAGGAGGCGACCTTTGAGGATTTGTACGATCGAATAAATGCCACCTTGGAGCTCCTGAGAACTGTCGACCCAGAAGCCGCAAACGCCAGAGCCGATGCCGTGGTGGACCTGTAAGTCGTCGCCCACGGTTACCTGTCCTAGGAATATGTATGGGTGACCTTCAAGTTATTAACTAACACCACTTTATCTTCCCAGGCTCGCCGGAGGGAAGCCCATTCAGTTGTCAGTGAAGAATGCTGTGCTGGGACATGGGATCCCAAATTTTGTATTTCACATCACAACAGGGTATTCCATTCTGAGGGCCAAGGGTGTCCCGCTGGGGAAGGCGGATTTCATTTGCAGCTTTGTCGGTTTGTAATGGGGGTACTAGGTGCTGGGATTGAGCTTTGGTGACTAGCAAATTTCTCGAGAATAGACTCAACATTCTTCATAATAAACTCGCCAAGATTCCTTGACGCCAAACACCTGCCCAAGCTAAAGCTTGATAAAGTCCCATCACGGACCTTAATTAAGACATCCAACTTGATTTGGACGCCCGCAACTCGTTGGGGCAAAATTTCTCACACAAAGCGGTCATGTTATTTTTGACGCTGCGTCTCGTTAGACCACAACACTTTGGCCACTCTGTTGGGATGTGTTCACGTCAGGGTGAGCTTACACTCGACGCAAGCTAGAACCAGTGATGAGAATTGCCGCGCCGAGATCAAACCGAAGAGAGTATAGGAGGTTCCTGTCATCCCACTCCTCCTCTTGGTTGCAAGCGAAAACAAGTCAGTGACAAGACATGGGATTTAGGACAGACTGTGAGACTTACGGGGCTCTGACGGCGGGAAATGTCGCTTGTAGCTTTCCACATAGGCCTTCGCACTCAGCCGATGTCTCGCCGCTCTCCAATCCCCGATTTCGTATTCATTGTGCGCGTAAAACGAGCCGGCGTCAAAGACAAATGGCTCTCCAGTTGCTGTATCAGTGGCTGTATTCTCATCCCAGAGATCGCCATGCACGAGACAGGGCTTGATGCTCCTGCCGTCCAACTGAAGAGGTTCCAGCAGTGTCGGAATGACTACGTCGAGTGTCAAACGACATACCTGGTCGAATTCGGGCCAAAAGCCGTATTTTTCAGTGTCAAGCTGTATCATATGCGCAAGCTGTTTGCGAAAGAGAGCCGCCCATGAGTCTTACCAGCAGTTTGTAATTTGTGGAAGCTTGCCGTGGCATGTCGTTACGTGGAAGCCAAATTTCCCAGTCGGGGAGGTCGAGTTTTTGTGAAGCTCGGCTAATCTGGCAGTGAAAGAGACTGGGTCCGAAGGCGGTTGCTCGCCAATATCGCGGAATTGGGTCAAGAGGAAATATGTCTCGCCTTGACCGTGATACTTGCCCCATGAGTATGGTGACGGTGCAAAGTCGAGAGACACGCTGCGGATTGCTTTGAGCGACTCGAATTCGCCCTCAATCATGATTCGTCCAGTGTCTCCAAGGGCCACAGTCTATTAAAACAACGTTCATGGTCAGCACCCCCGTGAAGTTCGGACTAGAGGTAGTGGTAGTATGATGCGATGGAACCTTTAGGAAGTAGCTGACACGCTCCCCACTCAACATCTCGACATCGATCTTGCCTATCTCCCCCCAGAGTGACCCAGCGTAGTTTCTTGCCTCGATTAGTTTGGGGCAGGGTGCTGGCAATGCTACGGGACAGTCTTTTTAGCACTCAACTATCTCGCCAAACATCCAAGGGGCGAGAACTAATACTACCTTTGATGACGGCATCATCCAGCTGAAAGGTCGATCCGAGCTTGGGCTTTGGAACTGGCTGGGCTGGTGCTCCTTCACCGGCATGCCGGTCCACGACACTTTCGTTACTCCCGGCTTGAACCTTGTCTACACTGTGGAACACCATGGGCACAAGCTTGATGGAACCAACCAACCAATCTGACCCGAATGGGTTAGCGGGGTAATCCCTACAGAGTGGCATGGGTGGGACCAGATGGAAGGAGTTTGGTCTTGGCTCTTTGGCCAAACCCCTCATTTGCCACGCAAGAATTAGACACGGAGGGTTACTTATGTTCCCTTTCACAATGGCCTCAATCAGTAATATACGGTTGCAATTATGGATCTTGGGTAACTATAGCACTGTCCAGTTTCTCTCTCAGCCTCCCCTCTTCATCGCCAACCGGCCAGATACTGACCGAGCGAGTCATCCAGGAACAATCCGAGCTGCTGAGGCGATCGCCTGGACCTCCATCTTCCCGTATGCCTATTACATGATCAAATCATTTCATGAGGTCCCCGAGCTAGAAATCGCATTCTACGCCGGACTACTGATTGCTATCTTCACCTTTTGCGAGTTTCTCAGTGGCATGTTCTGGGCCTGGGTCAGTGATCGTATCGGCCGAAAGCCTACCCTGTTGATTGGGATTGTGTGTGGAATTGCCACTACTCTTCTCTTTGGCTTCTCCCGGTCCATTGCCATGGCCGCGATGACGCGCGCCTTTGGGGGCCTCTTCAACCCGAATGTCTCGCTCGTTCAGACCTGCACTGGCGAGCTTGCAGAGAAGGATCAGCAAGGTATGATACGTTTGACTTCTTTCCGTGGTTCTTTTCTCACAGAAACCAGCCAAGTCCTTTTCTCTTGTGACATTTATTCGGTCTCTTGGGTGAGTTTAGAACTGCTACTCCGTCAATATCCCAGTTGACTTCACATCCAAAATGATTAATTAACAACTAACGTCATCACCAAAGGAACCTCATCGGACCTGTCCTGGGGGGTCTATTGGCTGATCCTACTACCCTCTACCCATCCATGTTCTCGCCCAACTCCGTGCTGTGGACCACGCACAGATATTTGCTTCCTAACCTGGTTGTCGCGCTGCTGCAGCTATCAGAGCTGATTGTTACCTTCTTCTATCTGAATAAAACCCACCACAACTTTGCCCATCGCCGCTACTTTACTGCTGGTCACATACAGCAATTTGTCACCAACTTGTTTCCAAAATGGCGTCCTGACACACATTACGTCCTGCTCAGTACTGTTGCTGCTTCAGATACACTGGGCCATGACGAGAATACCCAGAGCCACGCTCTTGAGGAGGAACTGCAGCAGGGTGAGCCGAATCCATCAGAGGCGGATTCCAAACTTTCCTCAGAAACGCAAGCTTTTACATTGCAGGTCGTCCTCCAAATACTCTCCGTGTCCCTGCTAGCCTTCCACAAGGTTTCCTCCGACACCATCATGGCCATATTCCTTGCTCTACCACCTTCTACAATGTCCACTGGGGTGGCCATACCCGCGGCTGCGACTCGTGGCGGATTCGGCTTCAGCACGCAAACCATTGGCCTCGTCTTCCTCACCGAAGCCATATTTCGGGTGGCGATTCAAGCGACACTCATTCCTTTCGTCATCTCCCGCCTTGGAGCCCTGAGGGCATACAGGTGGACACTTGGCCTGTATCCTACCCTGTATATACTCACGCCATTCCTACCATGGCTGCCATCATCCTGGCAGCAGTTTGCGGCATTGCTACCTGACTTGTGGCTCAAAGTTGCGCTTTCATCAATCGGATATGTGTGCTCCGCAATCTTGTGAGTTGAAACTTGAACTTGCCACAAAAACTCGCGTGTATAAAATTCTGACGTCTCCAGAGTGACAAACACTGCCCCCTCAAGGCAGACGCTTGCCAAAATCAACGGCGCTGCGGCATCCTTTGGGTGTCTTGCTAGATCTGTCGGGCCAATCATAAGTGGTAAGCTTTTTGCGCTGGGTCTGATGTCGGGCCATCTGGAGGTTTCATTCTGGGTTCTTTCTGGTGTTGCATTGCTGGGAGCTGTTGAAACTCCCTTCCTTCTGGATCACCCATAAGGTAAAAGATGGTCATATGACCCATAGTAAGTTCTCAACTTCTCAGCTGCTTGTGTATCCTATCCTGGTTTGACGAGGCTAATAAGACTACCTGCCTACCTACATTACAGGGGGATTTGGCAAAATGATTAGCATATGGAGCGGTCAAATGCGGTGACAGCTGCGTCGCAACACAGTTCTCCACCCCTCCCCCCCCCCCAAATTTTTTTTTATTATTATTTAATTCTGAGTCCTTTTGGTGTCTAAATCAGGCGTCTCTTCCTCAACAGGCTGCATGCACTGTTGCTACGGGGTGGAAGGTAACCGCGAAGAGGTGGGTCGTGGTATAATCCAAAAGAATCAAGATCGACATGGATCTGTCGGCATAGATCCTGATCCAGAACCCGGCGTCCGCTTAGAGCACTAAACTGTGTAATAAGCTGTCAATCAGTTGTGGCTGCCCACTCATATTACACGCCCAGAAGGCGATCCGGCAGCGCGGGTTGTCGGGAAACCCGATGCCTGGCTTAGTCCGTCCGAAACAACCTATCTAGGCTCCAACTTCAGGGGCGACAGAACCATAACCTCCCCTGCATGATGTGATGTCCAGTTTATGTATATGATCCTTTCTCTCAGTGGGCCCATGAACCACACACCAGTCGGATAAACCACGTGCATTTTCAAGGGGCGGACTTCGCTCTGGTGGAGCTGAATCCGAGCTGCACCTCCCAATGTTGCAGTGACATTCCTTCGATGCTGAGGGACAGATGCAAGAGCATGGTGCGGGGTGCGGTTTGCGGGTCTTCTTGAATTCCTACCGTGGCTGCCATGGAAGGATATCGTCGTAGATACTGCCTTCCCGAAGAAGCCGGGCGTCGGCAGTCACCTAGGTCGGGTCCACATTTTGTCAGGATTAGCCTGGGCTCCTACGCCAATTCGCGAGAGCCACCTTCCTAGATTGGCCAGGTCCAAGGCACTTTCGTTGTGCATAAGTGCGAGCGGCGTCACAAACCAAGGCAGCTGTAAAGTCCGACCCCCGGTTTACTGGGCTGACCGATCAGGAACGACCAAGTCTTTCTTCACACATTAAAGCGTACTGGTGGCTGTGGCGACGGCCTCATAATGTTCGTCTTTTCTCTTTGTCAGCTTGAACTTCAACTTGTTCAAAAATATCTTTCCGACAGCGTCAGCATGGGCTCTCTCCAACAGGAAGTTGCACGTCCGCCGGCCTCGGAACTCAACGTCGAGTCCAAGTCGCCATGGGACCTTATTACTTCGCATCTCCAGTTCCGCAGCAAAGACGCCCAGTTCTGGTGGGACACCACGGGCCGCATTTTCTCAAAACTGCTGCAGGGGGCCGGTTACAGCATATCTGAGCAGTACCGCGAGCTCTTCTTTTACGCTGTCTGGGTAGTACCTGAGCTGGGTCTGGCCCCCGACCTCGACGGCAAGCCCCGAGGGTGGCCCAGTGTCTGGGCTCCTGGCGGCACCCCCATTGAGTTCAGCTGGGACTTTGGCGTCGTTGGCGATGGCGCCATGGTCCGATATTCGTGGGAGCTGATAGGCAAGCATGCGGGAACGCCGCTCGACCCGTTGAACGGACTTGCCGCCGACGAGTGGATTGATCGGGTTCAGCAGCAGGGCCTTGTGCCCGGCCTTGATCTCAACTGGTACCGGCACTTCACACGACACATGCTGCCACCGCCAGACATGAAGCGCGTCAAGACAGCCGAGAGCATTATTGAAGAGACGACGCCCAAGGCCGGAAGTGGTGTTGCTCTAGACATTGAGCCGTCTGGGCCTGTCATGAAGGTGCTTCTCTACCCCGGCTTGCGCGCTCTCGAGCTCGGCATTTCCAACCTCGAGATGGTGGAGCGTGCCATCCGGGCCTTGCCTGCTGAAGAGTTCGCAGCACTAAACGTTGAGCCGCTTCTAGAATACCTCCACGAAGCCACGACACGATGGGGCATGGAGACAGGCATTGTCTGCATCGATTGCCTGAAACCAAGCGACGCAAGAATCAAAATCTACGTTCGCGCGCCAACCACATCGCTCGACTGGCTGATGGACGGCATTACCCTCGGGGGCCGGATGGATCTGAGTGCGTATGAGGATTCCGTTCAGGATCTCAAAGATTTATGGCAAGCATTCCTGGGCGATGGCCCAGAGATGGTCCCCTCTGACGCTCCAGGCCGTGCCAATCCCGGATTTTACTTCACCGTCGGCCGTGGCAAGCCCGCATCACCCAAGATGTATCTGTCGCCCGGCTACTTTGTCAAGAACGATCAGGATGTGATTGATCGGCTCCGCACGTTCTTTGCGACCCGCCGGAAGGGTAGCGCAAAAACAGACGTGGTGGGCAGCTATGAGGCCGCCTTGAAGAGCACCTAGTAAGTTTTCCCCTTCAGGTTCTCTACCCAATGCACCTTTTGTCTAATCATCATTTAGTGGCGATCTTCTCGAGAAACCTGGTTGCGGGACTCTCTTCTATGTTGGAGCTGCCATGACCAAGAAGGACGGGCTGCGAGTTGTAACCTATCACGACCCGCAGATCATCGGCACCAAGAAGCAGGATCTTTTTGGGTCTGGGAGTATTACGAATAGGAAAAGGCAGAGCGAAGGGCAGGAGAACAACACAAACAAAAAGCCACGGAGAAACGATTGATGGTACCAGTATGCCTTGATACAAGTTAGATAGATTTGCATTTCACTAGCATCCTCATCATTAGGAGTAGGAATAAGCAACGAGACGAGGAACGCCATTGTGTGGTTGCCAAGAATGCGGTTTAGCACGCTTTAATTGACGTCCCGCCTTGCTTGGCAAGTCTTCCAAGGCACCAATGGAACTTGTCTGTCTTTATTACATGTATTATCGTATCTACAACAATCTCGCGTCTGCTTCTTTCCCTCAAGCGAATCCGGCTTTTCAGCCAACAGCTCCTCAGCGTGGACGATATCGCCCTTATTCAGATCGTCCGGCAGTGTGCCCAGGGCGCGCTCTCCAAACAACAGATCGATATCCTCCAGCGACACCTGCTTTGTCTCCTTGAAGAAGAAGTACACCACAGGAATCGTTACCAGGATATCCCACGCCACGAACAAAAAGTAAAACTTCCATGACAGTGCCTTGAGCGCCATTGGCGACAGCTGCGACCAAAAAGTCGAGACGAGCCAGTTGCCAATACCCGTGGCAAACGCATTACCGCGCGCGCGGATCTGCATGAGCATGACCTCGGCCATATATACCCAGGAAATAGGACCCCATGACAGTGAGAAGATGGCTGTCACGCAGAAAATGAAGAACACGCCAGCAATGGACAAGCCGTTGTTGGGCTGATCGGGGTTGATCTGGCTGTTGACGGCTGCCTCGCAGATCAAGCCGATGATCGTGGCCACGGTGCCCCACAGCAGCGGCTTGCGGCGGCCAACCCGGTCGATCAGGAAGACGATGAAGAACAAGTTCGCCAGCGGGCCGATGCAGTTGTAGATGTCGGCCACGAGCAACACGCAGATGCTCGCGATACCCAGCGAGCGGTACATGATGGTTTGGTAGTAGCCGATGACGTTGATGCCCGTGAACTGCGTAAAAACTTGGACGGCCAGGCCGTGCATAAAACGTGTGCGCCATGCGGGCACCGTGAACATAATACTCCACCCAGGGGTGGTGATAGCCTTCTCGGCGGCGATAGTGGTCTTGATCTCGTGGAATTCTTGGGCAATCCACCCATTGTTGGTCTTGTCGTAATAGTACAACTTCTTGATGACTCGCACTGCTTCTTTCTTGTGGTCGGTTTCCATCAAGTGGCGGGGCGATTCGGGGAAGAACATGATGCCCGCCAGCAGCAGAGCAGGCGAGGCCTGGAATGCGAGGGGAAAGCGCCACTGGAACTCGCCGAGGTTACCATCGGCGTGTGCAGCGCCGTAACCAACTCAAGTTGAACTGTAGTGAGAGTTGTCAGCAAATCCGGTGACTGTTTACTTTTGCCGTCAGGGGTTAAGGGGGGTACGTACACAATGAAGCCAACACCAATCATTTGCTGTGTCAATCCCACAGTCAAGCCTCTAATTTTGGGATGCGCACCCTCGGACTGATAGACCGGGATAGCCATGATCAGCAAACCAACCGCCCAGCCGGCAGTGATACGGCCGATGAGAATCATGGCGAGATTTCGAGCCGCGGACCGGACAATGGCACCCACGAGACAGATCACGGTGCCAACAATAACGGTCATTTACGGCCGAACCAGTCCGTAGTAAGGCTCCCCTCAACGAGCCAAACACGGCACCTCCCGAGAAGGTGCTGTTGATGGCTCCAATGATGGGCGTATCGGGGGTGTCGAAGAATGCGAGAAAGTTGGGGGCGCGATGATGTCTGTCATAACGCCGGCATCATATCCAAACAGAGGGTCTGTTTCTAGTTTCTAGTCAGCCATAAGTGTACCTAATTACGGCGTGTTTGGTGAGAGGTATGTACCCCGTAGCCGCGAAGAGCGCAAGGGAGATGTTAAAGACTTTGCCCATCTTGACGGCATAAGAAACTGGCGGCCTTAGTCTTGAGCGAGTCGCTAACACTTGGCGATGCTTGTGTCTCTGAGGACTTCAACTTGTTCCCTGGGACATTGTCGATCCCTTATACATGTTCCCCAGACCAGGGCACAACTCACTCCGCAACCGATTCTCCAATTTTTCCCTCCGCCACATTTCCCCAGGTCTCTTGTGCGTCCCAGAACCGCCTCCCCGGAATTATTGGTCATTCTAGACCTGCTTTTGCCCCTCCCCTCCGGTAGCTTGACAAGAATCCTGTACTGAGTACATGGCACGGATGAAGTGCACATCATCGCCTGACCAAGGAAGACAAATGATCCAAAATCCGAAGTCGTTGCAGCACCTTTCCGATGCCGCTAGGTGTAGCCCCATTTGACACAGGGAGTTATGTTAAGCACAGGGTTCCGAACTTTGACTGTGTAAACTTAGACTAGTGGATTCCTCTTAACCTATCGTTTACCAGCTGGAGTATTCTTGGAAAAGAGACACGAATGAGGTCATCATAATCCTAGAAACACGAGGTGGTTGGTTTCGGAAGATTAGCCGAACAGGCTGAATACATAGCGGGCTTCCCGGACCAGGATGAGAAATGTCTTCTAGTGCACAGGTGGAAGCTCCGACTTCCGCAACACATCACAGGTCTAAATAAAACATAAGACAGCAAAAGGTCGATAAATAAAAGGCTGACTCAACTGATTTAACCGACTCGGCTTAACTGACCGAATAACTGACTGAATGACTGACTGAAGGTCCTATCGGCCTGACCGGTAGGTCGAAAACAAAGACTAGATCATAAAAGGCAACGCAAATCGATTCTTCCGAACTAACCTGGCCAGTCAAAAAGGACTAAGGAGAGCTGCCCTCCCTCTGATCAGAGGGTGGGCTGGCCACCTTTTAATAGGGTGGCCAAGAAAAGAAAAGAAATCAGTTATATATTACAAAAGGAGACGAGGGTCACACCCCCCTAAATCTCACAATAAACCAACCACTATTTTTGGCGTTAGTGTTTTCCCCAGCGCACTAGTACGGGCCATCTGTGATGTACCGAGGGACCTAGGTATGTGTTTCTTCTGGATTGTCCTTTTTTTGCAACTCTTACCCGCAAGGTAGCCTGGTGTCAAGGGTTGACGACTTGTAGTAACAGATTCAACCTAGGTATCCCAAGCAGTCTTGGGGGGATTGTTTTGGCTGGCGCAGGTGAACAGCCAAGTACATACGTGCTGGGATATGTAATTCAATATTTCGAATGTGACGTGGTATTTATTGGAGAGCCCTACCTCCATGCCCCGTAAATAATATTGCCCCGTTTGTAAATGGTGGAACTTGGAAGAGTCTCGAAAATGGAATAACAGTATTCGTGCTGAGCAGTGAGGCCAACAAAGTCGAAGGTGTGTTTTTTATCCTTGGAAAAGAGAAACCTTTACGTGAAGCAAAAAGATGGTGTAATTATTGCCCACTGGGCAGGAGCAAGAGTGACTGGTGCTAATAAGAGCGAAAACCGTATATGAAGTAAAATTTGAGTCTTAAGCATTCGTGGATTGGCCCACCGAGACTTTTGAGTTACTTGTTTGAACTGGTTGTCAAATGAATGTTGAGCGTCCGGGTTAGATTCAAGGTTCTAGCTTTTGTCTATGCTTTAGATACCGAAGTAGGTTAGGTAGTCTAGTCGTTCGCGGCCAATATAAACCCCGACATTGAAGGTTGCATGAGTGTGTGTGGGAGGCATCAGCCACATGCATCCAGCCTGGACGGAAAAACATGCGGCTGCCATTTGGGATGATCCTTTACCCCGCTCAGTTATTTCTCGCCCACGCAGCCTAACGTTGCGCCCAGCTTTCACAACTCACCAGTTCCGTCACGGGTTCTGAAGTGCAACTATGTCGGCCGCTGACGATCCCACTTCCAGGGGCCCTTCTCCCTTGAAGCTCCTCTCACTCGGTAAGCGCTCATAATAACGGTAATACGATTCGCTGCTTAATTAACATGTCACAGATGGAGGTGGTGTGCGAGGTCTCTCGTCACTCATCATCCTCAAGTTCTTGATGAAAAGAGTCAACCCACAGAACCCCCCCAAGCCATGCGAGTACTTTGACCTGATCGGCGGCACAAGCACTGGTGGGTATGTGTTAACCTTGGTAAAGATGGTCGTTAGGGGATGCCATGTGCTGACTCTTGTATAGTCTCATCGCCATTATGCTGGGCCGCCTTGGCATGGACGTTGACGCTTGCATCGCCAAGTATCTCGAACTCTCAGCGCAGGCCTTTCGGCGTCAAAGATACAAGGCAAATCTTTTTGGAAGAGCCAAAGATGCCTGGAAGACGGATGGGGCGTATACTTCGGAGAGTCTGGCCGCCGCGATTAAACGCGTGACGAAAGATGTTGAAGATGATGAAAATGCTCCATTATTTCGTCCCGAAGCAGCCTGCAAAATGTAGGTACCCAGGCTGCCATGTGTCATTCCATCTTTGACCACAATAACTAAACCATCTGTCTAGTTTCATCTGCACATTCGCCAAGAATTATAATTCGCCTGAGAGACTTCGCTCCTACACGAACGACAACGCGGTGGAGAGCCTGGACACGGCTGGGTGCGCCATATGGCAAGCTGCGCATGCCACGTCTGCAGCGGCTACCTTTTTCGATCCTATCGAGATAGGCCTACATAAATACGTGAATGGAGCTACAAGCTACAACAACCCTGTCGAGGTCGTCCTTGAGGAAGCCAGAGAGCTCTGGCCAGACTTGGTATCCCGGATCCAATGCATTGTTAGTATTGGCACTGGGGTTATGGGCTTGGATCACTTTGGCGGCAATTTGAAAGAAGTCCATAGCAACAGAGACTGAGAAGACGAAGCAGAGGTTCTTCAAGACACACCAGCATCTCGGTCTGAGCGGGAGATACTTCCGATTTAATGTCGACAAAGGGTTGAATGGAATCGAGTTGGATGAGCATGAGAAAAAAGACAAAATTGTAAGGGCGACGGAGAACTACTTGAACGACCCTCGTGTTAAGCAGGCTGTGAATGAGTTTGTATCTGCTCGGGCATTGCAGAATAGTGAGTAAGACTGTTACAGTCGTGATACATTATTGAAACTTTTTATTAAAGCTTAGGTTCAACCCCCCCCCCCCCCCCCAAAGCACTTAAACCGGGATCCCAAGAGGCAGAATTAGTAGCCAGCGTCCAGCGCAATTACTCTCCGTTTAAAGAGCTTCTAAACTGTACATTCTTCTAGGTAATGACTACTTAAAGAGGTAGTTTCAATCTAAAGTTATGCCTACTAGCTTAGTAATAGCCGAGCCTAGGTGGAGGGCGGAGGGGCTGTAGATTACGCTGGCGAATGTACGGATTGTAAGGAGGGTAGTGCATCCACGGGGGAGTGGATGGAATGTGAGAGTAGTCCACCCGCCGCCGTGGAAGATAAGGCGGCAATTCACTCTGAACCCACATGCGTTCCCTCGCACGCTCCCTCAAACGATCGTTCGCACGCTCCTGCGAAAGATCCCTCGTACCTATCAAAAGCTGCAATTCTCTCCCATCTCGCGCACGATCCCTCGAGTGCTCCCTCGCACGCTCTTTTGAACGCTCTCTCGCACGCTCCTTCGAACGATCCCTCGTACTCATCAAAAGCTGCAATTCTCTCCTATCTCGCGCACGATCCCTCGAGCGCTCCCTCGAGTGCTCCCTCGCACGCTCTTTTGAACGCTCCCTCGCACGCTCCCTCGAACGATTCCTCGCCTCCGCTAACCGCAGCGACTCCCTCTCGGCCTGCTCACGATTGTTCACGAGTATGGTCTGTAACAGCATTTCCCGCTCCCTGGCCCCAAAGTCCCGAGGGCTACTGTTGGGCTCGGTGGGCTCAGCAGCCTCGGGGCTGTCTCTGGGCAGCTTCTCAAAAGAAGAAGCCCTATTGTGCTCACAGCACTTCCCCGTGTCGGCAGATCTCGGGTCTTCATATTTAGCCTTCTGCCTGGGACAGGACACGACTTCGCAGGCATCTGCAGAACCCTTAGCTCTAGACGTCGCGACCCACTTCCTGAACACCCCCCCTTCCTGAACACGTGACCACACACTGTAATTCCCCAGTTCGGATTAAGTTTTCTCTTTATTTCTCCATTTCCTCTCCTCTTTTCTCTTCTCTTACTTCTATTTAAAAAACCCCATTTTATTCTTAGTAATAAATATCCCTATCCCAAAATCCAGTAGTAATAGAGACTGGACGTAGCTATTAAATAGGACAAGCAATTGAATATTAAAAGGATATAATTCACATGTAAGTGGAGAAATGGAGTAGTTAGGCAAAAGTAATACTATTAATATTATAAAATAAATAACCATTGCACCAACTAATCCCAATATCACAAGAAGCTAAAATGGAGAGCTCGGACCAACCAATCCTAATATTACAAAATGCTAAAATAAAGAGCTTGGACTAACCGATCCCAATATTACAAGATGCTAAGATGGGGAGCTCGGACTAACCAATCCCAATATTACAAAATGCTAAGATAGGGAGCTTGGACCAACCAATCCCAATATTACAAGATACTAAGATGGAAAGCTCGGACCAACTGATCCCAATATTATAAAATGTTAAAATGGGGAGCTCGGACCAACCAATCCCAATATTACAAGATGCTAAGATAGGGAGTTCGGACTAACCGATTCCAATATTACAAGATACTAAGATAGGGAGCTCGGACCAACCAATCCCAATATTACAAAATGCTAAAATGGAGAGCTTGGACCAATTAATCCCAATATTATAAAATACTAAGATGGGGAGCTTGGACTAACTAATTCCAATATTATAAAATACTAAGATAGAGAGCTTAAACCAACTAATCCCAATATTACAAAATGCTAAAATAGAAAGCTCGGACTAACCAATCCCAATATTATAAGAAGCTAAGATAGGGAATAGTTAAATAAATAAAATGTAATAATATAAAATAGCATGTAATAAATATAATAAAAAAAATTAATAAATTCGGTTGTTCGTTAAGTAAAATGTTAGAAAAATAAAGGAAAATGTTAGAAAAACAAAGGAGAATGTTGGAAAAAGAAAGGAGAAAAGAAAAGAAATAAAATAAATAGAGAAATTTAGTTTGCAGCTGAACTTACTAAAATTCCATATTACGCCCCTTGTTATTATTTGTATGTAGTAAGCATATTAGCATATAAAGGTTAAACTTTACTTGCTAAAAGCGCGTTACGTCCATTATACTATATAAGCTATTGAAAAGTTCTTTAAAATTGCACTTGTAGAATATAAAGAGCTTTAGGCGAAATGTTATTAGTAGTATATATTTAGCTAGGAAAATTGCTTTGTATTCTTCCTTAGTTTGTTTAATAAGTTTTTTGCATGCGCAACTAAGGGTATAGTAGTTTTTATTAAAAATTATAATTACAAGCACTTATAGTATAATATTAGCTAATTGTAAAGTTCTGTTCTAAAGTATGGCCTAATGTTGTTGAAAACGCTATAATAGGATTTAAGGAGCTTTAAGGAGCCCGGATTACAGGTGTAGCTAGGACTACTTATATAAAGCAAGGGATGTAAACAACTAAGCCCTTTAAAGCTTAGACTCTAATAGCCCGTATGTACTACCTTTTAAAATAGTACGTAATACCTTTTAAACTATAGTATAATAGATAATATATACACTTTAAACCCCTAATAAATGTACTTTAATTTATTTCCTTTTAGCTTTTAAAAAATATCCTTAAGCATTTTGTTAACCTTAAAAATGTATAGCACGAACTATATACAAGTTTATACTCCTTATAACCTAAGTTTTTCTAGCTTGCACATTTGTTAATATAACCCTTTTAATAATTTCCTTATCATCCTACGCGTATAGTATATTCCTTATAATTATTTATTTAAAATATTCCGTTTTAGCTTTACAAAGCGCAAAGTTTAAGTTTTACATTGTAATAGGGGATATAATAAGGATTTCAAAGTCTTTTTATTTTTTAGGCTATACTTATATAAATAGCGTACTATATAGTTATTATAGCCCTAATCTATTTACGTAGCGTTTATAACTATTAGTAAGGATTAGAAATAGAAATTTAGCTGTAAATAAAAATGTAAAATGTTATAATTTAGGTAAAGTAGTTTATATAGTACTATTTTATAGTTGTTTGTACATTAAAGAGTTATTAATAGCAGTAATAATTATAGTTAAAAAAGTAAAATAGTTAGTTATAAAAGCTAAAAGCGCTAAGTAAAAGCAAAATAGCAAATAGCTAGTTAAAAGCGTATTAAAAAATATAAAAGTTTAATATTAATTTATTAAATTAAAAAAAGTTGGGCTTAAAAAAAGGATAATAATAATATAAATATTTAAAAAATCTTTAACAGCTTACTTTAACATTTTAAACCTCTTATTTAACTTTATAATATTAAATGTTCTTTAAACATTATATTAGCAATTTAATTTAATTAAAATATTTTAAATATATTTAAATTAATTTTTTTTTTAATTATTTTAATATTTAAATATAATAGTACTTTCATTTACCTTTCTATTATATTTAAACTATATAAAAGCTTTATTATTATTACTATAATAGTAATACTTTAAAGTATTTTTAAAAACTTAATTTACATAGAGTAGCTTTTTGAAATAATGTAAACAAAACTTACAATTACTAGTAAGGAGAGAGCATTGCTCCTAAATTTTAATAGGAGCTATATTAAAATTAACAACGTTTGCTTTTTATATAACAAAAATAGAAAATTTTAAATAATATTACTTTTATAGCAGCTAATTTACCTTTATTATTATAACTTTTTATTTTTAAAAACATTTTTATATATTTCAATTATTATATAACTTTTTAAACTCGCTTTCTCCTTATATACTTAAATTTTAAAAGCATTATACTTAATATTAACCCTAAATTTAAAATTGTAGCTATTTATATAGCTATATTATAGTAAGGCAATTACAAAGTAGCTTATACAAGTAGCTTAATTGTATATATATTAGAATATTCTTTTAAAAAGTCTTTTTATACACTATTTTGCTTACTAAGAAACATTTTCTCCGAACACTCCTATACATACTAACATCTACCTACTATAAACACTTTTATATAAACATCCTAAATAAATACAAAAATAATAACCTTTAAACAATATATATATTTAATATTTTAAAAAAAATTTAAAAAAATTGTTAAAAAAGTTATACAAAAAATAAATATTAAAAAACAAGCTTATATATTATAACTACTTAACATTTTCGCTTAAAGCGCTTAAAAAAAATACTAACAAATTTTACTATAAATAGGTATTTTTAATGTAATACTTACTATTTATAAAGCTATATTAATATAATTATAAACTCTAGGTTAATTTCTCCCTAGCTAAATAAAAGCGTTTATACTTTAGAAAATACATTTAAGCCCGCCAATTAACAAGGTACGCACCAACCCACTAAGTCCTAAAGCTTTATCCGCCACACAAGTAAAACCACCAACCAATTTACACCCCAGGCCTCCAGTACTTACAAGCGCTATAATAATTATAAAAGTACTAATAATAGCGAAAACAATAACAATAGCAATAATAATAGTAGTAATAATAATAATAGTAATAAAAATAAAAGCTACTTATAAAGTAATTATAAGAGGATTGTACGCAATAGGGTTACATTGCTTACAAAGCGGCGAAAAGCGTAAAAATACAGCTTAATTAACAAGCTAATTAACAACTAACAAAGCCAAACTCCTTTTATTATAGGAAATAGCAGCTATAAGCCTTACAAAATTATTACAAAAATAATTGTACAATTTTAAAGGGATTTTAATATCCTTTTTATAAAAGCTAAGTTCCTATTAAACCTCTTTCTTTTAAGCTAAATCTTTAACAACGTTAACTAAAAAGTATTTTAGAATTTTTATTAAAAGCAATTCAAATCTTTTCGCAATTAAAAATTTATAATAGCAATTAAAGCTATATCCACTATTACCTTTAACTTATATTAGTTTAGTTATATAAAGCTTTTTAAGCTTATAACTATATAAAACGCATTAAAATAGGAAAAGGTCCGAAATTTGCAAAGAAAAGATTTGCGCTACTTATAAGTTATTTTAAAACTAGTTTACCTTTAAGAGTTATTCAACCTAAAAGCGAACAAACAGTTTTAAAAGCTAGAGAAAGTTCGTTATTTTCCTAGCTTCTAAGCATTTTTGGATAACCACAACTTATTTAACAAATAAAGCATTATACATCAATTATAACTCACTTTATTTATTACCTTTTAGCTAGATTTTAACAATAAAACGTTTAACTTAACTATCTCCTAATATAAGCCAATTGCTATTTTAGCCCGCTATTTTAAAAACAAAATCTTAATATTTTTACTGCGAAAGTTACTAATTAAACTTTTTAGCCCCTTAAAAATCAAATTTAATACAAGCAGGGACAAAAATCTAAGGGAGCTAAGATTAATTATAGCAATCAAAAGCCTAGTCAAACATTTCCCCCCTATTAAAAATCTTTACTCCCTTACGTAAAATAATATTGTTAACCTAACCCTTAAAGAGCATATCCTACTACAAACTATTAGAAAAGCAATACTAAAAGGAAAAAAAGCAAATAAGTTTTTAGATGCAAATCCCTAAGAGTTGATGCAAAGCGGGGGTCTAGCTATTAGAAGGATCTAAACTATAGTTAACAATTCCAAAGAACTAAAAAACGTAAACGGCTCCAAAGAGGACGGGGAGAGCAACAGTCCTAATACTAGCAGTGGAAATAATGTAGATAGCAACTAGGGTAGCGTTTAAATTAATTAAAGGCGGCAAACACAAGGCAAATACAAAGCACATACTAAAACAGCCCATTATCTTGCTTACCCAGCCCATTATTTTGCTTACCTAGCACATTCCTAAAATACACCGCAGTCCTAACCTTATAATAAAAATAACGAAAATACCAGCAACAATATCTCAAAAGCTATTATTATAAGCTATTATATAATACAAACAAAATTCAATTTTAAACAAATATAGGGCAAATATAAAGCATATATTAAAATAGCTTATTATTTTACTTGCCCACTACATCCTTAAAACTAACACTATAATTTTAACATTACAATCCTAACTCTACAACAAAAATAACAAAAATACTAACAATAGTATTCCAAACTTATTAAGAATATCGTCCTAACTTCGCACTTTACCCAAACATACTACAACCTAGCCTATTCTAAATTCTATAAAAGGTTAAAATGTTAGGCAAGTATTAAGTTTGCTCCACCACCTTTACTACTCCCACTTATACAAAGCCAATTTTAACCAAATCCTAGTTTTACAAAATGTTAAAATATTTACATTCAATCCAGCTACGTTTTGCTACTATATTCGCTACAAAAACGTTTTAGCTAAATAATATATAATTATAGCTTTTTAATAAAAGTTAAACATTAGTCTGCACTTTAATTTAGTTTTTCTCTAAATACTAGAATTAGCTAAATATTCTAAATACTAATAAAAATAGTTTTAAAAACGCGTTCAAATTCTATACAAACTCCCAATCTTTTATCTCTTTATACTACTTCAATTATATTAACTTAACCCCCCTTTAAAACAAGCCAACCTACAAGCAACGCTCGTAAACTTGCAGAAAAGATATAGAATACACAGAGTTGAACCCAGCCTAGCCGTCCCGCTCTTTGCGCTAGCGCTTTGGCTATACATACCAAACTATTAGAATTACGTACTAAGTACTACTTAAAATCTAATGTATAACTACTACATTCTTTACTAATACCTCCATCTTCACTATTATATAATAAGCCCGCTACTTTAGCATCCCCCTACAATGGGAAGCGACTCCATTCCGCATCTAGCACTATTAAAGTATACATTTATAAAAAGCAACAAATTAAGAAAAAAACTAATAACCTAGCTCTAAGCCTTATTAAGTATATATTAACCTTTTATTATAATTTATACTTTATATTTTACTAATAATAAAATCCTTTTATCTTTAGAAATTATAATTATCCTAAAAGCTACAATAATAAATACTGTTTAAGCGCCCCCTATAGCAATTCTCCTTCTTTTAATATCTTTTAAGCGTAATTTAACAATATTATAAAGTAAAGCAATATTAAAAATAACGATTACCGAACGCTATAATATATAAAAGATAAGGAAAACGTAAAGTTTAATAATTTTAGCAAGAAAAATAGGAACGAACGAGTTAAAAATTAAAATATTAAATACGAAAAGCTTAAATCTATTGAAAATTAAAATAGTAATGCTAAAATTAAAAACAAAAAGTTCCTAAATAATATCTTAGTATAAATCGCTAATTTTAACAAACTTATACAAAAATAGCTACACTTCCCTTTACTAGCTAGCATTACCAGCTAGATTTAGAGTACCTTAAGCAGGCAATATAAGCTTACTTATTATATTATTTATGCTTTTTATATTAATATTATCCTATATTTAGCAATAATGTACACTTAATATAAAGCAAAACATTAGCAATTTTATATAAAATACTACAAGCTACGCTATATATATAATATTAAAAATACAATATTCCCTTTTAATATTACTAAAAAAAGTTAGGAAATAAGTTTATTCCATTAAACGCTAAACATTCTAAGCATATAGTTGAACTAAAATCGCTAAGCTTTCCCTACCGCTAATCGCCTTAAACGTCTATTCATCGGCCAATTAAAAAAAGGCAAGCAAATATGTCTTTACCAAAACGCGCCGTCCAAGCCCCTCCTATAGTACTCTATTAAAAACGTAAACAACGCTATCGCCTTTTTCTCCAACTTAAACTCCTTTAAAGCACCTATTTGTTTGCCTATTATCTTATAACTTACTAAGCTTTTAAAGAGCTTAATTCATCTCCATTACAAGGTTAATATAAACGGGAAAATAAAAAGTGTTCCCATTTACAAAATCCCTCATATATTATTCGCTACAACAAATAGCTATTTGCACCCAATCTTTATATTCTTCCTAAGCATATACTCGCCCAGACGAAAAAACCCCTATTTGAGCAATATAGCCTACGCTACCTTTTACGAAAAAGTCTTACTTTTAAGCTTATCCTACCTTTCGTCCTAAGCAAAGTCCGTTAATTCCATATAAACCAACATCCTCCCAACCTTCCAACGTATCCCAAAGACCTACAAAATTGCAAAGCTTTTCGCTTAAATAGAGTTAAAAAAGTTAAGCTAAAAGGGCAGTACCTAAGGACGGCCCATTAATATTATATTCACCCTATCGAATAATATAATAGTTTAAAACGTAATAAACAAATTCCTCTATAGCCTTAATTGCAACCCGCTACAAAACGATCCTAACCAATTCAACTTCCGCCAATTCTATAATGCCTTTTTCATATACAACAACAAGGGTTTAAAACTCAAAACCCAGCAGCAATAGGCCCTCTTAACTTACATTTAAAACTTCTAGCAACAGCAAAGCCAAATGTACAACAAAGTATTTGCCGTCAACGAAAGCAACAATAAGCAATACCTTAATATTGCCTCCAAAATCTCATCTATCCCCAACCTAAACTACCCCAAAAGCTCTATTCTCCTTACTAAACAATGCTACGTATATAATACTATAGCATTTATCCTAAAAAATATTCCACGTTAGAACAGCGCTAACCGAAATAATAACTAAGCTAATAGAAATAGCGAGGACAACGAGGACGGCGAGCACGGAGAATACAATGTAAACGCTGGAAGGACTGGATAAAATAAGGGTACAAGGTTCAAACCCCTTTCGATACCCTGGATTATTACTTGCGAATACCCTATCACCCTCTTCAAAAACACAATTACACTTACTGCCGAACCCAAACCTATATACCTAACTATTAAATACAAGCTAATATATATACAATTATATTCCCCATTTAAAAAACACTTTAACGTACACAATATTTACCCTTTCTCCTACCCTAGTATTATAAACTTTAATTATACTAAGAATAATTATAAAAGCTTTACTATAATATAAAAAACAAAAAACAATAAAAAGTTTGCAAAAAAGGCTAACTTTAAGTTAAAATAGCGCGTTAATAAAGTTATATAGTCTAATACAGTCTAATACTTTAGCTAGCAAATTAAATTTTAAGTTATAGCCAAGCTTGTATATATTATCTAAAAAAAGGATAAAAACTAAATTACTTTCCTATAAGAGTATTACCAATTATTAAAACTATATAACTTGCAAAGCGCTACTATTATTATTAAAGCCCCATATACAATAGTTAACTTCAACAACATTACCCTTCCATTTAACGCCTTTATTGTTTATAAAACGAATAAATTTAAATTATTCGTCCAAAAAAATATTTAAAAATACTTTATTGTTATAAACAATATCTAAACTTTATATAGCTACAAAATAACGCTATTAGCAATTGCCCAGCTTTATATATTAATAACTCTTAGCTTCCAACACTTCATTTCAAACTTTAAACTATACTAAGCTTAGTTTCTTAACAACCTACCTTATAAAAGCAGTACTCCGGGCCCAAAGTCTAACTTTAGGCTATAAAGTACAATAAATAAATATAGATTCAGGTTCTTCTATTTTAGCATAGTTAATTAGAAGGATTTTAAAATTAATAATGCATACACTAACTAAATTACTTTTTCCAACTTCTAAATTATAATAAAATATTAATAAAGCTTTACATTAATATAAGCTCATTCTTTCCTTAACTAGCTTTTTAAAATTATTAACAAAACAACTTTACGCAATATTTGCAAATTCGTCTTTAAAAAGTACATTTACTTTATATTATAAAAATATAGGGAAATAGCTTTATTTAAAATATTTGAATAGGATAGTATATAGTTAATAAGTTATAAACCTTAGCCAAATAGCTACCGTTTCTACTTTTAAAAGCTATAAAGTACTTTTAAAAGGGTTAGTAGGATTGCTAGTGCAATAATAGGGAACACAGCTTAACTTACCTATTTTGCAGCATTTTTTAAATAAATATAGTATTCAACACTATATATATATAGCCGTAAATATACAACTACTCTAACATTTTAAACGTTTTTTGGAATAGCCTACTAATACCTTAATATTAAAGGTAATATGTACGCAACCTTAATACGCTTTCAACAAATCCTAATATACTATTTCTTCGAATAGTATACTATAATACTGTATCCAAATAACAATAGCACTTTTACATTAATCACTAAAAAGGGAGCTTAAGCACTATATTGCTTCAAACCTCTCCTACCCGTTAAGGCCGTCCTATAAGGCAAGTTATGGATTAAGATTTGCGTAGAGGTTAAATATATAAAGGGCTTAAACTTTATTATAGGGTAGCTAGCAATAGTGCTAGCTTGTTTAAACTGGATCCATACTATTAAAGAAGCTAAAGCATAGGTTATATATAGCTACAATATTGTCTAATATAATTAAAATCCTTAGCTAGAATAAGTTTGTTTCTTTATTTTTAGTTTTTTACTATTACTACCATTACTTTCGCAACTAGAACCTTTTAAAGCTTATAAGTTAGTTAGCTATATTATTATTAACAGCGCTAATAGCACTTATTATTAAAATAAAGGAAACCCTTATACCAAATCCACTTACTATAAAAACCTAAGTTAAAATATAAGCTATTTGGCTATAAATTTAATTACTTACCAAACTATATTACCTAGTTCAATCGCCTCCTAAATCCATCTTTTAAAATGCCTAACATATAAAGTTATACTCCTATCTACAACCTAGGCCGCCTTGCCTATATTATTATCTCCACTTTCATTTTCAACTTCACCTCCTCCCTAACCGCCGTTCTTTAGCCTACAACACTTCTTCGCAACCACTACCAGCTCGTTTTCAACCTAGCGCTTTTACAATCCAATTTTATAATGCATTCCATCTTCCCCTTCCTATCCCTAAGCTAAAGCACCAAATAAAGGAGGCAAAGTCTTACTTAGCAGTTTATTGTTAGTGCTTAAAAGCAAGGGGGGAAAAGCTAGAAAATATTAGCAATTAATTTAACTAATACTAATTAATATATTTAAAATTTACACTAATTGGTATTAAGAGCAGGTCACGTACTAGTACTAGCTTTTTTACTAGCAAAACCTCCAGCGTAATCCAATCCCTTTAAAGTATTAGAACCCTCTAAGCCTAAGCCGTCCAATCCCTCTAAGGCATTAGAATCCTCTAAATTCAAGTTGCTCGAATCTATAATAAATTTAGCAAATAGTAGCTTAGCGGTAGACTTGCTCTTTCCACCTTTTCCTGCGCTACTTATTAGGGCGTTGTAGCGTTAGCGGAATTCCCGACCAGCTTTTTCCACCTCCTTCTTAGCCTAATTTTATTGTATAGTAGTTTTAGTATTAAAGTCCTTTATATTCTTGTTGTATTTTGCTTTAGCTTTTTCGATTAATTGTAAGTACGCATCTCTCTAATTTTCGTTAATGTTCTTAGAATTCTTAGAAATACGCTTGAAGTATTTCTTTATTGTTAATATTATATAATCTTAACTAATAAAAAGTTAGAAAAAGAAATAATACTAATTAATATTATATTATAAACTTACGCTATTTTATAACTTTGCTTTTAAATTCGATCCTTACAATTAGCCTTTCTAAAAGCGGACTTGTAGGTTTTTTTCGCAATATTAACCTCATTTCTAAGTGTAGCCAAATCCGCCTTCAACTTTCTATATTAAAGCAGTTAGAGCGTTGGTATTTTCTAGCTAAAATTATTATCCTCGTCTTATACTTTATCGCCATTTTTATCTACCTACCTAATTATTGTAACAAAAGGATTTTTCCAGGCAAGCTTAGGAGTTCGGTATTGCTTCACCTCCTTTCTTAATAAAAAGGTAAGGGTTATAGTTTTGTTATAGGGGGGCTTCTTTAAAGTTGCTTTTAGTTGGAAATTATTAACAACTTTAGCGCTACGCCTCTCGAAATTTCGGTAGTCGCGTTCCAGTTCCCTAATAAGTACAAAGTAGTACTAATCCAATAGTTGCGTAATATCTTCCTCGATTTATAATATTAAAGCGAACACGTTATTCTATAATAAGTTATTTACCGAAAACAGCTCGAAAGAAGCCAATCCACCTACTTCTTCTTACTTTTTGTAGTACACGTTTAGGAACATAAGGCCAAGTTAATCAATGTATTTAACTAACGCTCCAACCTTCAACTCTATAATAATATTATTTAAAAAATAAAGTAGATTGGACATCATAAGGTAGACCAGTCTAGAATAAAATTAACCAATCCGCTTAGTCCGCTCCAAGCTAAAATTCTTAATATATTATAATAGCTCAATAACCTATACGTAACAATTAAACGAATATAAAAGCATTAATTAAACAGCTTCATAAGCAATAAAAGCTTAAAGCTTCTTATTATTAATATTAACAAACTTTAAATAAAAAACAATATTGTACACTTATTATAAAATATTAATATAATATTACATATAATACCAATTAGTATAGCAATTAATTCTACACTAATTAGTATTATTAAAATATTCACTAACCTTCCACAACATACACTCCTCTAACCAATCGCTAAGAGTGCCCTGCACTCGTAGTATGTAGAACTTAACCATGCTTATTTAACCAATATAAAAAAGCTATTCTAAAATTTGCAAAATAATAGCAATATTCTAAATATAGCTAAACGCAATACCTATATAGTACTATTTATAGCAATTTAGTCTAACGCTAGAAATAAACGAGTTAAAAATTAATATTTAAACTTTAGAAGTCTTATTATTCCAAGTATTTATAATTTACTTGCGCTCGTACAAAGTTATGCTAGATCGAACGGTTAGCACAATAAAGCTAGCCTTCCGTAAAAACGCAACTACAATCCTATAAAAAGTTAATAATTATACAAATAATACCAATTAATATAGAATAAATAATACTAATTAATATTAAAAGGGTATATTTATTATATAATCTAAAGCGAATTCACCACAATAAGAACCCTCTTTCCCTTTTCTACGTGCTATAAGTATATAAATAGAATAAAGTAGAATATAAGCAACTTAGCAATTGCAAAGTGCACTATTTACAATTATTTAATTAGCAGCATAACATCCAAGCTTTCTACTAACGTTTAAAAAAGCTACAACAATTCACTATTACTACAATAGTAAACAATCTACTCTACTAGCTCCGTCCCTAGCTTAGCCAATGTCCTATCCTTAGTAATCGCGTTCTTAGTAGCCTAGCAGGCCTACGTATATAACGTCTTTAGCTAGGTGCTAGCCACCGCTAGCTTGTACTAAGCGGCTACGTTATCAAACTCTTTAAATACTATTGCAATCACCGTATCCTCCTCGTACAATATACACTAAGAATAGTAGTTAATTAACAAGTACATCAAAGCACGAATAAATCCGAGGCTTAAGGAGGCGGTTTGCTTGTTTTCCTTGTCCCTACCTAATTTAGCAGCAAAAATTTCGTTTATATAGTTGGACGTTGGCAAAGTTTCCAACGCTAAGAATATGTTACCCAGCAGGGCGTTAGTCTCCTTGTACACAGTTTTATATCGAGTGCTATAAGCCAGTTCCACCAATATTACATTTATAAGCAGGATATTGTCCTAAGGGAATAGCATTGTAATTCCCCAGTTCGGATTAGGTTTTCTCTTTATTTCTCCATTTCCTCTCCTCTTTTCTCTTCTCTTGCTTCTATTTAAAAAACTCCATTTTATTCTTAGTAATAAATATCCCTATCCCAAAATCCAGTAGTAATAAAGACTGGACGTAGCTATTAAATAGGACAAGCAATTAAATATTAAAAGGATATAATTCACATGTAAGTAGAAAAATGGAGTAGTTAGGCAAAGGTAATACTATTAATATTATAGGATAAATAACCATTACACCAACTGATCCCAATATCACAAGAAGCTAAGATGAGGAGCTCGGACCAACCGATCCCAATATCACAAGATGCTAAAATGGAGAGCTCGGACCAACTGATCCCAATATCACAAGATGCTGAGATGGGGAGCTCGGACCAACCGATCCCAATATCACAAAATGCTAAGATAGGGAGCTTAGACTAACCGATCCCAATATCACAAAATGCTGAAATGGGGAGCTCGGACCAACCGATCCCAATATCATAAAAAGCTAAGATAGGGAATAGTTAAATAAATAAAATGTAATAATATAAAATAGCATGTAATAAATATAATGAAAAAAATTAATAAATTCGGTTGTTCGTTAAGTAGAATGTTGGAAAAATAAAGGAGAATGTTGGAAAAACAAAGGAGAATATTAGAAAAAGAAAAGAGAAAGGAAAGGAAATAAAATAGGTAAAAAGATTTAGTTTGCGGCCGGACTTACTAAAATTCCATATTGCGCCCCTTACCATTGTTTGTACACAACAAGCATATTAGCATGTAAAGGTTAGACCCCACTCGCTAAAGGCGCGTTACGTCCATTATGCTGTGTAAGCTGCTAAAAAGTTCTTCGAAATCGCACTCGCGGAATATAAGGAGCCTCAGGCGAAATGTTATTAGTAGTATGTATTTGGCTAGGAAGACTGCTTTGTATTCTTCTCCGGCTTATTCAATAAGTTTCTCGCACGCGCGACCAAGGGTGCAGCGGTTTCTATTAAAAGTTACAATTACAAGCACTTGCAGCATAATATTAGCCAATTGTAAAGTTTTATTTTAGAGTATGGCCTAATGTTGTTGGAAGCGCTATAGTAGGATTTAGGGAGCTTCGGGGAGCCCGGATTATAGGTGTAGCTAGGACTACCTATATAGAGCAGGGGATGTAAACAACTAAGCCCTTTAGAGCTTAGACCCCAGTGGTCCGTGCGTACTACCTTTTAAAGTAGTGCGCAACACTTTTTAAACTATAGTATAACAAACAATATATACACTTTAAACCCTTAATAAATGTACTTTAATTTATTTCCTTTTAGCTTTTAAAAAATGTCCTTAAGCACTTTATTAACTTTAAGAATGTATAGCACAAGCTACATGCAGGTTTATGCTCTTTATAACCTAAATTCCTCTAACTTGCGTATCCGTTAGTATAACCCTTTTAACAGTTTCCTTGTCATTCTACGCGTACAATGTATTCCTTACAACTGTCTACTCAAAATATTCCGTTTTAGCTTTACAAAGCGCGAGGCTTAGGTTCTACATTGCAGTGGGAAACACAGTAAAAATCTTAAGGTCTTTTTATTTCTTAGGCTATACTTATATAAATAGCGTACTATGCAGTTGTTACAGCTCCAATCTATTTACGTAGCGTTTATAACTATTAGCGAGGATTGGGAATAAAGACTTGGCTATAAATAAAAATGTAAAGTGCTATAACTTGGGCAAGGCAGCTTATATAGTGCTGCTTTATAGTTGCTTGTATATTAAAGAGTTGTTAATAGTAGTAATAGTTATAGCTAAAAGAGCAAGATAATTAGTTATAAAAGCTAGAAGCGCTAAGTAAGGGCAAAATAGCAAATAGCTAGCTAAAAGCGCATTAGAAAATATAAGGGTTTAATATTAATTTGTTAAATTAAAAAAAGTTGAGCTTAAAAAAAAGATAATAACAATGTAAATATTTAAAAAATCTTTAGCAACTTACTCTAACGTTTTAAACCTCTTATTTAACTTTATAATATTAAATGCTTTTCAAATATTATATTAGCAATTCAATTTAATTAAAGTATTTTAAATATGTTTAAATTAATTTGCTTTTTAATTATTTTAATATTTAAATATAATAATACTTTTATTTACTTTTCTATTATATTTAAACTATATAAAAGCTTTATTATTATTACTATAGTAATAATACTTTAAAGTATTTCTAAGAACTTAATTTACGTAAAGTAGCTTTTTGAAATAATATAAACAAAACTTACAATTATTAGCAAAAAAGGAGCGCTGCTTCTAAATTTTAATAAAGGTTATATTAAAGTTAATAACGTTTGCTTTTTATATAATAAAAATAAAAGATTTTAAATAATATTACTTTTATAATAGCTAATTTGCCTTTATTATTATAACTTTTTATTTTTAAAAATATTTTTATATATTTCAATTATTATATAACTTTTTAAACTCGCTTTCTCCTTATATACCTAAATTTTAAAGGCATTGTACTTAATATCAACCTTAAGCTTAAAATCGCAGCTATTTATACAGCTACACTATAGCAAAGTAGTTACAAAGTGGCTTATACAAGTAGCTTAATTATATATATATTGGAATGTTCTTTTGGAAAGTCCTTTTATATACCATTTCGCCTACTAAAAAACATTTTCTCCAAATACTTTTACACGCACTAACATCCACCTATTATAAATACCTTTATATAAACATCTTAAATAAATGCAAAAGTAATAACCTTTAAGCGATATATATATTTAATATTTTAAAAAGATTTTAAAAAGATTATTAAAAAAGTTATACAAAAAATAAATATTAAAAAATAAGCTTATGCATTACAACTACTTAACATTTTCGCTTAAAGTGCTTAAAAGAAATACTAACAAATTTTATTACAAATAGGTATTTTTAATGTAATACCTGCTATTTATAAAGCTATATTAATATAATTATAAACTCTAGGTCGGTTTCTCCCTAGTTAAATAAAAGCGTCCATACTCTAGGAAACACATTTAAGCCCGCCGGTTAACGAGGTGCGCACTAACCCACTAGGTCCTAAAGCTTTATCCGCTATATAAGTGGAACCACCAGCTAGTCTGCACCCCGGGCCTCCGGCACCTACAGGCACTATAATAACTATAGAGGCGCTAATAATAGCGAAGATAATAACAATAGCGATAATAATAGTAGTAGTAATAACGATAGCAATAAGGATAAAGGCTGCTTGTAAAGCGGCTGTAAAAGGATTGTATGCGATAGGGTTGCGTTGCTTACAAAGCGGCGGAAAGCGCGAAGATGTAGCTCAATCGACGAGCTAATTAACAACTAACAAGGCCGGGCTCCCTTTATTATGGGAAATAGCAGCTATAAGCCCTACGAAATTATTACAAGGATAGTTGCGCAACTTTAGGGGGATTCTAATATCCCTTTTATAAAAGCCGAGTTCCTGCCGAGCCTTTTCCTTTTAAGCTAAATTTTTAGCGATATTGGCTAGAAGGTATTTTGAAATCTTTATTAAAAGCAATTCAAATTTCTTTGCAATTGAAAACTTATAGTAGCAATCAAGGCTACATCTATTGTTACTTCTAACCTATATTAATTTAGCTATACAAAGCTCTCTAAGCTTATAGCTATATAGAGCGCGCTAAAACAAAAGGAGGTCCAGAATCTATAGGGAAAAGATTTGCGCTACTTATAAGCTACTTTGGAACTGGTCCGCTTTTGGGAGTTATTTAACCTAAAAGCGAATAGGCAATTTTAAAAGCTGGAGAAAGTTCGTTATTCTCCTAGCTTCCAAGCGTTTTTGGACAACTACAACTTACTTGGCAAACGAGGCATTACACATTAATTGCAATTCACTTCATTTATCGCCTTTTAGCTAGGTCTTAACAATAAAACGTTTAACCTAACCGTCTCCTAATACAAGCTAATTGCTATCTTAGCCCGCTATTTCGGAAACGGAATCTTAGCATTCCTACCGCGAAAGTCACTAATTAAACTTTTTAGCCCCCTAAAGATCAAATCTAGTACAAGCGGGGATAAGGATTCAAGGGAGCTAAGATTGGTTATAGCAATTAAAAGCCTAGTTAAACATTTCCCCCCCATTAAGGATCTTTACTTTTTTGCGTAGAATAATATTGTTAACCCAACCTTTGAAAAGCATATTTTACTATAAACTATTGGAAAAGTAATACTAGAAGGAGGGAAAGCAAATAAGTTCTTAAATACAAATCCCTAGAAGTTAATGCAAAGCGGGGGTCTAGCTATTAGAAGAATTTAGGCTATAGTTAGCAATTCTAAAGAACTAAAGAACGTAGACAGCTTTAGGGAGGACGGAGAGGGCGGCAATTCTAGTGCTAGCAATGGAAATAATATAGATAGTAACTAGAGTAGCGTTTAAATTAATTAAAAGCAGCAAACACGAGGCAAATACGAGGTATATACTAAAACAGCCTATTATCTTGCTTACCTAGCCCATTATCTTGCTCACCCAGCACATTCTTAAAACATACCGCAATCCTAACCCCACAATAAAAACAACGAAAATACTAACAACAATATCTCAAAAGCCATTATTATAAGCTATTATATAATACAAATAAAGTTTAATTTTAAACAAATATAAGGCAAATATAAAGCACATGCTAAAACAGCCTATTATTTTACTTGCCCACCATATCCCTAGAACTAACACTGCAATCTTAATATTGTAATCCTAACTTTATAACGAAAACAACGGAAATACTAGCAATAGTATTCCGGACTTGCTAAAAATGTCGTCCCAACTCCACACCTTACTTGGATATATTGTAACCTAACTTATTCTAAATTTTATAAAAAGTTAGAATGTTAAGCAGGCATTAAGTTTGCTTTACTACCTTTACTACTCTTACTTGCACAAAGCCAATTTTAGCCAAATCCTAATTTTATAAAATATTGGAATATTTATATTTAATTTAGCTACGTTTTGCTATTACATCTATTATAAGAACGTTTTAGCTAAATAGCATATAGTTATAGCTTTTTAATAAGAGTTAAACATTAGTTTATACTTTGGTTTAGTTTTTCTCCAGATACTAGAATTGGCCAAATATTCCAAATACTAACAGAAATAGCTCTAAGGACGCGTTTAAATTCTGTACGGACTCCCAATCTTTTATCTCTTTATATTACTTTAATTGCATTAACTTAACCCCCCTCTAAAGCAAGCCGACCTGCAAGCAACGCTCGTAAACTTGCAAAAAAGACATAGAATATACGGAGTCGGACCTAGCCCAGCCGTTCCGCTCTTTGCGCTAGCGCTCTAGCTATACATACCAAACTATTAGAATTACGCACTAAGTACTACTTAGAATCTGATGTATAGCTGCTACATCCTTTACTAATACCTCCATCTTCACTATTGTACAATAGGCCTGCTACTTTAGCATTCCCCTATAACGGGAAGCGACCCCGTCCTACATTTAGCGCTATCAAAGTATACATTTATAAAAAGCAATAAGTTAAGGAGAAAACTAATAACCTAGCTCTAAGCCCTATTAGGTATATACTAACCTTTTACTATAACTTATGCTTTATATTTTACTAATAACAAAATCCTTCTATCTTTAGAAATTATAATTATTCTAAAAGCTATAACAATAGATACTACTTAAGCGTCCCCCACAATAATTCTCTTTCCTCTAATATCCTCTAAGCGTAGTCTAATAGCGCTATAGGGCGAAGCGACGTTGAAAATAACAATTATTAAGCGCTATAATATGTAGAAGACAAGGAAAATGTAGAGTTTAACAGTTTTAACGAAGAAAATAGGAACGAACGGGTTAAGAATTAAGATACTGAATACAAAAAGCCTAGATCTATTGAAAATTAGGATAGTAACGCCGAAATTGAAAACGAAAAGTTTTTAAACAATATTTCAGTGTGGATCGCCAATTCCAACGAACCTATACAAAAACAGCTACACCTCCCTCCGCTAACCAGCATTACTGGCTGGATTTAGAGCGCCTTAAGCAGGCAGCACAGGCTCGCCCGTTGCATTATTTATGCCCTTTATATCGGTATTATTCCGTGCCTAGTAACAACGTACGCCTAATATAAAGCAGAACATTGGCGGTCTTGTATAAAGCACTGCGGGCTACGCTACACATATAATATCGAAAGTACAATATTCCCCCCTAGTATTACCGAAAGGAGTTGGGGGATAGGTTTATCCCGTTAAACGCCAGATATTCTAGGCGTGTGGTTGAACCGGGATTGCCAGGCTTTCCCTACCGCCGATTGCCTCGAACGTCTGTTTATTGGCCAATTAAGAGAGAGTAAGCAGATATGTTTTCACTAGAACGCGTTGTTTAAGCCCTTCTTACAATACTCTATTAAAGATATAGACAACGCTATTGCTTTTTTCTTTAACCTAAACTCTTTTAAAACACTTATTTGTTTGCTTATTATCCTACAATTTACTAAGCTTTTAGAGAGCTTAATTTATCTCTATTATAAGGTTAATGTAAATAGGAAAATAGAGAGTGTTCCCGTCCATAAGATCCCTTATATGTTGTTCGCTACAATAGGCAGCCGTTCGCACCCAATCTTTATGTTCTTCCTAAGCATGTACTTGCCCAGACGAAAAAACCCCTATTTGAGCAACATAGCTTACGCTGCCTTCTACGAAAAAGTCTTGCTTCTAGGCTTGTCCTACCTCTCGTCCCAAGCAAAGTCCGTCAATTCCGTACAAACTAACGTCCTCCTAACCTTTTAACGTGTCCTGGAGACCTATAAAGTTGCGGAGCTTCTTGCTTAGGTAGGGTTGGAGAAGTTAGGCTAAAAGGGCGGTGTCTAAAGACGGCCTATTAACATTATATTTACTTCGTTGAATAATATAATGGTTTGGAACGTAATAAGCGAGTTCTTTTATAGCCTTGATCGCAACCCGTTGCGAGACAATCCTGACCAATTCGACCTCCGCTAATTCTGCAATGCCTTTTTTATATACAATAGCAAGGGTTTAAAATTTAAGACCTAGCAGCAACGGGCCCTCTTAACCTGCATCCAAAGCTTCTAGCAGCAGCAAAGCTAAATGTACAACGAGGTATTTGCCGTCGATAAGAGCAGCAATAGGCAATACCTTAATATCGCCTCCAAGATCTCATCTGTCCCCAGCCTAGGCTACCCTAAAGGCTCTATCCTCCTTGCTAAGCGATGCTGCGTGTATAACACTATAGCATTCATCCTAAAAGATGTTCCGCGTTGGAACGGCGCTAACCGAGGTGATGGCTAGGCCAACGGGGATAGCGAGGACGGCGAGGACGGCGAGTACGGAGAATATGGTGTAAGCGTTGGGGGGATTGGGCAAAATGAGGGTACGGGGTTCAAACCCCTTTCGATACCCTGGACTACCATTTGCGAATACCCCATCACCCTCTTTAGAGATACGGTTACACTTACCGCTGAACCTAAACCTACATACCTAGCTATTAGACATAGGCTAGTGTATATACAGTTATATTCCCCGTTTAAAGAACGCTTTAACGCACGCAACATTTACCCCTTTTCCCACCCTAGTATTGTAAACTTTGGTTATACCGAGAATAATTATAAAAGCTTCACTGCAGTGCAGAAAATAAAAAATAGTAGGGAGTTTACGAAGAGGGCCAACCTTAAGTTAAAGCAGCGCGTCAACGAAGTTATGCAGTCTAATACAATCCAACATTTCAGCTAGCGGACTGAGTTTTAGGTTATAGCTGGGCTTGCATATATTATCTAAGAGGAGGACAAGAACTGGGCTACCTTCCTACGAGAGTATTACCAACTATTGAGATTATATAACTCACAGAGCGCCACCACCGTCGTTGAAGCCTTGTATACAGCGGTTAACCTCAACAATATCACCCTTCCATCCAACGCCTTCGTTATCTATAAGACGGATGAATTTAAATCATTCGTCCGGGGGAACATTCAAAAGCACTTCGTCGTTATAAACAGCATCCAAGCCCTATATAGCCGCGAAATAACGCTATTAGCAGTTGCCCAGCTCCATACATTAATAACTCTTGGCCTCCAACACTTCATTTCAAACCTCAAACTGCGCTAAGCTTAGTTTCTCAACAACTTGCCTTATAAAAGCGGTGCTCTGGGCCCAAAGTCCGGCTTCGGGCTACGGAGTACAATAGATAAATACGGATTCGGGTTCTTTTATCCTAGTACGGTCAATTGGAGGGATTTCAAGATCGATAATGCGTATACTAACTAAGTTACTTTTCCCAACTTCTAAGTTATAGTGAGATACTAACAAAGCCTTATATTAATACAAGCTCGTTTTTTCCTTAACTAGCTCCTCGAAATTATTAACAAAATAACTTTACGCAATATTTGCAAGTTTGTCTTTAAGAAGTGCGTTCACTTTATACTGCAGGAGTATAAGGAGATAGCCTTGCTCAAAATACTTAGGTAGGATAGTGCACGGCTAATAAGTTATAAACCTCAGCTAAACGGCTACCGCTTCCACTTCCAAGGGCTGCAGGGTGCTCTTAAAAGGGTTGGCAGGACTGCTAGTGTAGTAATAGGGAACACAGCTCAACTTACCTATCTTGCAGCATTCTTTGAATAGATATAGTGTTCGACATTGTATGTATATAGCTGCAAATACACAACCATTCTAGCATTCCAGACGTTCTTTGGAATAGCCTGCCAATACCTTAATGTTAGAGGTAATGTGTACGCAACCTCAATACGCCTTTAATAGATCCTGGCGTACCGTTTCTTCGAATAGCATACTGCGGTACTGTATCCAAATAGCAATAGCACTTTCGCGTTAATTACTAAAAAGGAAGCTTGGGCACTGTATTACTTCGAATTTCTTTTACCCGTTGAGGCCGTCCTATAGGGCAAGTTATGGATTGAGATTTACGTAGAGGTTAAATATATAAAGGGCCCGGACTTTATTATAGGGCGGCTAGCGACAATACTAGCTTGTTTAGACCGGATCCGTACTATTGAGGAAGCCAAAGCATAGGTTACATATAGCTATAATATCGCCTAATATAATTAAGGTCTTTAGCTAGAATAAGTTTGTTTTTTTATTTTCGGTTTTTTACTATTATTACCGTTACTTTTGCAGCTGGGACCTTTTAGAGCTTATGAGTTAGTTAGTTACATTGTTATTGGCAGCGCTAGTAGTGCTTATTATTAAGGTAAAGGAGACCCCTATGCTGAATTTACTTACTATGAAAACCTGGGTTAAGATGTAAGCTATTTGGCTATAGATCTAATTACTTACTAGACTATATTACCTAGTTTGGTCGCTTCCCAAATCTATCTTTTAAAATGCCTAGCATATAAAGTTATGCTTCTATTTACAACTTAGGCCGCCTCGCCCATATTGTCATCTCCACCTTCATTTTCAACCTTACCTCCTTCCTAACCGCCGTTCTCTAGCCTACAACGCTTTTTCGCAACCACTACCAACTCGTTTTCAGCCTAGCGCTTTCGCAATCCAGTTTCATAACGCGTTCCATCTTCCCCTTCCTATCCTTAAGCTAGGGCATTAAGTGGGGGAGGCAAAGTTTTACCCGGCAGTTTATTGTTAGCGCTTGGGGGTAAGGGGGGAGAAGCTGGGAAATATTAGCAATCAATCCAACTAATACCAATTAGTACATTCAAAATCTACACCAATTGGTATTATGGGTGGGTTACGTACTAGTACTAGCCTCTCCACTAGCAGGACCTCTAGCGTAGTCCGATCCCTCCAAAGCATTAGAACCTTTTGGGCTTAAGCTGTCCGATCCCTCCAGGGCATTAGAATCCTCCGAGCTCAAATTGCTCGAGTCTATAATAAATTTGGCGGATAGTAGCTTAGCAGTAGACTTGCCCTTTCCACCTTTTCCTGCGCTACCTGTTAGGGCGTTATAGCGTTGGCGGAATTCCCGACCAGCCTTTTCCGCCTCCTTCTTAGCCTGGTTTTGTTGTGCGGTAGTCTTGGCGTTAAGGTCCTCTATATTCTTATCGTATTTTGCCTTAGCTTCCTTGATCAATTGTAAGCACGCATCTCTTTAATTTTCGTCGATGCCTTTGGAATTCTTAGAGATACGCTTGAGGTGTTTCTCTATCGTTAACACTATATGGTCTCGACTAATAAAAAGTTAAAAAAGGAAATAATACCAATTAATATTATATTATAAACTTACGCTATTCCATAACCTTGCTTTTGGATTCGATCCTTACGATTAGCCTTCCTAAAAGCGGACTTGCGGGTTTCTTTCGCAACATTAGCCTTGTTTTTAAGTGCAGCCAAATCCGCTTTTAACTTTCCGTACTGGGGCAGTTGGGGCGTTGGTGTCTCTTAGCTAGAATTATTATCCTCGTCCTGCACTTTATTGCCATCCTTATCCACTTGCTTAACTGTTGCGGTAAAGGGATTTTTCCGGGCAAGCTTGGGAGTTCGGTGTTGCTTTACTTTCTTCTTCGACAAAGAGGTGGGGGTTGTGGTCTTGTCGCGGGGGGGCTTCTTCGGAGTCGCTTTTGGTCGGAAATTATTAACAACTTTGGCGCTACGCCTTTTGAAATTTTGGTAGTCGCGTTCCGGTTCCCTGATAAGTGCAAGGCAGTACCAATCCAATAGCTACGTAATGTCTTCCTCGATCTGTGGTATTAAGGCGAACACGTCGTCCCACAACAAGTTATCCACCGAGAACGGCTCGAAAGAGGCCGATCTACCTGCCTCTTCCTACTTTTTGTAGTACACGTTTAGGAACATGGGGCTAAGTTGGTCAACGTATTTGACCAGTGCTCCAACCTTTAACTTTATAGTGATATTGTCCGAGAGATGGAGTGGGTTGGACATTATAAAGTGGACCAATTTGGAATAGAATTGACCGATCCGCTTAGTCCGCTCCGAGCTAAAATTCTTAATGTATTATAGTAGCTTAACAACCTATATGTAACGATTAAACGAATACAAGAGCATTAATTGGGCAATTTCGTAGGTGATAAAAGCTTAGAGCTTCTCGTTGTTGATATTAATAAGCTTTAAACGAGGAATAATATTGTGCACTTACTATAAAATATTAGCATAATATTATATATAATACTAATTAGTATAGCAATTAATTCTACACTAATTAATATTATTAAAATGTTTACTAACCTTCTGTAGTATGCGCTCCTCTAGCTAATCGCTAAAAGTGCTTTATATTTGTAGCATGTAGAACTTGATTATGCTTGTTTAACCAATGCGGAAAAGCTATCTTAGAATTTATAGAATGGTAGCAATGTTCTAAACGTAGCCGAGCGCAATGCCTACATGGCATTGCTTGTAGTAGTTTAGTTTGGCGCTGGAGATAAACGAGTTGAGAATTAATATTTGGACTTTGGAGGTCTTATTGTTCTAAGTATTTATAATTTGCTTGCGCTTGTACGGAGTTATGTTGAATTGAACGGTTAGCATAATAAAGCTAGCTTTCTATAAGAATGCAGCTACAATCTTATAAAAAGTTAATAATTGTGCAAATAATACCAATTAATGTAGAATAAATAATATTAATTGGTATTAAGGGAGTATACTTACTGCATAATCTAAGGCGAATTTATTATAATAAGGACCCTTTTTCCCTTTTTTACGTGCTGTAGGTATATGGATAGAATGAAGTGGAATATGGGCGATTTGGCAATTGTGAAGTGCATTATTTGCAGTTGTTCGGTTGGCGGTATAATATCCGAGCTTTTTACTAACGTTTGGAAGAGCTACGATAGTCTACTATTATTGTAGTGGTGGACGATCTGCTCTACTAGCTTTATCCCTAGCTTAGCTGGTGTCCTATCTTTGGTAATTGCGTTTTTGGTAGCCTAGCGGGCCTGCGTATGCAGCGTCTTTAGCTGGGTGTTGGCTACCGCTAGCTTGTACTGGGCGGCTGCGTTGTTAAACTCTTTGGGTGCTATTGTAGTTACTGTATCTTCCTTGTACAGTATACGCTAGGAATGGTAGTCGATTAACAAGTACATTAAAGCACGAATGAGTCCGAGGCTTAGGGAGGCGGTTTGCTTATTTTCCTTGTCCCCACCTAACTTGGCGGCAGAAATTTCGTCTATATAATCGGACGTCAGCAGAGTCTCCAACGCTAGGGATATGTTACCCAGCAGGGCGTTGGTCTCCTCGTATACGGTTTTGTATTGAATGCTGTAAGCTAGTTCCACTAATATTACATCTATAGGCGGGATATTGTTTTGGGGGAACAGTACAATACCGTTCGGAATAGTAAGAGCGGTGTTTATACCCCGGTTTAGAACATAAACCTGTGTTTGTTTAAGTGTCTCCGTTGTTAATGCAGCCACCTCCTTGCCCTCCTCAATATGCAACTGGGTGTTTGGGTTTAGGAACTACCATTTGAATCTAAGCGTCTCCTCAATTTATTGCAGGCTTGCTACATCCTTGTCCTTTTTAAAGGAGAATTTAGTAATGGAGTTGGGGTTAGTAACGTTATACGACGGCTTGAAGTCCGGATTCGTGATGTTTAAAACTAGGGTTGTAAAGGGCATTTGGAATACCTTATGCAATTTACTTATAAACCAAATTATCAATAAGAATAAGCCTTATTCTGTTACCCAATTTTGTGCTGGGGTCGCTGTAATAAAGCTAATAATGTTTTTAGGGAACAATTTCACTATGCGCTAGGTATTGCCTTCGAAATTCCGCAAGGCTTAAGCCTTGTTGCAAATAACAGCCCTAAACTGGAAGTTTTTAACGGAAGTTATTTTTATTTTTAGCTGCTTGATTTTTCGTATTTCGTTAAAGGGGCTACTTGTACGGCCACTACTTTAGCTAGCTTTAGTACGGATATTATATTTATAAATAGTTAGCAAATACTGCTATAGGATTAATTAATACTAATTGGTATTGTTTAATTTAAATAGTACTAATTGGTATTTAATGGTTTATTTACATACTTAGGTTCGTTTAGGACCTCTTTGTTAGAATTTAAGTCGTTTATATAAAGTTCCTTATCCTCGTTGTCCTCGTTCTTGTCCTCGTCCTCTTTATCCTCATCTTCGAGCGGTTGGTGTGAACGTGCGGGTTGTTTTCCCTTGCTCTTCTAACTCTTTAACTTGCTTAGCTTATTCTGGTAGAGATACTTGTCCAATCGCCAACTACCTGTATATGTAGAAGGGTCGATCTTATCGACCTTTGCTTTGTAAAAGCGCTTATATGCCGTTGTATACGAGGTTAGGATAATATGCGACGTATTGTTGGGGTTTTTAGTGTTCGAGGCCTAGAACTTTATTAGCTTTTCCAGCTTGGGCTTAGTGAGTGTTGCATTCTTACGGGGATCGTTATTCCCCAAACTTAAGGTGGACTTATAATAGTAGTGGAATTTAAGACCTGGGAAGTTTTTGTATTCTTCCCTATATAACTAGGCAACTAGATTGGCTAGCATTAAGATAATTGTGGGCTATGTGGTAATAGCCTTTCCCCTCGCTACTTTTAACTTAAGGTTGTAAATTGCTATCTTAATGGAGAGCATGTATGTAAAGGTTTTCCCGGTATTAACTTCGTTTATTAGTATCTAGTTTTGGAGAGCAGATTTCTTTATTGTATGGCAGATATAGGCATTTAGCAAATATTAGCAAATGGATAGTTTTAAAAGCATATAATACTAATTAATGTAGTATTATTCTGTACTAATTGGTATTAAATGGCAATACCTTACTGACAAGTTGATAGGGCAGGATATGTTTGGCATTTGCTAATTTGCTGTTACCTATGTCCTAGTTGCTCTAGGTGTATTTCTCCTTGATGGCTTGGTAGTCGAATTTTTTGCTGGCCTTTATTGGCTTTGTGGACGTGTCTAGCTTGTTATCGTATCTTCCTAGCAGCTTGATAGTATTAATAAGCATTTTGGTGTCCGTGAAGTCTGGGTCTTTGATGAGGGGATGACCCCGTGACAATATACTCTTGATTGAAAAGCTTTGCTGTACCTTTGCTTCAACCCTCGCTTTCGCATCCTCTTAAAACTCGTTTGGCTTCTGGTTGGCAATGGCTAGTCTTTCTACTATTTTTTCCTGGTTGCTTATGTACTTTTGGAAGGAGGCATCTTTGCTAAAGAAGAGTGGGTATTTGGCAACGATATCTACTTTTGGGTGGAACTCTACTGGCTTTTCGAAGCGCTTTTTATTGGTTATCTTGTTGAGGATTGTGAGTAGGGATAGGCTATTCAAGGGCGGGATGTTGGATTCGTTGGCGAGATCGGATCCGCTGCACTTCTCGCCTTTGGCTAGCTTTTGGTGGTCTAACTACTGGAACGCGTTAAGGGTGTTGAGAAGGGCTGTACGCTTGTATATGCGAGACTGGAGCTCCCCGTTTTTGAAGTGTTTAAGTTGCAGTGTTGTTGAGGATAGGGTTGAACCCTTGACGACCTGGGCTATCTTCAGCACCTTCACCGCCACTATATTCCGTTGAACTGTTTTGTGTATGGAGGATGGGAGAAGCGACGTAGCGTTGTCCGGACGGAAGATGTAAACGACGGGCTTTACTTTCGACGTCGATGGACTAGTGGACCTAAACATATCTACCTTTTTGTTCTGGCGGGTGTTGAAGTATATGAAGTGTAGGAGGGCGCGCATCCAGTTGTTGATATGATACCTACTGTAGTAGTTGGGGGTGTTATTAGTGTGACGTTTGAACTGCTGCTTTCTGGCGAAGTTGTTACTGGTCGTTAAGGAGAGTAGATATGTGTATATATACGCTAGAATTGTAGGAGTGCACGATATTTGATGCTTCTTATTCTTTGTTTGGGCGCTGGGGTTGTTCTAGTTATTATAACGGATTAAAACTGGCACGATGGGGTAACGTTTCGCGGACTTAATCGCTTCGAAAATATGCTTGAACTCTAGTAAGAAGAATATTTTCCGTACGTAGTCGAAAATTTAACTCTAACCCTCGATGTGAATTCTATTATACTGTGCGAACTTGCTACGTTGAGTATTGCTGGATTTGAGAAACTTGAGGGGCTTAAAGAAATTGGCTATTAGTAAACATTAGAAAAGTCTATTAATAAATAATGTATATAATACCAATTGGTGTAGTGTTATTTATAATACTAATTGGTATTACCTAATAGTGGAGATTATATTAAAGAGAGGAGGGGTATGTTAAGAGAAAGGTAAGATATGTAGCTATATAATACTAATTGGTGTAAAAATAAATAGTATTAATTGGTATTATATCCTTTATGCGGGTATGTTAAGAGAAAGGTAAGATATGTGGCTATATAATACCAATTGGTGCTATTTATTTTTATACTAATTGGTATTATATGCCACTATACTATCGAAAAAAAAGAGAATTAACACTTACTATTACAATCTGTGTGCTGTGCTATAAGCTTTGTTGATTTGTAGCTTAGGACAGTAACATAGTTGAGTGCATTCATTTTGTTGTTAACTTTAACGATGTATGCCAACGTTTGATTGGTTTGTTGCTTGTTAGAGTTAATCTTTAACTTTAGGGCACGCTCTTGCGTTTGCTCCTAAATGTTGTAGTTCTTTACTATATACTTAACCTTTGAGGGCGATGTATTATGCTATTTGGGGGCGTTTTTGGACAAAGTCGTTGTAATATTAAGGACGTTGTAGTATTTTCTGTGGATGGGAATGGAAGCTTTGGTGAGTACCGAGTTAGCGAATTTGTCTTGTTGAATTACTTAATCTTTGTTGGCATTTGTCTTGTCTTTAATGCGGAAGTCCTTGATATTAGGGTGTGGGATTTTTTGTAAGTCCTTATATTTGGATTTGCGTGTAAAGAACTTGATTTTCCGGGACTGATTAATGTTTAAGTTGTTAAAGGTTGCTTGGACCGAGGTTTTTTTTTTAGCTGGACTGCTCTTAGCTGCGGCCTTCTTGCTAGGAGAAGGCGTATTGGCGGCCCCCTTGCCCGAGCTAGGGGGGCGATCCTGCGGTGGCATGATGTAGACTATACTAGGGCTAAAGAGCAAAAAGAAAATAAGTGGAAGATGCTATTAATACCAATTAGTACTAAAAAAATAATTAGAAATAGGCATTTAATATTAATTGGTATTGATATTTAACTTATTGTACTAATGAGCTGTTGGTGTAAATGAGTACCGAATTGAAAATATTTTATAGGAAAGGAATTTTTTAAAAAAAACTAAAAATTTTTATTTTTTTATAATACCTAAAAAGTAGGTCTTGCCCCACTTTTGTAAACCTAGGGGTTTAATTTACTATATTAATTGGTATTATTTACACTATATATTTACTAACACTAATTAGTATTAAGTTGTAGTTTAACTATTATATTTTACTAGGAAGTTGGTATTAGAAGTAATGTTAAAGATGTAGTTAAGGGAAAAGGTAATTAATTAATCTATAGTTTTTAGCTAGTTGTTATAATGTTAACTTTAAGTTTAGGTAAATAGATATGTTATTAGATAAAGAAAGGAAGACTATTAAGAACTTTATTTGTAAAGTTAAATAAGCTTTATTAAAGCTTTTAGTTATTGTAGTAATGCTAGTTAGTTGCTTGCACTTTGTAGTATTGCAATATCTTTTTTAATAAAATTAAAAAAGTTATTTAATATAGTTTTTAATTATAAAATTATTAAAATTATTTTTTATAAATATTAAAAAAAACTTTATTATAAAAGTTTATATTAAAATAAAAATAATAATAGTTTAATTACTTATATAAATAAAT
>JAPDFK010000022.1:0-274781 GCA_027569635.1 Lasiosphaeriaceae sp. G1095 | reverse complement strand
CCCACAAACCTAAAACCAAACCCAAAAAAACCCCCACCCCGCCCCACCTTTAGTGTGTTTATCCCATTGTGTTTTGGTTATAATCCCATTGTCCCTTATTTCGCCACCTTTAAATATATTTTGTTTGTTTTTTGCCCGGGGTTTGGGGGACTAAAACATTTACCTTTCCCGGGGGTGTCCCCCCCCCCCCCCCCCCCCCCAAAAAAAAAAAAAAGAAAAAGAAAAAAATTCCAGACGCCCCGACTTCTCCAGTAAAAACAACCTATATGTAAAATATGTGTACAAAATAAAAGAAATGGGGTGAAATTTTGTAGGCCAAAAGACCAAGAGAGGGCATAGGCACGGAGTCTGCCTATTGTTGGCTTGATTGCCCGTACATTCGAGGATCCATCACATGGATACCATTCTTCTCCCTCCCAATGGGCGGATAGTCACGCACGCCTGGGCTAGGAGCGCCATGCTCAGCAGTCGAGTAGACACTAGCATTCTCGCCATCAACATCGTTGAGGACCTCACGCGTGAGTTCGACATAGTCGTAGGCAAACTCGCCGATCTCGGCGTCATCGATGCCAAGAATCTCAGCCTCCTCAGCGGCGCGGAGGTGCAGACCGGGAATCAAATTCATGACGAAAAGGATCATCGTGGTGCCGACGAACGAGTAGAAGCCACCCGTGAAAGAATCGGCCAGCTGAATGGGGAGCTGGACCCAGTTGTGGTTGATCCAGCCGCCTTTGATGACCGTCACGTGGTCCAAGGCCGCAATATAGTCGGCCGCGAAGAAGGCAGTCAAGATGTTGCCCACCAGGCCGCCAATGCCATGCACGGCGAAGATGTCAAGCGCGTCGTCAATACGCAGGATGAACTTCAGCTTGGTGGCGTAGTTCGCGAAAGCCGCCCCCAGGACACCGTAAATAACCGCGGCCCAGACAGGTACAAAGCCTTCGAAGATTGTCAGCATGTGCAGGCGATCGGTTAACCAAGGAGCCGAAGTAAAAATTTTAAAAAAAAAGCTTACCAGAACCGGGAGTGATCGCAACCAAACCGGCAACGACACCAGAGCAAAACCCTACAGTCGACCACTTGCGCTCAAGTCTATAATCAAGAACGCACCAAGTAACACCGCCGACGCACGCAGCGAGGTTGGTGACAACAGCTGCCATGATTGAACGCATGTTGGCCGACAGGGCAGAGCCGGCGTTGAAGCCAAACCATCCCACCCAGAGAAAGACGGTACCAATGACGATGTGGGTCACATTGTGTGGGCGATAGTTGAGCTCATGGGTGCCATGGCCGCGGCGCTTACCCAGCATCATCGAGTACGCAAGAGCCGCCGCGCCGGAGGCAATATGCACCGGAGTGCCTCCAGCAAAATCGAGACCGCCCATCTTATTCGACCATCCACTCGTGTTCCACGTCCAGCAGGCAATGGGGTCGTAGATGATGGTAGACCAGATGAACATGAAGATGACACAGGGAAGCATTCTACCGCGCTCAGCCACGGCGCCGGTCGCCAAGGCCACGGTGATGGCCGAGAACATGCCCTGGTAGATGGCAAACAGCAGATCCGGGATACGGTTCGAGCCGACCGAGGGTTGGGCGAGCACATTCCGGAAACCGAAGTTAGACAGGTCGCCAATGAAGGGGCCGGCCGAGTGTGAGAAGGTCAAGGAATAGCCCCAAAAGAACCATTGAAAGGTCGTGACGGCCGTGGCCATGACGGACAGCCAGATCAGGGACAAGGCTGACTTTCTACGCGCGAGGCCGGAGTAGAAGAACCTGTGTTCAGGGAGTCGGTTAGCAACAAAACACTTGCAACGCTCCGGGCACCGGTATGCCCGTCCGACATGCAGCCACCGGGGACGGTTTGATCTGAGCGCAACCAACTTACCCAACACCGGGAATCATGAGAAGCACGAGGGCGGTCGCGATGATCATAAACCCGATATCACCGGACTAATAAGTTGCGCCGTCAGTACCAAGTTTCCCAGCATTTATCTCGATGCATCAGAATGGCGCAGCCAAAAGCTTAGCGTACCTGATACCAAATGTTCAGATCGTTCACAAGAGGATCACCTCCCGTTGCGCCGGTGCCATTGTACGGGACCAACGTGACGAAGTCGAGGCTGGTCGGCGGATTTGCGTCGCCGGCCATAGTGGGCGAATCAACACCAGGCAAGGTGAAGAGCAGGTGTGTGTGTGCGGCGCGGCGCGGGTCTATCTATGAGTATCAAAACGAGGCTGGATGCCGTTTATCACTGTGATGAATGAGTTGAGGTCAAAGTCCGAGCTGTAAAACGTCGTCCTGACTGCGGTGAGTTTTCAAGTTGGCCAAGACAGAAGCCAAATAATTAGAAGGGCATAGAACGGAGAAATTAAAAACAGCAGCCGCGTGGGATGACACTTCTTCGGGGAACACAGGAAAAGTCAAAAAGACGCTCATTGAGAGCGAAGCAGGCTAGCGAGGCAGCCAAAGTCGAAGTCGCCTCGCCCCCGCCGACTTTTGCTGCAAGAAGCAATTCGCCTCGAGCCAATGAGAGGGGCAACGACACGAACCCGGCATCTGCTTATCGAAAGCGAGTGACCGAATGGCCCGAAGAAGGAGCCACCACCTCATAAGAGACTAGTATGTTTGAGAGGGAAGGTGCGACCGTTACATGGGATGATTCTAGGATGCATACCGACCGCCGCGGTGGGTACCAAGCCAGTGGCAGTTGATGAATATTTGGCACGGATATTGCAGCAAAAACACCATTGCATTGCCTAGAAAGAATACGGGCATCAGGAGACAAGGTGGTTGCCCATCTCCGAAGATGTTACCTACCTGGGTACCATGGCAAACAGACCGACCAGTCCCGCAGGATAAGAAATTGGCAAGTTAGGCAAGCGGGCACGGTGAAGTCGGGGCCACGCAGGACAACTCCTCGTCCTCAGATGTTGCTGACAGTGGACAGAGAGAGACAAACGGCCGTCGTCGGAATGAGAGGACGAGTAGCCCCCATGCCGCCCATTTTTAACCCCTGGGTGTCTCCCAATGGAGGGGGGAGGGGGTTTCTGCGAGCCTGTCCAGCCAATGAAAGGCCGCGAGTCTTATCTTTACACCAAATTTTTAGGAGTTTCTTCAAGTCGTCTTCGGTGGGGACTTCTTTCGTGTGGCACTCAGTTTACTTGCAGCATGTACATGTACTCCAGATTCGACATCACAATCTCCTGGGAAGGTGACGAAATGGTTCTCGAAACACGTTCAACCCCTTCATGCCAGTACTGCACCTGAGGAACGAATTCGCCTCCTCTCTACCTACTTATTTCCGACGCCACACCACACCGCCTGTTTGGAATTCTTTGGGAAGTGTTTCCAGCCAATACACAAGCAAAAGCAAACCTCGCCAGAATATGAAGGGCAATCATAAGATTTCCATGTGGTCCCGGCCCCCCCACCCCTTTGCACAGCGAGGCTTGATGCGCAGAATCAGCCTACCCACCCACCATCACAAACACATACCGACTGTTTGTTGATGAGGTCTGGTTCCTCATCGTCCTGCACGTCCCACTGCATGCATGTGAGTTGGCTTTGCGCTCTCCCTCCCTCCCTTGCATCTCACTTTACCCAGGCTGCAAGGCACTGAGTTCAATGCCTCACCAAGGCGTCAGCACCAACGCAAGGTACGAGCACGGAAATGTGCCACAGCCCTACACAACAACTTCCGGCGGCGTGGACGGTCCTCCCGTCTTCCCGCAGATAGTCCCCCTAGAACCAAAAAATTTGGCAAACTGAAAAATGCTCACCCTTTCAGTCTATCCTGACTTTTAAGGCTGTCCAAGACGGCCGCTCCGGCCCTTAGCTGCCGATCGACTTTTTTGTTCCAGTGGAAAGCAATCTGCCATCTAAAATAAGCAGGCATGACATCCAGCCGCAAATGATGAATATTGTTCGATCATCAATTGCTCTTGTCAACTTCCCCTCCTTGCCCCTTGGTCTATCTTGGCGTTGAAGCAGGGGCAAAGGCAACAGGGTCCATCTCCGCCCGTGGGGTTTGGAAACCACCACTACACTGCATTTGTGTTAGTTGTTGTGGGGGGTTGTTGGCTGCTGCCAGCCTGCCACTTTTTGTTACTTTTCATCGACTCTCACCTCACTACTGCTGCACATGGGGCCCCCCCTTTTCTCCCTCCCTCCCGAGTCCCAACCTCTTTTGGCGAAGGAGCGCAACAATCAGCACTAAACCCAAGTATTTTTTTTTCTTTCGAGGTCGAATCCCGTTTGAAGCAAAAGTTGAAGTTTCCCATATAAATAACAAGTAGAGTACGAATTACAGACTACCGAATACACTACAGTCCGCAATCGAACATTCGATCGATTCCGTCCTGGGTTTTCTTTTCTTCTCACAATAAAATGTGGAGAGAAAAGTAAGAAAACAAATCTCCCTCATCAGCCCTTTTTGCGGGAGGATGAGAATCCTCGCTTGCCAGGTTGCCAGGTTCAAACCAGTTACAGTTAGATTGGTATACTCACATTGATCGATATCAAAGATAGTGGACATACCAGTATCATATTTCATATCTTTCATCTTTCACTCCCTCTCTACGTACAATCCAGCCCTGGTTTGTTTGTGAATTAGGTTCAAAACAGGGGTCTCGCCAAAAATTTAAATCATCACAGCAAAACACCAAAGCATCAAATTTCGAATTAAAAAGTTGGAAACTATTGGGAAACTGGGTAAGATAAACTGCATTACATGCTTTTTGAATGTTAAAAATTGATAGTGTGGTCGTGGAGTTGGAAAAATCTTGACCGGTTGTATGGTGTCAACAAACAAACCAGGGTTGGATTGTACCTCTTCACATTCTATCTCGGTCAGCCCGGCATCAATATTGAAAAGCCTTTACCCAACAGAGCAAGGTCGGTTTCTTAGTCAGGGACACACAGCTGCGATATATATCTCTGTGGTGTATGTATACTAAGCCATGGAGTACCTGCCTACAGATATATATGTTAGTGGGATATACATTTCTATACTAGCAGAAAGCGGTAGACCTAACTTGCCCTGGACATGTATCGCGTCACAGTGATGAGGACAGGTACTACCTAAGCCTCACGAGGTATTTATGTCAGCAAAGTTTGGTCGAGAACTGTTTTTGTAACTGTTTCTGGCGTGGACATACACCTACATTATTACCAACATGGGACTGAAACCAGAACCAAAACCGAAACAAAGCCCTGGGAAACGCTCCTAACTTGCATTGTACTCCTTAAACTCGGCGGTATCAAGCATTACAGCAGACGGACAGCTGGAACTCAAAGAGAGTCGGGTCATGTAACAGTGTTTTGCTTTTGACAATTAACCAATGTTTGAAGCTGTACATCAACTTGTGAAAGATTTCCCAGCTCCTTATCATCAAAAACCTCTCTTTGCCGCGCCAATTTGTTTAGTGTAATACAATTGGTTACATGATCCAATCTCTCTTTGCCTCCTCTCTCCAACTTTTGTTCGGCTGTCTAGTACTTTCATCCAAAGCTATGTTAATACAATTAATTTAATTATAACAAGAAGCCGTACCAGCCAACTAGGGCTTGGGGCAAAAGAATAGAAATAAAATTTGTGATGCAAAAAGCCGTGATATTTCGTACAGTGGTCGTGTCAACAGATCCAGACGGGTACAAGAGTGTCTGGCTGCGAGTTCAAGTGCTGCTGTGTCGTGTTGTGTTTGGTGTGTGTGTGTGTGTGTGTGTGTGTGTGTGTGTGTGTGTGTGTGTGTGTGTGTGTGTGTGTGTGTGTGTGCGAAATAGTTGACAATGCTCCCAGATGCCGTGCTCCAAAAAAGAAGCAGAAAAAAAGAGCGCCGATCCAATGCTTCGATAACAACAAAAGGCGTATGGGGATGAAAAAGAAAAATGTGTCAGGGAGTCAATGCACCTCTCTCGCTACCATCTCCACGAGAGGTGCAAAGACAGATCGCCGCCAAGGCGTAACTACCTGACCTCGGTCGTGATGTTCCTGAATCGATTCTCGAACACGCGCACCTTCTCGGCTTCGATGGTGCGCTGGAGCCGTCGAGTTTCGCGCATGGCCTCTTCGCGCTCCTCCTGCAGCATCATGACTTCGATCTGGGCCGTGTTCATGCGGCCCACCACCTCCTGCATCTCGGCATCGGCCGACGCCAGTGCTCCCTCCAGCTCTGCGACACGGCCCTTGAGCGCCTCGACTTGCTGTGTTATATTGCCGTTGACGTCAATGGGTGATGTGCTTGATCGCCGGATGCTCGGTCGATCGCCGCCAGGAGACAGATATGGTGACGACAGGAGGCGAGGTGATCGCCCGCCACTCCTCGTGCTGAATATCGGCGATATCGGCGTCTTGGGTGGGAAGAGACGCGGGCTACGCATGCCACCCGACCCGTCGCGTAGGCGCTGCAACTGTGTACTGTGTGCCTCTTTGAGGGCTGCCAGCTCCTCCTCGTGGCGCGCTACCCGCTCCTCGGCACCTGTTTGCGCCGCGACGACTTGGTCCTCCAGCTCGCGCAAGCGATTTTGCAAGCTCGCAATACGCTCCGTGCTAACACGTTGGTCGGCCTCGCCGCGTGCTATTGTGTCGGCAAGGCGTGTCCGCAATGTCTCGTTGGTCTCGAGTTGCGAGCGCACCTGCTGGGCGAGCTCCTCGACGCGGCGTGCCGTCTCTCGCAGTTGATCGGCCAAGTCGTGTTCCACATCAAAGTGCTTTCTTTCCGAGGCCTGTAGAGAATCAAGCTGGGTGCGGTATGAGGTGATCTCGTTGTGAGCATGGTCCCGATCAGAGATGGCGGTCGAAAGCGACTGCTCAAGGTGTTGGATGGCAAGCTTTGTCTTTTCGTCAGAGGTGGCGCTGGCCTCGAGGGTCTTTATACGCTCAAGGGCATCTACATAGGCAGCTTGGAGGTCCTTATAGGCCCTATCAAGCGAAGCCGAGGTCACGGGTATGGCAAGTCTCTCCAAGCTGCTGCTGCTTGAACGGCCCAGTGCCTCAGGGATCAAGATGTCCTTCTCCTTGAGCAGGCTACGCAACGAGGAGATCTCTTCCTCAGCACGGTCCAGATCCATCTTCAGACCACTGAGGCCCTTCTCGACCTGCCACTTTTGTTCAATGGCGTCCTCGGCCCGGCGGCGAAGGACAGTAATCTCTGCGCGCAGATTGGAGACCTCCTTCTCATAGCCGGCCTTTCTCGGAGATGCGGAGAGAAGACGGTCCCGTTCCATCTCGAGTTGCCGAATCCTCTTTTGGTTTTCGCGGTTCTGGAATTCCTGTCTCTCAAGCAGGTTTCTGAGAGCGCTATGCAGCGCATCTCGCTGTGCCTCGACATCTGTGAGTCTGTCGGCAAGGACTTCGCGGGGCTCGGTCTGCTTGACTGTATTTGATCGCGCGAGGGATTGCGGCCGGATTTTCTTATAAGAGCTGCCAGCAACCGACGCCGATCTGGACAGCGCAATCGACACCCGGGACTCGGACTGCTTGAGCTCGGTGTTTTCGGATCTGAGCGATTGAAGCTCCTGCTGCATCTTGGACGTGTCGTAAGCCAGCTTTGCGTTCTCAGCTGCTTCTGCTTCCAAACCTTCCACGCGAGCTCGCAGCTGAGGAACAATCTCGTCACGGAGGTTGTCTCGCTCGTTTGACGCATTCTCGAGTTCTCCTTTGAGCGCTTCAAGAAGGGACTCGAAGTTGTGGGCGACTTGGCGCTCCTCCGAAAGTTTCCGGCGCAAGTCATCGCATGTGTTTTCGAGTTCCTTCACCCGCCCACTCACGTCCTTGTTGTTTAGCTGAGCCATGTCCATCTGAGATGCCTTCTTGGACAGCTCCAGGATCTGCTGGTCCAGCTGGCGGCGTCGAGACCGCTCATCCTGAAGCTTGTCTGTGAGTTCCAGCCTGATTTGAGCCTTCTCCTGGTCTGCCCTGCGTTGAACCTGCGATATCTCCTCCTTGGTCTGATCATAGTCGCTAAACTTGGCCGAACTATAGCCCGAGTCTGAGTAATAATCACTCGTCCTCTTCCCCGGCGCCTGGGGGTTATTGATTTGATCCTGTAATCTGTCGACAAGGTCCTCCAGGTCCATCTCGCGTCGAATGGATCCAGCCAGTTCGGCGCTGATGGCCTTCAGCTCGTCCTCCATCTCTTCGATTTGAACCAGCGATGGGCTATCGCCTGTGACTGGCGGTGTTTGTAGGTACTCCTCGCAATAGTGTAGGGGGCTTTCCTCAGTGGCATTAGAAAATGTCGAGCTCTGAGCTGAGGCAGGTGATTCATCGGAGTCTGTCACAACGGTGGCCGGCTTCAAAGAATAGGGGGATGGGAGCGGGGAGAATCCTTTGTCTGAGAAAGGAGTGGACGAAGGGGATGTGGCCCAGCCAAAGAATGATCCGAGCTGCTTTGAGGAAGCAGCCGGCGATTTTGGCAGTGGTTTATTAAGATTAGTATTTTCGGTAAAGGCTGCTATGGCTGTGGCCCGAATACCAGTGTCGACCGTCCCGAGAGTCAGGTGTGGAGGGGGGGACTTTCTGGCAAACAACGACATAGTACTAATAACAGTGTTGCGCTTGTCCCGTGACTCGAGCGAGTCGAAACGGGGGCGGCCGTCGACTTGGTCGTCGACACTCACACTCGACCTTGGGGTGGCCGGGTCTGTGGTCTGGGCGCTTAGATCGTCTTCTTCTGGAGAGAGTGCTGGGACTGTTTGAGCCGCTGCACGGTCGCTTTCCGCAATGTTTCGCAGCAACAAGTCTCCCGAGGTGGCCGCAGCGTATGGTTGCACGAATGATTGGGGGACGGGAGATGATCTGCTCATTACAATATTCTCGCGTCAGTCGAGATTGCCACCGTTTAACCAGGCGAGATGAGATCATGGACGGGGAGGTCGAGTCAGGACGGGGACTATGACTTACGATTGGCTGGTGTCGGAACCAGCCGAGGAGCCGCTGACAGCGCTGAGCACGCCGATTGCTCCCAGACTTTGATAACCGGGAAACTCGTACAGGGTCGGGCTGTCCAGCGAAAAGGACCTCGCAAACCTCTGGTCAGGCCTCGCAAGCTGCTCGTTGGTGTCGATGTACACTAGCGGTGACGAGTGGTCCTTCGATGAGTACCTGGTGGCCAGGGGGGAGGCCGTGGCCGACAAAGGCTTCCGCCGGATGGGAGCGGCGCTGTGGGTGAGAGTCTGGGATCTGGCAGTCCTCGGGCTCGGCAGCGGGTAGTGGTATTGTTTCGCCAGCGAGGGCACTGCTGGGAACGGGCCGGCCTGGTTGAATGTTTCGAGAGGATCCAGTGGCAAAGGGGCCGGGCGCGGTTGCAAAGAGCCGGCAGCACCTTCAGATGAAGCACCAGACGTGTCAGACAGCGCAGACACAGACATGGAGGGTGGTCGGCCCCCCGCGGGCGGACGGTCGAGAGCAGCCATGGTATACATGTAGTTCGCAGTGTGTCGTTCTGGTGGTGGATTACTCTGCCCTCATGCTGCTGCTCTTGGCTTGCTGGCCTGGGCCTGGGCCTAGATTGGCTGTTGGAACGGAGGGTGCCAAATGCCAACTATTAATTGGGAAATCACACGTTAGTGTCGGTCGGTCGGGCGTTGGCTCTGTGACCTGTCGACAGAGGCAGACGCAGACGCAGGAGCTCGTCAAGCGAGGGAAAACTGGAAGGGAAAAGGACGGAAAGGGAGCATTGGATGAATTGAATCGACTGCCCTCGATGCCCTAGTGCTCCGGGGAAGGTCGCAGTAGGCTCACATTGGCGAGGTGCTTGGCCGAAAGGGGCCCTTGACGCCTGCCAGGGTCTGCCGCCTCATTACCCAGGCACGCCAGGGCGAGCCAGTCGCCGTCGTGGTTTTCAGCGGTGTGGCCCCTCCTTCACAGCAGAGGCGCCATCGCAAGCGTGTGGAAGGGGCGAGGGACCAGGAGCGACCAGGAACCCCCTGAACAGGGCCCCCCCGCTGGCCTCGTTCATTTACAGTTAAGAACGCTCTGTACCTGCATTCGGCAGCGGCGCACGTCCCCTCCAATGTCAGGGCGGCACTGTGACTGTCCAGTTATGAAGCGGCGATGGAACCCCAGCCTCTTGTCCAGATGGAGATGGTCAGATGCCGCCCCTGCGTTGCCGAATGCAGGCACAGACTGATGGCGTTATCTGTTGTTGGTCCTTGACTCTCCTTACGGATAACAAAAAGAAGCGATGGATCATGGAATTGGACCCCAATGTTCGCTGTCGCTGAAGATTTGGGAGGGAGGGAAGCGCAGCGTTGAACCCAGATGGAAGCGCCGGTAATCAAAGCTGGAAAGCAGGGGTGTGGTCTGGCATCAGGGGGTGGGGTTGCGAGGCGACATTTGATCGTGATTCAACTTGCCGGTGATTTACTATTTCCCATTTACTTCATTTTCCTATGCGCGCGCGCTTCTTCAAAGTTCAGCTGCCAGCAACGTCTGGCGAGTCGCCCGTGACACCGTCGCACCCAAACAACCATGCAAGCAGCACATGCGGAGGGCAGAAATTGAGGCCATCATCATTACGGCTATTTTGGGGAGTTGCTCATTATTTGGTCACAACTGTTCTCGCTCGGCCTTGGAAAGACCAGATCGAAGTGGGGTCAATCAAGCCCAGAAACCAAATGTCCATGTCGATGAGATCGTTGCAGGGACCTTCCATCAAAGAAAGAATAATAGAACAAAACCGATATTTCCGGAGAGGCCTGCGAGCGAGACGCCGACCAGAATTCCGCCCTTTGGCGGCGGGCCATGATGTGCTGGCCCCTTCATTCCCGCTTCAATCGATTGGTCTGTCGAGGTCAAATTGAAATTGATGTGCAGTTGATCTGCTGCCCGCGCAAAGCGGCATTGGATCGTCAGCGGATGTGCCGACGAACTTTTCCTGGTTTTCCCCAAGGTCAACAAAACGGGAAAGAGCATTGTCAGAGTTCCCAGCAGACTAAAATTGCCTTTGTTTTTCTTTCATTCGAGACTCTCTTGAACGCGGTTGGCAGGCGGCCCGGCCGGTTTGATCGTCGAAACAAACTTACGCCCCTCTCAGCGGTGTCTCGGAGAAACTCTTGGCCTACACACGTCATTTCTGCAACGGTTCTTGAGGTTGCTCCACTACCAAGGACGGTGGACCCAAGCGCAACACCAAGTACCCTTGGCGGCAAGTGGTCTGTGCGTACAGTGCGTGAGCCGATAACCGTTCGCTGCAAATTCAGGTCTCGATTGCTATACCGCAGCGCGATTCTCGCTGGAGCTTAGCGCTTACCCCCTTATATCTTGAAACTTCAGCGACCGCCCAAGACAGTGCTAATAAACCCCAGTGTTAGGGTTGTACTGTAAGCACGGGCTAGTGCCTTGGAGGTGGGATGAACACTTTTGGCCGCATTACCAGTAACGCCTCGGTCTTTTAACACCACGTCGCACCAGGCGTCTAGCTGCAACTCGTGGACGGCGACTTTTTGTCTCGTCAGACATTTGACATAAAACTGTACTTTATTCTGACTCAACAAGTCAAACACTCTTGGCGGGTCGGCCACTTCAAGTCTGACTCGCTAGCAGAAACATGACAATCGCTCCGCTCTTTCATCACAACTACATTGTCATAACTGAGTCTATGACGACTGAAATGGATCAAACTGTAGCAGAGAGTATCAGACACTTCCGACGAGAGAATCAGAGACTGACAACAATTTTACCACGGACACGCCCAGCAGCTATCCTCTCGATCCCTTCTTTCACCCCGTCCAGCGGAATCACCGTGTCAATCAGCGGCTCGATCTTGTGCTGCGTCACAAAATCCACCAAACTCCGGAACTCGTCCATTGTCCCCATATAGCTCCCACGGACCGTGATACCCCTCAGAAAGAGGTCCCTGACGTCTGTTTCGAGGATAGCTCCACCGTGGGCTGCACAAACAACGACAGTGCCCCCATGGGCGACTGACTCCATGGCATGCTTCCACGTCGTTGCTCCACTCAGGTTGAAGACAGCATGAACCTTCTGTGAAAGAGTCCCGCCAGGGCCAAGGACGTGGTGGGCACCCATGTCGCGAGCCAGCTGTTGCTTCTCGGGTGATCGCCCCGTGACCCAGACTTCCATGCCCACAGCAATGCCCATCTTAATTAGCCCTGTTGCGATCCCCCCAGTTGAGCCTTGCACGAGCATCCGCTGGCCAGGCTTAAGGCCCGACAATGTGAACAGCAGGCGGTATGCCGTCAGCCAGGCGCACCCCAGCACGGCTGCCGTGGTTGTTGGCAGCTGCGCGGGTTTCGGAACCAGGTTCGCTTCCGGCACGACCGCATATTCGGACATGAGCCCCTGAACTTGCTCGCCAAAGATATGGCGCTCAGGGTCGAGAGTGATGTTGTAGTCTGGGCTTCTGTTCTTGGTGTTATCACTCATAACCGGGTAGATGAGGACCTCGGATCCGTCTTCGAGCACCCCGACTCCTTCGTTCCCGAGCACGACAGGGAAGGTCGTCCCGGGCATGACCCATCCTCTCAAAGTAAAGACGTCATGGTAGTTGATCGAACTCGCCTTTATCCGAACCCTTACCCAGCCGGGTGGCGGGGTTGGGACGGGGCGGAGGTCACACCGGACGGCGTCGAGTGGTGCGTCCGGGAACCCCTTTGCAGCCCACACGGCTCGGTGACACCAAGTTCCGGGGTCGAGTGTGTCGATCCGCAAGTGCTTGATTTGAGCCGTTGCTGATTCGTAGCCTTGGAGCGCAAAGTGAAGCCATAGGGGGAAGGCCTCGGTAATGCCGTACTCTTCGATAAAATCGCCATCCATCAGGATCTTGACATCGGCCGTAGTCGTCCCATCTCCTTGGAAGTCGAGCACCTTGACGACTCGGGCGTTGTGCTTGATCAAACTGCCTTCCGCCCAAGCCTGTATGGCGGCAGGGTCCGCGAATGTGATGTTCTCGTCCACCAGGACACTTCCGGGTGGGAAGAGAATAGAAAGTGCCTTGCTGTTTTTGTCGTTGATGGCTTGGATAAACTTGGCGCACGTAGTAGGAATAATGTTGGCAGTATCCATCTTGATCGTGTGGTAAAGAGGAATGATATTCAATTTTGTTTATTTCTCTTGCCTTGGATATTATCTGCTCTATCCCGAGTATGGGCCATCATTTATATACACACATATATATATATATAGATAGATAGATAGATAGATAGATCTACACTACAATAACACCCTTGTTTGGCTACCTAAGCCTGGGCTGACGATGTAAGCAATCTTGCGGTAGTTAGTTCGGCCTGCCAGCTTGTAGGGAAGAGTAGAAGGTGACAAATGCAAAAATGAGTCACTGGTAAGTAGGATTCCTTGGACGATCGGATATTCTGTCTTTAGTTAAGAGCAACTGCTGCATATACGACGACCCCTTTTTGGAATTCGATTGCGGAAGTGAGTGGGGTACAGGTGTCACAAAGAATAACAACATGGTATGATCCACACCGGCAAACTATCCACCCCAAGACTACCTACCACCAGCGTTGGTGAATAGGTATACACTTGAGCTTCTAACTTTCAGAGATTTGCTATCTAGGAACAAAAATACCTCCGACTCCCCCAGAATGGAAAGGTGCCCGAAATATACACGGAGAATGCGGACAGCGAGAGCAAAAGATCAAAATGTTTGCTTATTATCCATACAGCTGGCGTTACAAAGTCCCATACATCATATCCTTCCTTGGTATCCGGCCTGCCGGCATCCCTGTGGTGTCCCCAGTCTCAAGCATGCTGACAAACCTATATACATATAGACAGAGACGGAAAGCGTCTATTTGGTTCGGCGTCCCAGGTCGGGCCACTAGTAGGTAGGTCTTTAGCAAATGTAGCTGTAAGGCTGTGGAAATCTCTAGTTAGGCACGGAGGCTCGGGTCAAAATAAAGGGATCATTATGCATTATGTCCTATACGTAGGGATACAAATGCCATAGCTCTGGTCTGGGTGCTAGGGGTTGGGGGCTTTTCTGTTCCTTGCGGGGCATGACGAGAAGCACTAAGCGCACCATCATAGTTGCTAACCAAGGAGTTTAATAAGTCTATGATGCCAGCCCAGGCACTACAGAGGGTGGCCTTTTCTTTTTTTCATCACAGGCCTCCGCAGCTGCAAGGTATTCATACCAGCTTGGGCTTCAACTACACTCCCCAGTGGAGGGAAATGCCTAGCGTTCACACATATATTATTTTTAGACCAAATGGTAAGTGTTGTACATAAATTGGTTCTACATTTAATATTATGGTAAGCTTTTACATCACGATCTCCGTAAAATAACGAATAGTCCCGAAAAGCAGCCAGATGGGATCACCAGCAACACTGCAGACAAAGGTTCGGTCAGGCCAATTGTATCCCGAGGTAGCACAAAGTCGCAAAACCAAACCAAGTTCTTTCTCGTCGAGGAGGGGCCAATGTGGCATTCATCTCTTCAGTTCTCACTCCCTATCTCAGTTCATCCTGGAAACACTTTATTTTACATTTCTTATGACTGACCATGCTCCTCCAAGTAACGTACATCTGACACTTCCCAGGTCCCCAACAAAACACAAACTCGATTAAGGAAATGAGGGCAGTAAAAGAAATTATAAATACCTAGTCAAGGGCTATTTACAAGAGCACTCGGTTGTAGTTCTGGATGGTAGCTGAAGAACACATCTGCGACCTAGACCGGGACAAACACTACCCTCAGTCATACTCAGTCATACAGCTAGTTGCCCTTGCATAATCCACTCGGCGTTTTCATATCACAAACATATACAACGTGAGTCGTCCAGCTTATTTAACACTTGCCCTTAATATTCAAGCCTTCCTTCCACTTACCACCTAAGTCTATTCTTGACCAAAATTCATTCATTTGCTATGAATTGGACAAATATGTTTAACAACCACGTTTACTATACTATTTCTTCACTAGACTTTGGTAAACCAACATGTCCTAGCGTGTAAATAAAGACAGACTACATAAGATCTATGGTGCCCCCCTCACAAGAAAAACAACTTCTCAATAAATAGCCTCCACCAATTCTGGTATGCTACCAAGAAAAATATATCCATCTCCCTTTAACATTATCAAAATCGGAACAAGATATTAACTTCAAGTGTGTTGTTGTATTAAGCAAGACCAGTAAAGGTCAGCAAGGTAAAGCTAAGTAATGCATAGTATCTAGTTCGCCCCCAAGTCCGTAATCACGACAAAAGAAAAGAAAAAGATGATTGAATCCTTCCTCCCAGTTTAAGAGTCCCCTTTTCCCTTTTCCCATGACACCCCCTCCTTCAACTCCTTTGAACCAGCCAAAAAAGAAAAGAAGTTCATGAGAAAGAAAGAGACTCGTCTATGTAATCAGATCATATATACTTCCTCCCATCAGAGGCCGGCCCAGATGGGGATGGATTCACCCCAATATATCTTTTGCCAGGGAATCCAGCCCAGTTTTTATCATGCAAAAAAAGAATTAGGTATTAGGTATCAGCAAGCGCCGTAGCGAACACCACGCTTGCCGAGCTCCTTTCTGCCGATGGCATCTTCAGGCCAGACCCAGCCACGGGAGCGCTTTGCCTCGCGCTTCTCAGCCAGCTGGGGCTGAGGCATCCAGTCGTCGCGAGGCAGGGCCTTGCGGCGGGAGCCCTCGGCGGGAGCGCCAATGTCTGCACGCCAGAGGGCGTGGCCATTGGTAGGCTCGTCCGCGGCAAGCATGCATAGGCCCCAGAGGGCGAGACCGGCGGTGAGCTGGACTTGCTCGAGGTCGGCGGGGACGCTGGCAAGGGCATCGCCATCAGCGGAGGCGGCTGCGAGCTGCACACTGCCAACCTCGAGGTAGCCAAAGTGAGGGGTGGCCTCGGTACCGTTGCGCACAAACACGAGTTCGATCTCAGTCATGATGAAGCCGTAGCGGCAACCGTGCTCACGCATGGCGTGGTGCAGATGCGCCAGCCCGCGCAGGTACTCGACCCGCTTGACGTTGCCCTCAACGCGCATGCCTGTGTTGAAACGGTCGAAGCTCTTCACGAGCCCGACGACGCGTGCGGTGGGCTTCCCGCCAAAGATGGCAGCCGCCGAGGCAGACTCACCGGCGACGTTGGCCACGAACATGCAGTCGGTCGCCATGCCAGAATTGTTGGGAGCCACGGCAGCTGCGGCGCTCTTGGACGGAACGGAAAGCTGCAGGGGGCACTGGGAGCAGAGTGCCAGGGCATTGTTGAGCTTGGGCAGGTAGTGCGAGGCATAGATGGAGTGCAAGGCCGACTCAGTTTCGGGATGTCTCCGAGTCGTCATCGGTGTGGGCAGAAGCGCTGCGGACACGGGCATAGACAGGCAGGCAGAGGCGCCGGGGAGAGAGAGGATGGACGAGGCATTGAAGGCAGTCCAGGGACGGATCTGACGCACATCCCACCAGAAGTTCTTGGTATGGGGATCCCTCAGCGGGAACGAGATGGTGCGGACCAGCGACGGGGCAGGGTTTGGTGATGTGAGATAGGAAAACAGCGTCGCTGAGGGGGCCAACTCAGGCGTGATAGGAGCGGCAGCAGCCAGCGGCGAGGGAGCACGAGGCGCATACTGCTGCTGGAAGAGATAAGAGTCGGGCTGGGACATGTGGGGCTGGGGCTGGGGCTGGGACTGCGGCGGGGGAGTAGGGCTGTTGCTGGACCGCGAGGCCACATACGAGGGCATCTGGCGGTAAGTCGGGAAGCCGTACTTCTCAAGGGTGACATTGTCCAAGCTGCACGACGAGGCCCGGCGGGAGTGCGCCTGAGAAACGTCCTGAGAGTAGCTCACGGGCGAGCACATGAAGTTGTTGCTGTCATCGGTGAATGAGATGGCAGTGGAGAAGGGGATGGACTCTGGGTTGGTGTAGCTGCGTGTGTGCGAGGGACGGAAGGCACTGCTCCTGGTTGGTGCCGGGGTTGTGCGGGCACGCTTGGGAGCAGGAGCAGCAATGCTGGAGTTGGACGGGCCAATGGCCTGGTCCTGGCTGCGGATCTTGGGCAAGAGAAGCGGGCCATGGGTCCGGATGGGAGACCGTGAGGGCGTGGTCCGGCGAGTGCTGGGGGCAACGATCGAGTCGGAGGGCGACGACTCGAAGGAGTACACGGATCCATGCGAACTGGAACGAGAGTGGCCAGGGTTGAAAGGAATCTCAAGAAGAGACGGATCAAAAGTAAAGCTCGGAGGGGTAGTTGGATCGCATGGTGGGAAAGTAAAGTCAAACGTGACATCCGCTGCCAGACTGCCAAGCTGTCAGTATGGACGAGCCACGAAGACCAGTGAGCGAAGTGCTTACGTGGACATGGTGACGACTGGGTCAGTGTAGTGTATCGGACAGATTATTGATTAGAGCACGGTAAACTCGGCGAGGACGAGAGGAGGCCGGCTCCGTTGGCTTGCAATGCGAGAGAAGGAGAAGATGTTGACGTTTCGTTTCGTTTCTCAGCCGGACCTCTTCCAGAGAAGTCTTGTTGGCGTGGGAGAGGAGAGGGTGAGAAGATGGAAGAGAAGGCGATGGTGTTTGAGAATGGATAACAAGAAGAGACAAGACGAGGGACTGAGGCTTTACTTATCCTCGTCGCCAGATTCCGTTCAGAGTCCACAAACCATAGGCCCAGGGTGGCCGGACGGACGCGGACCCATGATGCATGGGCCGACTCGCGAGCAAGTCACTGGCTGCCAGGCGCGATATTCTTTCCATAGACGTGAACCGCGAAGCGTATGGGAGTGGACCATGATCCTGTGTGATGTGTGTAGTGTAGGCTAGCCACCTGTATGTACCTAGGTACATGTGTACCCTGGGAGAGTCTAGGGCTGCAGCCAAACGTCGTCTCTGGTTTGAGTGTGGGATAGAAATAGTAGTGGGAAATCTGAAACGCGGAGATGATGGCGCCCATCGAGACCCCTCAGATGTCGCTCGACATCAGGACGAGGCCCGATGTTGAAGCCCGGCATGTAAGAGGAGACAAAGGAAAACAAGCTGGGGAGGTAGGTAGGTACCTTGGTACCGCCCGCGGATGGGCGTCGGCGGCTCTGCAACATCAGACGGGACGGGAAAGCCCCACACCCATTGTACTCTAATGACAAGGAAATAAGAAACAAGAGGCGGGGAGCTTTGTGTAAGCCAGTCAAGTGGTCGCCTGGCTGTCGTACAATTTAGACGTGGGAAGACCTTTCCTGTTCGGAAGCTCCATCTTCTGCTGGCCCAAGCTCCTTCCTCAACAGCTTTGCAGCAAGAGGAGCAAGAGCACCCCGATGCATCTCCTCTCTTGTCTTCTCTTTCCCCCACGACCGACAGTCGATGAACCGACAGCTCACTAGCTCACTAGCTCACTCACTCACTCACTTACCGAATTCGGTGGAACAATTTCGAGAAGACGCACCAGATGGCAGCAGATGACAAGAAGACATGGCCCTAACGTCCTGAGAGTTGAGCAGTAAAAGCGCAACCCGACACTCTGATTGGGCCGGGAGCTTCTTGCCCATGCAAAGTCGCAACTGCCATGCAGGCGTCTATGAGTCATATTTAGACACATGGCCCCGCAGGTATCCATGCAGCAAGTTAGTGGCTCGTCTGGACTTCCAGGGCTTGCGAAGCTTCCCTTTTTTTGCAGGGCAAGTTGCACGACAACGGCCCACCTGCTCCCTGCACCCGGTGCCGAGGCGCCAAACGCGGGTGTGGGGGAGGCGGGAAAAAGACAGGGTGGGATTCCAAGTGTTGAGATTCTCAACCTCGCGACTCCCATTCGCGGCAGCGCCCAGAGCACCCACGAGATGCTTGCGCAAGCGCGGCTTTTTGGCGACTGAAGACACGACACGACAGGACCCGCGATGCAAAGCCTGAGCACCTGATCCGCAAGGTGTCGACGAAAACTGCACGGGAAAGAGCTTGGCTGGTGCTGTACGCCACGGATGTGGCTTTCATCTTGTTCTGGTATCCTCCGTTCATCGGATCATGGGATGGAAGCTCTGCTACATCCCCCAGACGACGACGGCAACGTTGATGCCCTAAACGGCTGTCCAGTCAATACCTACATATCTCTTGCATTGCATATTCTCCCCTCGACGTGGACAGCGCATACGTCTGTCTGTAGATTGGGCATCCAGACGGGCGTTTGGGCACTGGTCTTGCCCTGACATCACTCTGGCTCCTATCGTTTCGGCCGCCTCAGAAGACATTGTCTTTCCCCGAGACTACTAAGAAATGAAGGAAGAAAATAAGATGACAGAGGCTATTTTTGGAGGGCTCCGTTGTCTGATCTCCTTCACCGGGTCCGTCTCAAAAGAAGAACCGGACATTCGGTCCCTTCCTAGTCGGGCTGAACCTGACTGACACGATGAAGCCGCACAAAGCATTGCGGGAAAAGAAGCGAGCGGTTACTGAAATTACCATGTCTTACGAGGCGAGATTGAGGTAGCCGGCCTTGCTGGCCGCCGGTTGCCAGTTGCCGGTGCCCTGAAAGACTGGATGATATGGGGAACACACGGGACTGGGGACTGCTGTGGCACGTAACTTTACCAAGCTTTTGGTTAGGCGCTGGGAAGGGTCGCTGACGGTTGACGCCCCTTCTGGTGCGAAGCGCGGGCGCTTACGAAAGGTTCAACGACGGGCGCCTGGAAATTTATGATTTCATTTCGGGGACGGGTTCCCACCGGAATTTCCACCAAGGCATGATGGGGGTATTTTGCTGTTAAGCGGAAGCACTGTAAGGTCGTGGTGGGCGTTAACATTTTAGCCAGCCTCCAGGAGCCCGACTGTATGGAAACAGGCGCCGTCTGTTCCCGTCGCCCATGTAAATTGCCCCAAAAGCCTGGCGCCTACTGAAATTGTTAGAGGGCCGACAGTCGGCCCAATCCTCTGTCAGAGAAGGTGTCTCTCGTTGCCGGTAAAAACTCGCTCCGTACAACCACCCCGATGCTCTAGGCGCCTGGCAATTTGGGGTGAATGAGGCGGTGCAACAAGGGATGGTGGAACGAACAGATGAGGCTTATGATGCCATCCCAAGTCCAAAGAGACGAGAAGAGAATTCCCCGGGACCGACCCAACGGACCCGACGAACAATCTGGAGAAAGCCGCCTCCATCTTCGCCGCGCCATAGACCCAGGTTGCCAGGTCGGTCGCGGGGTGAGCTCCCTCGCGCTTGATCTGACCGAGCGCGAACAAGGCGCGGGAGTCCCAGCTTTTCCTGGGTGTACAAGGGACCACCATGCAACGCCAGATCTCGATTCGCTGACAGCCACGCGCCATGACCCCAGTCGCTTCTCCATGCGGCGCGTCCAAGGCCCCGGGCCAATGGCGGCGCGCTAAACGACGACGTCGACCCGTCGCATTCGTGTGTCCGACCCGTCGATTGGCTCACAGCGCTCCGAACGGCCATCTGCATCTTTTCGCAACCAAGATCCGAGATCTTTTTTCTTTGTCGGTATGGATCCCATCTATGACTCTTAAAGACGGTGAAGGGCAAAAAAAAAATTTTTTTTGAGAAGAAAAATACCGGGCAAACACACTAGACCTAGAGTTCATGCAGGTAGGTATCCATCCGCCCGATTGTTTCAGGTTTCCCGACGGGATATGCATTGTTTCGTTTCGTTTCTTGCTTGCTTCTCTCTCCTCGCACGAGTGACTCATGTCATACAATACCAAGCTTTTTTGTTTTGTTTTGTTTCCCACCAACTCGGGAGTTCTTCTACTCTGGTTTCGCACACTTGAGAGAAATCGGAAGCGGGGATATGACTGACACATTGAGTAGTAAAAAATGATTGAAGGCGGAGTCTCGACCACAAGAGTACTCAATCCCCCCGAAACTTGCTTGTCCCCGTCCAAACACTGTGTGGCTTCACCACCTGCGGGTACAAAGTACCTACCTACCTATGTACCCAAATTCACCCCAATATAAGGCGGGAGACATACATAACTGAAAGAGAGCCAGTCAGCCCCCATCGTGATGGAACCTTCATGAATCTCTGCAGACCGCCTCCTGCGACCTGTTTCTCCAACCTGCCGCCGCCGGCGGGATCGTGCATTTTGCAATCTCGAAACAGGTGATTCATTCATCCACACCTTTTTTTTCTTTGTAAGTCTGGCACCACACACACACACACACGCACAACACCAAACCGGAAGAACGGAAGGATCGATTGCATGGCTACTTACCACAGCTTTTCACGCACATGTCTCGCCAACATGCATGCATGCATACACGAATTCGTAATGAGGCCTGATTTACACGCACACTACTACACCCCCTTAAGTACTGACCGAATTTGGCCAACAGGGCGAGATAAGAAAAAGGCGCCGGCAGCCTTGTCCGGCCGGCCTGCCTGTTCTCGTCGCCCATGAAAAGATGGAGGCATGAACAAAACAACCAAATTCACTAACATGGCTAATGACTGACAAACTGCTTTGCGAAATGTTCAAATAAAACGCCGAGAAGGTATGTACAGAATATTATAGACTATATATTGTTTGGTGTTCATTAGATAGCTAGAAAGCCCCAGCGTCGAACTCTCATATAACTGCCATGAATGACTTTATGCGATGTTTAATACTCGCTCTCCTCACCACCGAAGCGACCCTCCTGCTCGCGACCCTCCTGTGTCCTGTTGTTACTGGTATTGTTGTTGTTTCCACCAAATCCAGTATTGCTGTTGTCCTCACGGTTGTTGCCACCAAAGTTGCTAGGCCGGCTGCCCTCATTGCTGCCACGGCGGTTGCCACCAAAGTTGCTGGTCTGGTTGTCCTCGTCACGCTGGTTGTCGCCGAAGCTGCTGGCCTGCTTGTTGTCCTCATCGCGCTTGTTGCCGCCGAAGCTGGGTCTGTCATTGTCCTGGCCAAAGTTTGTGGGGCGACTGTCTTTCTCGTCGTCATTATTGCCGCTCTGGCGGCTGTCGGACTGCCCGTTGTTGCCAAACTAGTCAGTCCGCATTAGTATCATTGCACAGACATCCCACAGCGAGCAGCATCGCATCTTCAACGTACCGAAGAAGTCTCGTTGTCGTTGTCATTGTTGTTCTGTTGTCCGGCGTTGTTGTCCTCCCTCTTCTCGCTACCGTTGTTTCGGCCGCCCATGAAGCCCGACATCACGCCCTTGCCAATGGCCTGCGCATCAAGCTTGCTACCGCCAGCCTGATAGGCCGAGGCAGCCTTCTTGGCTACGTTGCCGACCTCGGTGTAGTCGACCTTCTGGCCTCCGGAGGTCTGGTGTTGCTCATAAGCCTTCTTGGCAGCTTGGCCAACGTCAGACCAGTCACCTTTCTGCTGGTTATCGCTGTTGTTGCTGTTGTTGCTGTTGCTGTTGTTGTTATCGTTGGTGTTATTATTGGTGGCGGAGCCAAGGGCAGTCTTAGCCAAGCTACCGAGATTGCTGAAGTTCATGTTGGGCAAAAGGTTTTGGTGGTCTGAAAATGGGAGGTGGATTTGATTGAGGGCTGGCAGAATAAGGGGCTGTGGTGATGTCGAATGTCTGAGTTGGTAATTGCTGCTTTCAATCCCAGCCGAGAGGCCGGCTCTTATATAGCTACACCGCTTGCCATGCCATTTGTGCCGTCCATGGCGACAGATTGCAATAAACCCCTCAGTGTCGCCCTGGTAATCCCGGGTGAGCTGATGAACATTCTTGCGCCTCGATCGTGAGGGGACAATGCAGCAAAAGTGACCTCCTCATCGTGGAGTTACGATTGGTTATGTTAAAGCTGTCCACTCACTCGAGCGGATCTTTGCGTGAGGCTAAGGCGCCATGTCTGAGACGGGCTGCGCTAGCGGGACAGATCTCGGGGTGTGCGGACGCTGCCAGCTGAAAGCTTGCGTAAGCTCCTCCCGAGATGCGGAGTAAAAACATTGACAATCGTGGGGTTAGTGAGGCAGCCTCAGGCGATGAGCGAAGGCCGACACAGCGGGGGATTTTCCCCTCCTGGAAACCGGAGGACACCCGTCTCCGTCCACCCATCACGATACATCGGCCCACGTGCCAGTGATTTCAACAACCAGGTTCAGAACCGTGCTCACAGACCAAATGGCAATCAGGCCCCAGCCAATCTTGCGGCTCATCACCCATTTGTTCGAGGGTACCACGATCAGAAGAACGATCAAAGTTAGCAGCACGGTGATGGCAGAGATCATCAGTGTCCCGCCGACTTGGATGTGGTATGGCTTATAGTGGATGGGCTTGTCAGGGTGCTTTTTATGCCTTTTGTTGGCCGATGAAATGCCCATCCAGGCTCCGCCAATTCCTACGCCGAGCAGGATGTTCAACATTGGCCCGCCGAAACATGCAGCTCTGTGTTTTGTTAGACGCCAATACCAACCATGAAACCGTAGTGAGGATGACTTACAATGCCATAACGGGGTATCCGAGGCGGGCCACAGTGATGTCGGCCACCAAATCACCCAACGAGTTGCCGACCGCAAAAATGGTTAAACCGAGAATAGCTTCAGAAATACCCAGAATAACACCGAATGCTTTCAACACGCCGACTACCTCTCCCGCAATGGTCGAGATCCACGCAACACTAATGATGAAGCCGAGATAGCACAGGAGATGGTGATACTTGGGCTTCTTGTCCGCAGTTGTTGTCAGGAGAAGAGTCGCCAGCAGACATAGAGAAAAGAGTAGCGCATACAGCACTAATTTTATGAGCGTTGTCCCAGGTTGCTCCATGTCCTCGTACATGTTGGCCCAAGCGATGACAACGACAAAGAGAGGGCCAGTAAACAGTTGCAAGGCGACAAGCCATCTGTTCCAGCCCAAGGGTTCCTCCGTTGACGTTGTAGTGCGATCGAGTTCCAAGCCTGCAGGTATTTTTGCTGACTGTGGGACCTGCACAGTTAATGGCGGACGCTGTTCAGGGTGTTCAGGGCTTGGCCCATCAGTTGCTTGAGCGGGCAGGTCTGCTAGCGATGGCGACAGGCTGAGAGGCGACCTCGAGACAGACTGGGCCCGTCGACGGTAGTCCTGCCACTCAGTCTCGGGTTCTATTCCATTCTCGCTTTCAATCAAAACAGGCATGGGGATGCTCCCAAGATGGCCAACTTGGGGAGGATCAGCAATTTCAGGCTCCGAATCTTCATCTTGGGTGTCAGTCTCCACCACCGGCAAAGTTGTAACCAGGACAAAGATGCTTGGGACCGATACCAGGCTGACCAGCTTGTCCCACAGGCTCTTTTCATTCCATCCCTGAAGTGTAGGGAAGATGGTGGCGAGGAGAACATGCGGCGGTGGCAGGACCCAGTATGGCCACCAGTTAATGGGCCTCGGTGGTTCTACGTGGTCTTCAAATACCCGAGTCGAAGCACGTCGTCTTTGCGACGGAGTTGGGAATACAAAGGCCGGCTCATTTAGCCCCTGAACTGGCCCATGAACAGGTGTCAGCATGGCAGGAGACTCAAAGACCGGAAACGACGTGGCTGATGGCGATGACTGCCCACTGGAGCCGCCGCCAGGAGAAGGTATACGGATGTTTAGATGCTGCGATGATTTCGAACTTTGTCTCGAATGGTGGTCGGGCGCCGCGAGGGCCGTTGGCGGTGCAAGCCTTCCATCTACAGTCCGAGCGGTCGAGCTGTTCCGTGTGTTGGGTCTCTGTGACCCAGCTTGCGGTAGACCGTGATTTTCCAGGTTCAATGGGGTATTTCCATAGGACAGTGCTCGCTCCCTTGCGGGCTGCCAAGCATGCGCCGGAAGCGTGTTCGTTCGTGGACGGCCTCGTCCAACTTCGGAACGGTTTCGCCCAACCTCGATGGACGAGTTGGATCGTTCCAAAGTGGGGTGATCCGAATACACTCTTCCTGGTAGCGGCCCTAGATGCATGTTTCTTTGCCTATGCAGCGATGACAGCACGGCCCTGAACTCCAGGACACCCACGAGACTTGGTCTAATGGGTGTAATTGTGGTGTTGCTCCGCCCCCAGCGAGGGCGACTCACACGCATGCTGCTCGTCATTTCGGCAGCAACGTGAACCCCGCGTTCCTCATCATCCTCATCGGCTGGCGGAGACGACAACCCGATACCATCGACCTCGATTCTCGGGGCCCGATCTGCGCGATCAGCCCGCTCCAGAATGCCAAGGTCAGCGGTCTCGGGGGCACTATACGAGCGGCTGCCGACCGGAGCTGCTTCGTCGTCGTCGAGATCATCACGGTAGGGCTCCAGCTCCTCTGCGGTCCGACCCGCGGTGTAAAAGTTACCGCGAGAAGCAGCATCTCTCATGCGCTGGCGCCGTCTCCGTACCGAGAACCAATGCCACCCCACAACGGTGATAACGTAAAAGACGTAAAAGCTAATCATGGTGAAGCACTCCCAGAGATGCAACTCGCCATCGGCCAAGAAGACCATGGTGAAGCCGATGGCCGCAATAAAGAAGACAATGTCGCGCACAAAAGTGCGCTTGCTGACTTTGAACTCGCGGACCAAAGCCATGGACCCGGCAACGACGGCGGTGATAAAGCCCGCGGCACCTATCAGCTCGCCGACGGCCATGCTCCCACTGTTGGAGCCCATGGCGGCAAATGTGCTGAAGACGTCGGGGGAGCCATTGCCCAGGGCAAGAAAAGTCACGCCAGCCAAGCTCTCGCTGAGGCCTAACACGCTGGCGATGGTGCTGAGATTGACACTGAAGAAGTCGCTGGCGGCGACGCCAATGGTTGTGAACAGCAGGCCCAGCCAGAGGGCCAGAACCACAAAGGCGACAGGTTTCGCATTGGCCATGTCGCAGTAGTAAAAGGCCAAGTAGTGGACGAGGCCGGCCTCGTCATCGCCGCAGTTCTCGAGGACGAAGGCGCATTGGTCGGGGGCGACGTGGACGGCGCGGCAGTCGATGTCCAACTTCCGCGCATTTCCATCGTCTCCCCTCGCAGCAAGATTTTTCGAGTCATGGCTGTGGCTCTCCCGGAGACGAGGTCCGGGTAGGAACAGAGCGTAGGCGGCAATTAAGACGAGAAGCAGGATGGACGCGACGGCGTGCCTGGAGCTGTATCGGCTCCGCTTAGTGCGAGTCGCCTGCATTATGCCGTCGTTCTCATATCAGATGGACGCCGAGAGCTTGGGTGGGGGAAAATGAGTGAATCAGAAGCAATCGAGCTCGAGCCGCAGAAGAGGGAATATGTGCGTACGCGACGTGAAAGCAAATCAAAGCAGAGCAGAATAAAAACAAAAAAGAAATGCTGCAGATGTTATTTGAGATGCTGGATATGCTATGAGATCATTCTGCCAACACCAGGACTGTCGACGGGACAGGCAAACAAAACACCTTGGAAGCAAGCATGGAGCTTGCTAGTTCTTTATCAGGCGATGTTTGGGTCTGTCGTTGTCTTGGCACACCCGAGCCAGTTACATAGGTAGGGCACTGCGGTAGGGTGGTTTAAAACTGGATGGCAAAGCTGCCCTGGTTTTGGAATCTGGCAGCCCGCCACTCACAGTTGAATGTGCCAACAAACAGCTCCTGATTCTCTGAAACACAGTCTTGGCAATTGGATATTTTGGGACGGCATCTGGGGACTTTCTGGTATCGAACAAAGAGAGTTCACACCTATAACGTTACCTGTATAGCATTCGTTTGTCGCATGGAGCACCTGGACGCACTGCAGAGATGCCTGAGGGAAGTAAATTCAAGAGACGTCACGCCCTGACAAGCCCCGACAACCCACCCGTGGCCTGGGGAATTGGGCTAATAAGAGAGCGATTGCAAATCCCCAGACGGTCACCCTGATGGTCAGTAGTATAATGAGCATGGAGAAAGGCATCATGAAAAGGTCGTGAAAAAAAAATATGATAAATTGACATAGCAGGGCGTCCGGAAGCAGTGAGTGAGTACAAGAGGTACGAGGTATGAAACTGCACAAGAAAGAGATAGTTCCAGGCCATCCACACCTCGCTGCGTGGCACATGCATTCTGCTGCCACACCCTTCCAAGAAAACGCAGCGAGGCACAAAAAAGGGATGGGGAGTATAGATGCAATTGGCTTTTGGCAGCCCACTCGCCCGCAAGTCAGCCAGCTTTGCGGGGTGAGTCTGTTATCAGCACGTGCCGCAGCCCGATAGCGCAGCCCCTAGCCAATCAGCAGCCCGAGGTCATGGAGGACAACCATTTACGGCGGCCTGAAAGTAAACAAACAGTGGATTTGTCAAATCCCGAAGAAGCCATCGAGAGAGCGTCAACCTGCGCCCCTCGAAACACCAGGAAACACACGACAAAAGATGCCTCGAGTAGCCCAACCGCCGCGCAGGAGCGCGAGCAGGACTGTATCTGGCTCAATCTCTGCCTCACCATTCAAGTCGCCGGTTAAGTGAGTCCGAGTCGCGTTCGGTCGCGTCGTGCTTTTCCCCCTTTTCTGTCTTGTCTCGCGCTTTGATGTTGAAGCGCCAGTCTCTAATCACGGCAATTGGTGTAGGATCCCGCTAAACGACGACGCGGAGGAGAAGGCGCGGCGCTCTCACGGGCGCAAAGTCCTGCACGAGGCGCAATTCAACCAGCTGAAGGCGGCTGCGACAGGCACGCCGGCGCGCAAGACCAGCGTGGCGCTCAACGACATCGACAATGGTGGTTCGCCCGGGTCGGCCCCGCGAACCCCAGGGCGGCGGGGCATGGGCGGCGGGAAGGAGAACGTGATGCTGATGGACGACGACGACAACCGGTTTGTCGTGGGCGGCACTGCCGTCACGCCTATGAAGCGCGTCCCTATCCTCGCCAACTTCGAGGAGTGGATGAAGATGGCCACCGACAACAAGATCAACGCTGCCAACTCGTGGAACTTTGCCCTGATCGACTACTTTCACGACATGTCGCTGCTGAAGGAGGGCGATGGCGTCAATTTCCAGAAGGCCAGCTGCACTCTCGACGGCTGTATCAAGATCTACACGAGCAGAGTCGACAGTGTTGCCACCGAAACGGGGAAGCTACTCAGCGGTCTGGCCGACAGCCGTGACAGCAAGAAAAAGGGCCGCGAAGGCGAAGACGCCGAAGAGGAGGAGGAGGAGGAAGTAGACGAGGATGGCAATGTCAAGAAGAAGCCCAAGAAGAAGGTACCCAACATTGCTTGCCTGCTACCCTGCCCTTGCTGCGTGTCTTTTGATCCGCAAGGCTGATCACAGAATTACAGTCCCAGAGGTCATCCGAGGCTACCCTGGCCCCCTCGTTCGCATCACTACAGCTGAAAAAGTTCGAGCTCGAGTTCACAGTCGATCCGCTCTTCAAGAAGGCGTCGGCTGATTTCGACGAAGGTGGCGCAAAGGGCCTTCTTCTCAACCACCTAATGATTGACTCGCAAGGCCGCATCGTCTTTGACAGCAGCGACGATGCCAACGATATGTCCGAGGCCGACCCCAAGGCCCGCCAAAGAGGTGCCCATATCGAAGACCCTGAGGAGGATGCCGACGTGGACGCTTCAGGGGCCAATCTAGAGACGGTCCGTGAGGAGGAGGAGGATGATGAGGATATCGAGATTGATATTGCATCCCTCGGCGCTAGATTCTTCCCCGATCTTGCCCGCCTGGAAGAACTAGATGTCTGTCCGTCACTAAAGACGTTTGACCTCGGTGATCCGTCGGGATCTTTGGATATCCCGTTCCTTAGGGCACCCGAGGATTGGCGGGACCAAGAAAGGGAGAAGACGCCAGGCCCTGGTGGCATCGGCAACAAGTCTGGCATGTTCATCGACGAGGAGAATCTGCTTGGCTTTGATGACGATGACGGACTCGGGGCCTTTGATTTGGGCGCAGACGTCAACTTTGGCGAAGGGGGCGAGGCTTGGGCGCGGGAAGCTGCTCTTGAACCGCAGATGATGCGCGTTTTTGTTGCTGGCTTGGATCTCGGGGACGGCGCTGGTGCAGAAGGTGACGGTGACGGCATCGATATACTAGGAAGTGGCAACGGCGGTGAATTCGTCGTGGCCATGACAAACACCCAGAAGGCTGACAAGGCGCACGAGGATATTCTCAGCTACTTTGACCAGGCGCTGCAGAAGAACTGGACGAATGCCGAACATTGGAGGATACGCAAGATCAAAGACGTCAACAAGCCAGCCGAGCCGACGCGGCAGCGTAAAGAAAAGCAGCCGTTTGAGATCGACTTCATGTCTGCCCTGGAGCCCTCGCTCGCCGAGGTCATCTACACGCAAGCGTCGACAAACTCGGCCATCTCGCTGCCCAAAAAGGACTGGAAGTCCAAGTCGCGCAACCTGCTGCCCGACGACAAACACTTCAGCTCGCGGCAATTACTCACACTATTCCTCAAGCCCAAGGCGCGCATGGGCCAGCGGCGGCGCCTGGCGGGTGGCAGTAACCGCGGCGGCGTGTTTGGCATGGCGGCCGACGTGCAGAACGCGAACGACGTGCCCGAGGGCGAGATGGACGAGGCATTCTGGGCATCACAGAAGGCGCCCACACAGAATGCCGACGGCGCCCCGGGGTCTACAAGTGACGAGACATCGGCGCTGCCGCAGGGCGACTACGACGCCAACTTCTTCCAGGATGACGGCCTACCGTTTGCGGGCGCCGATGACGACGACGATGACATTGACGAGTTCGCCGACGCGCGTGATCACTTCTCGCCGGGCCCCTTGGGGGGCAACGCCAACGGCATGCTGACCGAGGTCGGCATGACAGGCGCGTTTGGCGGGCTGACGGTGACGAACCCGGCCGACTTGGCGTTCGGTACCATGCTCGTCACGCAGAACAGGCGCGTCAGGCCCGAGTATGTCCAGTATGCGCGCGTGGCCAAGAAGGTGGATGTGCGCCGGTTGAAGGAGGAGATGTGGAAGGGCATGGACTTTGAAAAGCTTGACAAGGTTTGTGGATTACCCCCTTTCTTCGTTGTTGATTTCCACCACAAGCAAAACTAACGTTTTAATAGCAACAACAATCCGACCCAAATAGATCCCGTCTCCCAACACCACCAGCCGATAATGACCAACTGTCATCCGCAGAAAACCCAACCCTCAAGTTCACCGACGTCATGAACGACCTGCAGCGCGTCTACCCCAAGCCCGTCATGGACGACATCTCGACGAGCTACTGCTTCATTTGCATGCTGCACCTGGCAAACGAGAAGGGGCTCATCATAGAAAAGACGCCCGAGCTGACCGAGCTGACCATCAGGAAAGATTGGACGGCCGAGATCACGAATGGTGCCGACTGAAATCCCCACCTCCATTTTGATCGGGGGAGGTATGCATGTGTGTGTGCGTGTGTGTATACGAGGCAAAGCAAGCAAGCAATGATGATTAATGCTGTTGTTGATGGGTGGTGGTGGGTTGCGATAAAGAAAGGGAAGGGTCGCGGGAGGAGGTCCTCTTGTTTCTTTTTTTTTCTTCTTCTTCTTGTTTGTCTTGGTTTTGGAAGTACAAAGCGATGATGAGGGAAAGGATGGGGGAACATGTTGAATGATTGTTTTTATTTTTATATCCATTCAAAATTCTATTTATCGATGCAAACGATGAGAAAGATATCCCGTCATCTTTGTGTTACTATTTCCCCCCCGCTTGTGCCCCCTTTTAATATAATAGGGGTATTGAAACTCGGATTTGTTGGCCATGGTATTTTACTTGTGTCTTGAAGAACGTACGTATACCTGACCTGACGGAATGATACAAGCCGCATTAAGTTTGTTAGTTATGAACCGATTGAGCATGGAGAAAAGAGGTGGCGAGTTGAATACACAGGCTTGCTACGTAAACGCTACAATCTAATAATTTAGTCCCTTCCCATGCGTTTGTTTATGCGGTCAGACACGCCCAACATCGAGGCAAAAATCGTATCATGCGTCTCCCATCTCTTTGCCACTGTCGGCGGCCATCTTCGCGTTCCGTTTATCCCCAAGGTGGCCGTCCTGTTCGGGAGCCGCCGAGTTCTTGTCATCAATATCCGGCACGTCAAATGAGGCTAGGAGCTCGTCAAGCTTGTTTTCCAGATTGGTCAGGTTGGCCTCGAGAGCAGCGGCCGTTTGCTCGCCTCTGGTTATGTGGACGCAAAGGTCAGCATACGTGAGAGCCTCCTTACCTCCCTCCCTCCCAGCTTGGGATCCATCCGTGTGGTGACATACGAGGACGAGCTCGGAGTACCGTCCACGTGCGTAGAATGTCCAATACCCCTCTGCCACTCGGCTGCTTTCTCAGGGTCCTCGGGATGACAAAAGGGGATAGTGTAGGGGTCCAGGAGGTCGAGAACCAGACGTGGAGACATGGGCGTTGGTTTGACAACGCGTCACGCGGGATGAAGAATGCCATTCTCCCAAAATCGGGGGCTCCAAAGACCCTGCATGGCCAGGAGGATTCCAATATGCATGGGGGCCCATGGGGAAAGGGATGATATGGACGACGGGCGGGAACTGCCCCGAAGAAAGCCGGCTGGATCATTTGCTCCGTGGAGAAGCGGTGAAAGGGGTCCGTCTAGACAGGGAGGTAATGTGGACATGGATTCGATCCGGGGGGCATATGCATTTCCCCCAAAGCTCGCCCTGAACAACGTGAAAAAAGTTCTTTTTTTAAAAAAAGAAAAATAAATAAAAAAGGGAGAGAGAAAAAGAGGGATGGGCGGGCTGGTTGCATGGCGAAGTTGGTGGGCAACAGGGGGGTAAGAGGACCCTGAGATTTCCCCGCCGCGCTTCGCGAATCCTCGCATGTTCGGCATGATCGACCGCTTGTTTGACCAGCAGCGACAATGTGACGGGGACAGAGACAAATGATGAAATCGCGTCATACCTAGCAAGGTCTTTCAGGGCCTAGAACACGACCCGACACAAAGGGTATGATCAGCCAGGAGCAGACAAGGTGGTGTTGGAGTGAATATAGTATACAGAAGGGAGGCATGGTGTTGTCTCGTAAGGCTGGAAAGTAGTCACAGACGACAAAGCGTTGCACAAAACATAAGCGCTTACCTGGGACAAATGGTCACCGACTGAGGCTGACGATGACGAGGCCGAGGAATCTCCATTGGTGCTGGAAGCATTTCTGGCTGACTTGGCCGCCCTGGGGTCCATCTTTCCAAAATCGAAGGGGAGTGTGAGCTCGCTCGGGATTTGTCAAAGCGCGTTTATTTTTGTGCGTTTAGCAGCTGGTTCGGCTGGGAAGTTGCTTGTCGTGACCCGTCGTGACCTGATCATAAACACCTGATATGTTTGTGCCCGTGTGGATGTGACCTCGAGTGATTTGCCGATGATGGTTTCTTTTTGGAAAGGGCAAGGCGCGCCTTGGCTCTCTGGTTGTGTTCTTCCCGCTCAGCGTTGGGTTGCGCGTATTATGGCGAAGAAAAGAGTGTCGGCAGTACAGTACCTCAGGGATACCTTGTGCGCCTTATGCAGCAGAACTAGGTAGGTTGGGGCGGGCTAACGACACGGTCCACTCTGGAAACCCAAGTTGCTGATTGCGCTCGTACGATGACTGCAGAGAAGAGTGACACGCCAGGGTGGAGGTTCAGGACTCAGAGATGAGATTGGAATCTCTTGGACGAGGCGTAGTATAGGTCCCTCTTGCGCCGCTTTACGGATACACTGCTCAGCCTCTCTGTCTCAAACACGTTGAGAGAGGCCCTTTTTGCAGGTCTCAAGCTTGGGCTGTGATTCCTGTTTCTTAGGTAGGTAGGCAAGTAGGGTATGGGTGCTGTGCTGTAATGCCGTTCGTGTCGGATCTTGGCTTGTCGTCGTCGTGGGCTGCGAGATCGACAATAAGCCACATCCGAAGCTCCCTGTCGAAAAAGGACCCTGAAACCGATGAGAAGGGTTCTGGGCCGTCGACCGATTTCCAGGGATTTGGGCCATCGCTCGGGGACGCTTGGGCCAATTAACGCTCAGTGGGGGGGCTCCTTTCCGTCCATAGGGATACCTACCTACCTACTACCTACTGTACATGCTATTGCCAGCCATTCCAGCCAGCATTCATAGTTGTGTGTGAGAGGACTGCAGGGTACGAATTACAGGTACCAACAAAGTGCAGAAGAGGTAGATAGAGTAGAGTAAGTTGGTAAGTAAATATCCAGGACTGGGCAGACTCTCAATCTCGGCGTTTTCGGCGGTTTCTTCTTTAAAAAGACACATGGGGGGGGGGATGATGCCCTTAGCATGTCCTCAGCAAGGAGGAGAATATGCCCAACGTGACAGGACTTGGATGGTTACTCTGGTAGAAGAATAAAGTACATACAAGAAACCCCAAGTTGCTCAGATAGCGGGAAAGAAAATGTGTTTACCGAGTATGATACCAAGTCTGAAATGAAGTTTCAATGCTCATGATCAAGAAAAGAAGACAGATCGGAACTGCCTAGTCCTGTCTTGGTGTCAAGGCACTTGAGAGCAGGTATTATTTACACCCGCACAGTGATTGTAATCTGTCCGCAGTGCCAGTAGCAACTTGAGGTGAGACACGAGGAATCGTGCGGTTTTGAGACTGTGGCAGGGGTCCTGCGGTGGTGCTGGAGCGGCTTGTTGGAAACTCGATCCCAATGCAAAATTCCGATTCTGACCGCGAAACCGCGGTTCGTAGAGGCCAAGGCCATCCATCTCCATGCCACCTCATTTGACTTCCCGCAGCCGACCACCGACCAGAGCAAGACATGAGCCCGTCGCAAAAGCACTATATATATGGAAACGGATTGTCAATATGATGGGCAACTGCCAGCCAGGCCAGAGCATTTGATCGAGTTCCTCATTAATCCGGATGCTTCGCTTGGTCGAGATGTGGGAAGGCGTGAAGGGGCAGGGGTGCCCAATGCACATGGTCAGTCAGTCCTCCACGATATCCACAAAGCATTGTGGGAAGTCGCGGCCTGCGACTGGTCGGCTGCTTTGGCGCGCCTGCCACTGTGACGCTGCGACCTCGCGCCGGCGAAGGAAAATGGCGGGCCCGCAGCTCCTGATTGGCTCGCCTGCCCCATGCGTCCCATCATAATCGTACGTTTTTCATGTGTCTCCCGGCATCGATGGGGATCGAGATCCTTTTTTCCCACCCCTTTCGTAGCCCGATGTCCGAGTTTTGCCATGATGGCATTTTGGCACCTTCTGCACTCAAGAGGACCCGTTTTGTTTCTGCTTGCCCGCCCCAGCCCTCCCTGGTCGACGCCTTGCCCTGGTCGTCGAGAAGTCCAAAGGGTGGGAATCTGAGATCTGGGCCCCCGTCAGGCCGCCATTTCGCCATTCCCATTCACTTCAGAGGAATCCCATTTGCCTCGGATGAAAGCTCAGAGTTCATCGGCTTCGACCTGCCCCCTGCCCGGCATGTTGCTGCTGCTCCGCAGGTAAACAAAATCATCGAGTCGAGAATCATCAACACAACCAACCATTGTATAGCACTTGCTGATGAATGAACGCGATGGACCGCATTCGAGAGAGGGAGGGAGACAAAGAGAGAGAGAAAAACGAGACGAGACAGCGGCCCGTACCGCATCACCCACCAGCTGCCCAGTTCGGTCCCCTTCATCCTGCGGACAGGAGAAAGTGAGTGAATGACTAAGGCCTTCATTCAGTCAAAGGTCGATCGATTGTGCGCCGTGGTGGAGGTCAGACGCTGGTGGAGAAGCATCTCTCGTTTATTGCGGCGCGGTGGCCTGTCGAGCTCTGCCATTATCCGCTGATCTGCTCTTCAGACTCGATTCGAGCATTGAATGATTGCGTGTGAGGAAGGTTTGTGTACCTTCTACTTCTCTGTACTTTGGGTCCCCCGTCAGGCTGCATCCCCGGGCCTCCAGCCCACGCCCCCGTCCTCGCCCTCTTGTAGTATACAAATCCCAGTTGCTCCCCTGTGCTGGCTGGCTCCATTCCCGAATCTCGAACAGCCAATCTTCTGCTCCTTGGTACTCGTAGGGGGTTTCGCGGCATCCATCTCGCTCTGTCTACACTACCCTGTCGTCACTGTTGCTGTTGCTGCTTGTTGCCTGCCTGCCCCTCCTCCCAATTCCTCTCACCAACAGCTGCGTGATCCAATTTATCGATTTGTTCCTTTTGCATCCCTGTCCACCATTTTTCTTGTGCTATTGAGCAGGCTGTTTGCTTTGAAAACAACACAACCTTGCAATAAGATCGTCGGCAGGTAGGGTGCAAGAAAGTCTCGCCTACCACCACTGCCCCCTGGTAGGCAACCCTGACTTTTACTCTACAGTTTCTTTCGTGGTGCCATCGTATGGAAATGCAGGTATGGATGCTAGTGCGTGCTGACAGACAGGCCTTTAGATAAACCCGCTGAGCCCATCCCTTTTTGTGTCTTGAGGGAGTCTAGACCCGGGCACAGTGATCCGTCTACGTTACGCCAAAAAAAAACCCCCAAAAAACCCCCCCAAAAAAGCTACCTCACAGCCACCAACCCAAACCTGCGGCCAGGCCAATTCTTGTAAGTACCCTCTCCCAATAGCAGTCTCGACGCCGAGCCCTCCCCTTGTCGGGCTTGTACCACGTTGAGTACTGCCTCGCCTGCAATACAGCGTGTCATCGAGATCTTGCCCGTCACCCCACCACTAAAAGGGCCAAGTTCCAAGAATCCCATGTCATGTGTGAATCCCGTCCTTACTTTGCCATTGACTCCACTCCCAGACAACCTGCACTGCTCTGTTCACAAAACCCAGCCCTCGAACTCTTTGACAACATCCTGACAAGCCTCGACCGTCCTCCACCACCAAGCGCCTGCCTCGACTTCCGACATCTCGTTCACCGACTCTGTTACTGACCCGTATCTCGCCTGAGGCTTCGAAAACGCTGCGGATCAAGTTGAAATCACCCAGGTTGCCAGGTTGCGCCTCTACTGCTCTGATTCGAGAGCCCACCGCACGCGGACCACAACGTCCCAGGAGAGATTTGCTGTAGAGGACTACGAAGTTATAGTGTGGGTTCCCCCAATTCTTCGATTCAGAGTGTACATCCAAGTCTTTTGGGACGAGTATGGCTGGCGGAGATGGCTAGTTCAAGGGTCTGCCGGACTGAGAGCCGTTGGCTGTTTGATATCTCCAGTGGGACATGGTCTTGGGTTGTGCTACAGTCGAGCCTCTTAAACACAACACTGTCTCGGATTCTTGATGACTTCTTCACCGCACAGAAAGCTAATATGCTATGCTGAATAGTCGCGGGACTGGATGACGCCACATTTGGAAACTATCTTTGGGGAGCTGGGCATTGTTCAGTATCTTGATGTGTTTCTGGATCATGGCTTTGATTCATGGGAGACCATCCTCGACATCACCGAATCTGACCTGTAAGACCGAGAAGCCTATGCCGAGCCAAGACGTACTGGCCCAGCTAACACGGATGGTTTTAGCGATGCGCTGGGCGTGAAGTTAGGTCATCGACGGGTATGTACCCTTCTCCGTCATGCGTCCAGACTCGTTTCATTGCAATTGACGTACTGACGGCGGCCAACAGAAACTTCAGAGACGGATCGCCAATTCTCGGGGAGTTGCTCCAGACGCGTCACTGGTTTCTCCAACACAGCCAGCCATCGAGGATCTCAGGCTCGTGGAAATACAGAGACCTGATATACCCAGGCTTGATGTCCGGGAAACGAGTACCGTCATCACTAAGAGGAAATATCGTCGGCATCCAAAACCGGACGATAATGCGCCGGAGCGACCCCCTTCAGCTTATGTTCTCTTCTCCAACAGTAAGCCGTGCAGCACTAAGCTCGCCTCACCAAATTCATGAATGACCAGACAACTAATCATGTTGTATTGGTGCAGAAATGCGTGAGGAGCTTAAAGGCCGTAATCTCACGTTCACTGAGATTGCGAAGCTCGTTGGGGAAAATTGGCAGAGTCTATCCCAGCCCGAAAAGGAGCCGTACGAGTCGCAGGCACAGGCAGTGAAGGACAAATACCACAGTGATCTCGCCGAGTACAAGAAAACGCCCGACTACAAGAAATACATGGCTTACTTGCAGGAGTTCAAGACCAAGCATGCTCTTCCTTCCACAGGTGTGTACATATTTCTGCAGTGTCCGATCATCCGGGTTGCCCACCCTACTACTCCTTTCTCCGCTCTTGGATGTGTTTTAATTTGCCACGGCGATTCCAGACAAAGATGCCTCGAAACGTATAAAGCTTTCTGATTCTGGGGGTCCGAGTCGTTCAAGTCCAATCGAAACGCCGAATAGGACAAGCAGGAGCGGCAGTGGGAGTGATAGCCACCGAGGGAGCGAGCCACCGCCCAACCGACAACAGAGGGTTGGCTCCACAGTCTCTGTTGCCGATTCGCAGTACTCGGCCGTCATGACCCCAGTGTCATACCACGCCACCCTCGATGAGTCGGTGAGCTCACCCCTCACTAAGAATGGCCTTGACCGACGTTCATCTGAACGTTCCCCGACCTTTAACGGGACCTCGAGAGACTTTCAACCGGTACCAAGTCACCGCAATTCCAAATGGGTAGAAGACGAGCGTCAAGAGCAACCAGCTATGGAAAGGCATCTTCCGTCACTCTCTGATGTTTTTGATGGTCAGAGGTTACTCAACGAGAACAACGGGTTCTTTTTCCCGCGAGAAGCCGCCTCCAACAGCCCCCCAGTTGGAATTCCTGCGAGTGATATCAGGCCTACGCTAAGGAAGGATCAATCCTCTGCCGGTAGCACATCCTCGGCCTCCTCGTTCAGTTACCCTCGGACACCGGTTGAAAGTTCATTGCCCATCCACGCGCTCCTGACTTCGAAGCAAAGTCATGTATATGAGGCTCAACAGCAGCAGCCCGCATTCCACGGAGTATCCTTACATGGGGACTACAATCAGCCATTCGTGCATCCGGTCGCGAATGGTGCTGGTGGACCCATGACAAATGGTCTGCATTTCAATCAACCCAAGTCAATACAGTTTACTAACACTGGTGCAGGTTATCATGCCGCCCCTTCGATTTCGCATGCTCCCATCAACACGCGTCCCGCCAATCCGGGATACGGCGGGCAATCTGCATCGACCCTAGGGCATGTGCCCCAACACAGGAAACAAGATGCCAACCTTGATGGGATGAGCGCCTTGTTGAAGGCAGGCGAGATCGTCGATCGCCGAGCTCAATGACAGCAGCCTGCCGGACTTCTATGAACTTTTTTTTTCATTCTTTTTTTTTCCTCGATGGTTTTAAGCCAAGGCTAGTGACACCCGGTACACTTGGATTCGCCCTCACTAGCTACATTGAGGGCATGGTCAAGGTGTACATCTTGGGCTCTCAGCGCTGTTTAGATGTTTGGGTTTGCGACATTGATCTTTCTTGTTTGTCGTATATACCTGTTGCATTGGATACCCTCGGCTCTACGCCTGCTTGGATCAGCCGGGAAAATATTGTGCATGGAAGACCTTTGGACATTGGGAAGTAGCACCCCTATTAAATAACAGCCTGTGCTGGAAAACTCTGGGAAAAGGCGTTATGGACAGACATGACAAGTCTTGGGTCAACAGTCAAGAAGGCGAATAAAGCAAGGCATTTCCCTAATTCCCTAATACTTGAGTATTAACTTTGTATATAGTTTCGACGTTAAGCGCATCCAAAGTTCAACGAAGTGATTGGTTCTAATTATGCAATAGCGTGAGGTTTCAAAGAAATCAATGCACGATACGGTGCGCCTGGCCTAAGGACCATGTCTCAGTGAAATGAAGGTGGTTGTTCATCAATTGTGATCGAATATGCCAAACCAAAACACGACATTTCACTCTCTCAGAGAAAACGAGAAATATTTGGAAAATTCTCGCTAGCACTGGACCATTATGACAAGCAAAGTCTTAGTTTCTTCTCGTTTTCTTTTTTTGCTTTCGTAATTTCCCATTCCCACTTTTCCTTCCTTTCCCCTCCTCCTTATATGGAACCATCAATTACTTTGAAAATACTCGCTCAGTCAAGAAGACTAGGTAGGTAGTTCGGAAGTTATTCTATTCCATAGCACCTAGGGTCAGTCGATCAAGAACCCAGGAAGGAAGGATTTGAAAAACATCAAGCCAAATTTGGAAAAGTTCCCAGGGAGGTAAAATGACAGACAAGCTAAGGAGGATTGATGGGTAATTAGATAAAGCTAGTAGTTTACGGACTAACTGACTGACTGGACTATCGTAAAAAAAACGCACCTCGGAACGAAAAAGAAAATGGAAATGGAAACGTGATTGATGTACCCCGACCCTGCCCAAACTCCCTAGAAAAAAAAAATTTAATAAACTTGGCTTAAAACTAAAGTGAAAAAGAGAAACGAAACAAATCAAGACCCACGCTTGCCCGATGCATTCATTTGTTGTTGTTGTCCTTTCTTTCCTTTTGCCCTCAGCGTCGTTGTCCCACATAAACTTGACACCGACCAATCCGTCCATCCATCCATCCATCCATCCATTTCCCTCAAGATAAGAAGAGACAGACGAGTCCGAGTTCGAAATCAAGACCAACTAAAAATGAACCAAAGAACCAAGGTAGAGTCCAGAAAGAAACCGACATCCATCCATCCGTCCAATCGATCTCGGGACCAGAAAAAAGACACGATAATCCTGTCCGCTCTATGACGGGTAGACGAGCAAGGATGGAAGAGAAAAAAGGGTGTGCTCTTAAAAATTCGTTGCTGCTTGCTGCAAATGACAGAATAAACAGATCAATAAAATAAAAGGACAGGGATCGCTAAACACTTCGACCCTTCTCCCTTTCGCCTTTCCTCTCCCTCTCGAATCCAAAATGATATTTGGTTTGGTTTTTTGCTTTCTTTCATCTTCCCACCAGGTGATTCAGATAGGTATCATATGCAGTTCAACACACATAAAAAGCATCGCAACAGCTGGCTCTCGCGTCTTATTCTCTTCCTCCCTTCATGAGCTATGAGCCCTCGAGAATAGTCGTACTCGCCAAAGCAGCAACATCAGATGACAACGGTCAGCTTGGCGCGTGGACGTTTGGTTCAGAAAGGCTTGAACGTGCCCTAATCATGGGGTCAGCTTGGTCAGCCGTCACAATGGACGGGCTGTTTGCTTCGAGGAGGGCTCCAGCGGCGGTAATGGCGCGCGATGCCAGTGACGGCCGGAGCTGAGCAGCGGCGGCAGCGGCAGCTGCTGCTGCCGCCTGGCTCTGGAATGCGAGGGAAGACCCTGTATCTCGGCGACCGCCGGTGGCGGCGTCGGCGGCTCGCGTGAGTTCCCGCTCCCGGTTCTTTTCCAGAAGCTGTCCACCGAGAGTGGCACATTTGAGAATGGTCTGAATGAGGTGGTTTTGCTGAAGGGGCTTGGAAAGGTACTCGTCCATCTGGGCCTGAATACACTTCTCCCGATCTCCCATCATGGCATGCGCCGTAAGGGCAATGATGGGCGTCCGCTGGCTACCCAGGCTGCGCTCGTACTCTCGGATCTTGGCTGTAGCCTCGAAGCCACCCTATTGTCACTGCGTTAGTAAACAAGATCAAGACACCTATTTGAGATTGACGGGCGCGTTCAACTCACCATGATGGGCATTTGTACATCCATAAGGATCACATCAAATTTCCTGCGCTTCACTGCCTCAACAGCCTCTTCACCGTTCCCGACTACCGTTACCACATGATGGTATTTCTCCAAAATCTTGACAGCAAGCCGCTGGTTGACAGTGTTGTCTTCAGCTAACAATATTTCAAATGAACGGGTATTATCCGCCAGAGACGGGGTGGCTCGGTTCTCCAGAGCCGGCACCATTCCATTGCCGAGGTCAATGAGCTGGCAAGGCGTCGTCATGTATGAGGTGATGCCCAAGTCCAGGCAGGACTTCAGCGACACATGGACGACAGGCGCGAGCAAAACAATTGGGAGATACTTGAAGTCATCAACCGCCCGCAATCTCCGGGCATCCTCGATCGAGTCGACCACGATGACGTCGTAGGGTGACTGGCCCCCATTTCGTGCCTTCTGCAGAGCAGGGCTCTTTTCCGAGTCAACAACAACAGGGAGCAAACTCAGCCTCTTGAGCATCTTGACGATATCGGATCCATGGCCGGTCCTGCCCTTGTCGATAAAGAGGACTTGGTGGTCCTTGTAGGGATTGAGCTGCTTGGCAATCAAGGCAAGGTCGTCGCTGGCCAAGCGGACAACGCAGGTGAAGTAAAAACGGCTGCCCTTTCCGTACGTGCTCTCAACCCACACATCGCCACCCATCAGGTTGACGAGCCTCTTGGAAATAGACAAACCAAGTCCAGTACCACCAAACTTGCGTGTCATGGAGCCGTCTGCTTGCTGGAAGGTGTCGAAGATGAGGTCGAGCTTATCTGCTGGAATACCGATGCCCGTGTCTGAGACGACAAACTCAATGGCATACTCGCCGGGCACGCACCGCACCTTGGCCGCTTTCTGGATCGTAAGACTGACTTCGCCATGCTCAGTGAACTTGATTGCATTGCCGACAAGGTTGAGAATGATTTGACGTAACCGGAATGAATCGCCGACCACGTGGTCGGGCACTGAACTGTCGACACAATATGTCAAATCTAGGAACTTCTCATTGGCCTTGACAGCAAGAGTCTTCAGGGCATTGAATACAGTTCCACGCAGCGTATACGGGATTTCTTCAATGACCATCCGCCTTGCCTCGATCTTGGACAAGTCGAGGATGTCGTCGATGATGGTTAATAAGCTGTTTGCGAGCGAGTTGACAATATTGAGCATTTCTCTTTGGTACTGTGTCAGGTCCGTGTCCAGGGTAAGTTGTGTCATTCCAATGATTCCGTTCATCGGCGTTCGGATTTCGTGCGACATGTTTGCTAGGAATTCGGATTTTGTCTTGTTGGCCAGTTCTGCTGCCTCTCTGGCTTGGGTGTTTCGTTGAATACTATCTCTCAAGTTGTAGACCATTAGATTGATCTTCTTTTTGAGTTCATCCATCTCGCCAGAGGCCTCGACCTCGACGAGCTTGGTAAAGTCGCCATCAGTTGCCGCGTTCGTAATGTCACCAAACGCTCTCACTTGAGCAGTCTACCAGCAATTGTTAACACAACAACGTCCACTGGAAAGGGGTGCTGGAAAAACAAACTTACCAGGTTGTTTGCCATTGTATTCACATCCGTGGTAATTTCCTTCCACCTACCCTTCAGGCCTGCAACGTCTGCTTGACCTCCCATGATGCCATCGACTCCGACGTCCTTTGCCACCCTTTGTACCTCGTTGCAGAAAATAGACAGTCGGTCAACCATGTTGTTGATTGTCTCCTTCAAGATGAGGATTTCTCCTTTGGCCTCGACATCGATCTTCCGACTCATGTCGCCATTGGCAATGGCTTGTGTGACAGTCGAAATACCTCGCACCTGGGGATAACTTTTAGTATACAGACGAGAAGGAGAAAGGAGTGGGTCAATGTACCTGGGACGTGAGGTTGCTAGCCATGGTGTTCACGTTTTCGGTGAGATCCTTCCACTTGCCCTCCACGTTATCAACTTGGGCCTGACCGCCGAGAGTTCCGTCGGTTCCGACTTCCCTGGCGACCTTGCTGACCTCAAAGGCAAAGGTCCCCAGGCGGTCCACCATGGTATTGATTGTGTTCTTCAGATCCAGAATCTCTCCTTGCACTTCCACGCCAATCTTCTTAGTCAGGTCGCCTCGCGCCACGGCCGTCGTAACCTTTGCAATTTCGCGCACTTGGGTAGTTAAATTCATTGCCATGCCGTTGACATTTTCGGTGAGATCTCGCCATGTGCCCTGCACGTCGTGGACGGTGGCTTGACCGCCGAGTCTACCCTCGGTTCCGACTTCTCTAGCGATCTTGGTGACTTCTCGTGCGAATTGTTGCAGCTGGTCAACCATGGAATTGATCGTCTTCTTCAGTTCAAATATTTCTCCTCGGCATTCGGCTTGAACTTTTTGCGTGAGATCTCCCTTTGCGACGGCGGTGGTAACCTTGATAATGTCACGGACTTGCGTTGTTAAGTTGTTGGCCATGGCGTTCACATTGACTGTTAGTTCGTTCCACATGCCCTGGACTCCTTCGACATCGGCCTGTCCTCCCAGGATACCCTCGGTTCCGACGTCTCTGGCAACGCGTGTGACTTCAGAGGCAAATGTACGCAGCTGGTCCACCATAGTGTTGATGGTCTGCTGGAGCTGGAGGATTTCTCCCTTGGCGGGGCGCTCGATTTTCTTGGTCAAATCGCCGTGGGCCACAGCGGTTGTTACGGATGCGATTTCGCGCACTTGGTCGGTGAGGTTTTGCGCCATGACGTTCACTGGGCTCGGGTCAGCATGGCGGCAAGTAACGAGAGCTGCCGGGGGGACGTACCATTGTCTGTCAGCTCCTTCCATGTACCATCGACGCCTTGGATCTGGGCCTGGCCGCCCAGGATGCCCTCGGTGCCGACTTCGCGAGCCACACGAGACACCTCGCTGGAGAAAACTTGCAACTGGTCCATCATGGTGTTGATGGTGCGCTTGAATGTGGTGATCTCGGGGTCCATCTCGACGGTGTTCATGCGGACCTTCTTGGACAAGTCGCCACGGGCGACGGCAGTGACAATCTCTCCAATCTCGCGGAGGGCCTTCTGGAAAGCCTCGTTGGCTTTCTGGTGTTTCCACAGCTCGCGCTCGAGGGTGGCGACACGCTCCTGCTCGATGATAGCGAGAGCCTTCTCCTGAAGCTGCTTCTGCTCAAGGAGCTGTGCGTTGACGCCATCCAGCTCCTGGCGCTGACTGTCGAGCAACTTGGACTGGCCATCGACATGTTCGCGAAGCCCCTCGAGGGCATCACCGTCGATGAAGCCATTGCGCGGCAGTGAATCGCCATACTTGGGGTTGGGGGTATTGCTCAGGCTCGGCGGGGTAGAGCTCCTGTCGTCGGCAAAGAGAGAATCGGTGGCTTCGTTGGGTGTGTCGGGGAAGACGTTTGCTACGCCCGACGAGTTTGCCCTGGTCTCGAGGTGGTGAACGCGAAGCACGAGCGCAGCAAGCTCGCGTTCCAGGTCTGACTTGGCCGGGGACTCGGCGCCCGGCAGGCGCAGAGGACCGCCAGGGCGGATGTTGAAGGCGGGCGCCTGGATAGGATCGGTGGCGAGAGTCTTGACGAGAGCAGCAATGACTGCTAGAGTTGATTCGTTGCTCATGGTAGCGGCAAGGGGGCGTCGACGCCGCAGCCGGGACGGCGGGCAACGGAACGAATCGTTGGGGAGGCTACTAGCGATCGAGCAGCAGCTACGCTTTCATCGGAGGCGATGACTAGCTCGAGGGGTGCTTTTGGATCGCCAATTGATACAGGACCAAAGCGCAAAGTCGGGCTGCTCGGCTTGGTGGTATTCAGTAGGTGTGTTTACACAGAGGGAGGCAGGGACAGATGGATGGATGAGAGGGCGGGCAGGCGGGCGCTCGGGATATGCAGGGCCGGAAAGGCAACACTACAAGGCAAAAGAAGCCTTAGGGTCCAGATGGTAGGACGAAGATAAAATATTAAAAAAAAGTCAAACATCCGCAGTGGGCCGCCGTTTGGGTTTAAATAACTGGAAGGCGGTAACGACAAGGTGGTGGTGGTGGTGCGGAAGAGACGCGGTCGTGGAGTCTATTCGCCCTGTCGGGTGCTAGGTGCTTGTCGATATCGGTCGGTTTTGGGGCTTTTTGAGGGGAGCCGCCGGAAGAAAGACGGGATCGATATGGGTTGGGGGGAGGCAAGGCGGAGAGGAGGAGGAGGCAGCAAAGCAAAAGAGCGGTCCTATGTTTTTGAACTCTGGGTCACTGGGCCCCAGGCGAGCTGGGAGCACCAGGGAAACATGGAGCATGGAGCAGGGAGCAAGGTGACGGATGGGCAAGATGGGGGGCCGGTCAAGCCGATGAGGAAGGGAGGGATCGACGTTCCCTACCTGACCTTACCTAACATGGAGCCTGCACACCCCGACCGACACTGCTGGTGGTTCTTTTTTTTTTTTTTTTTTTTTTTTTTGGGTGGGTGATCTGGATACACAATCATCCAGCAGTAAACCGCAGCTGGTCGCCTCATTTTCGGCCATTTTTCGACCAAGACTTTGTCTAGTCGCCTGTCGACTGCATGTCAGGCTGCCTGCCGTGACCGACAAAGTCAAAATTGCAGCGACCATGGCCTCGCCTTCCCGAGCTGAAGCTCGGGAGGTACCTGCTGGTCTTTGGTGGTGCTTGGTGCTATGGAGAAACAACCCAGAGTGAAAGCGGGGTGGGGGGGAAACCGACAGGTGGGCAAGATTCAAACTGCCACTGGTTGCGCCGCGGCACATTTGCCGACTTGCCATACCATAACACAGGACCCAGCACCGAAGACCCAGCATCAAGCGCCAGGCACCCAAGGTTTCTTTTGTCCACTCAAAAGGAGAAAATGTCTTGTCCCATGAAAGCAAAGAAAAATAACAAATTTCACCAAGATAGAGCAATCATGAGCCTGGCAGCAGCAGCCAGCAGCGAGACTTCGAGAGTGGGGTCTGATGACGGCAGGGGACAGATGGATAGATGCGCCTCAAGCCAGCCCCAAAAACGCCAGCTACGTCCGGGAACTGGGAACCGACAGAAGGAAACATGGACAAGATGGAAACGTTTGCGGGGCGGCTTCGGCGGGTTGCGCCGGTGCTGTTCGGGTGCGGCACATACACATGCGACCTATACGTAGGAGCCATTTTGCGCATTTCCCGCCATGGCTTTTTAAGATGTGGCATCGTCCCAGCATGCCAGATCCAAGGAGCCTGGCTCGATGGCCCGCCAAGCTCGACTAGTAATCCTCCTAGGTATAGCCGGCAGGCAAGTACGCCGTAGTATAGGTATGTAATGCGTACATACTGTGAAGTGTCGTGTATTTTTTTTTTTTGCCCCTCGGATCCTGTCATGTACCTGGAAAGCCCTGGAAAGCGCCCCAGTCGCCTTTCATCTGAAAAAAGTCACACCAGTCAGAGGTTGCCAAATGGTGCAAGCATGGGACGTGCGACCACGATTTATTGCTAGCAGCTATCTATTCACGCCCACCCTTTCTCCACAACGTTTCGTCGCAATAAACACGGAGCAACGGCACGTCGGCGCTAGCGTTGTCAGACCTGTAGCCCAAAATCCTCTGTGTCCCAATGTCCCTCCCTTCCCCAAAGCCAAGATCGACAAGAGCTGCGATTGATGCGCAACGTAAAGGGCCCAACCGGGCACGCCAGAGTATTGACCGTTTCTCTGTTCTTCTTTCTTGAGAAGGAAGTTGGTGGTGTGGCTGCAGCCGATCCAGAGAGGAGGAGTTCAGACTGAGGTATACTAGGTGCATGAGATCCATCCCGTCCCTCCTTGCTTGGACTGGGCGGGTAGCACAGCACAGTGTCCCAACCCTTGGCCTCGCGATGGAAGCCTGGACTACTCTACCTGGATTTCGTTACCTCGACTATCAGTGCCTACCTTTTATTCACAGTCGGAGGCGAAGCCCTCCCGCAAACCGATCGACAGGGTCAAAATGGGAGTGGCCTATCGAATGCTGGCTTTCCTTTTGGATTTCCCTTGCAAGCATCCCAGACTCCCGAATCCTCAAATAGGGGGTTTCTGGCTACACCTTGCAACCGTTCTTCTTTTTCTAACCCCCTGGCGTCATCTGCCTCCGTCCGGAGTCTTCTCAAAGCTTCTTTGCCTTCATCCCGTGTCGTTGGGTCTTGTCCATTTTGCCGAGTCTGTCCAAGCCAAGCCACCTACGTCACAGGCTTGAGTGAACCGGGGTGCTCCACCTGAAGCCGACGCCGGCCCACTTCTTTTGGCATGGGTCGCCCCACCCCCCACCTTCTTGACCGTCTGGTCTGGGGTCAAGTCAGCAACTGACGCAATAGAACAGACCAGACACGACTGGCAGCAGCAAGCAACTGTGGTGGCACGTTCAGAAACTGGAACTTCTCAACGCCCAATTCCTAAATATGTCTGCTGATGACAACATGGCACACCCAGAGGCTCGACATACGCGCAATTCTCTAATGCTCTATGTATACATGCCCAAAGTGTCCCATGTCAAGCCTTTCGTGTTCAGTTGGACCCAGTCGGTCCCTGATTCGTTCGTTGTGGAAAAAGTAGCTGCCCGCTAACAAGGTACACAGTGCATGTTTTTGGCCCCAATACTAAAATCCCGTTTGATAAGAAAAAACGCAATTCGAGTTTGGCAATTCGAACAAACATGGAGCCCCCCGTCAGCAAAAAGAACGCTGCTGATCATCCCGATGCAGGTGAGCTGAAAGACGGGGAAAGGGAGTTGCTGATCTGCGCTTGACAGGAGTCGTAATAAAACGGATTGTTGCTCGTGCTCAAACCGAGCCAGCCAGCTGTTATAGGGTGAGCTCTTTCAACTTTCAACATGAAACCCGTTCGATAACCGCCACAGACCTCAGCCCAATTCATGAAAATGCCCCCAACACCCCTAAAATAGCTGTATGCATATAGTATCTGGGCTGTTGGACCTTCACTTTTTCCCCTTCGTTTTCGGCCGCAATTCAATGTCCTTCATCTGCGCCGGCAATCCATACATCATCAATCACATGGGGCTTGTCGATGAACTAACTGGCTCGGCGTTTCAGCTATCAGAAAGCGGTCAGGACCTCAAGGGCTGAGTCCACCATTTGCCGTGCCATGGCCTCCACCCAATGACTCCCTGAAAGGGATGGGATTTGCAAGCAACCAGAAATGGTGTGTTCGTATAATCTGTTTGGATCAGCACCGGGCCCACAATCCCCAATGTTGTTATTATTAAACATTGCTATACGGACTACGGAGTACGCTGCGGGACCCTGAATGCTAATCAGGTGGCGATGTTGATCACATCCGACATCGAATTATTAATATTTGGAAAGAGTGTTCAATATTTTGTGACAAGCAATAGGAACGACATTCTGCCCCCACAGTCACGGCAAGCAAGAGAACCGTAACCATTTATCAGTTTCGGGCTCTGAGAGAAAATAAAAGAAAATGCACCTTCAACTTCCGCTAGTCATGCGAGAGAGCTAACACCTCTCGGGTGTCGAAACCTGGTCTTTGTTGGGGGCCGCGGTTTAACATCAGCTGTCTGAACCCGCCTGGTCGGCTCTAGTTCCAGCACTGCACATGCCCGGATTTCAGCTGATCTAGAGTACCTAGGCGAATGTATGTGTAGCACGCCGGGATGAGTCCCGCTCCCCAGTATCGCACGGCCGGGTCAGCTCGGTAAGCCACCGGAGTGGACAAGGGTGTGGTTGGGGGGGAGGGGGTTCTAAGTAAAGAGAGATATGGGAAACCTAGCATACGGATATGAATCACCCCCTTCACTACTGGTGCTGTCTTCCGTTATCCTAATCATGTCCGGGTTAACTTCAACTTTGTTGTTTCCACGCAATGGACTTGAGACGAATTGGTTATGTGCGATTCTTGGACAATGGCCTTGACTTAATTATTGACGTGCAGTTTGTTTATACTGTCTTCCTGCGGCTAGGTGCGCAAATCTTGTCAAGAATAATCAGATGCACCGAAGATTTCAATGGATGGAAAGACTGGGGGTGTAACGGGTTCATCTTCGCCGTGTCGGCCTGGCCTATTTGAAGTAACTGGGGTGTTTGTGGCCAATATCGGGGGGTTCCCAATTCCGGGGCAAGGCCTTAAGTAAGTTCGAGAACCTTTGATAAAAAGCACCAACAACTCGCGAATTACCAACCATTTTTGTTTTGGAATATCAGAGGATCATACTTCCATCTTTGTCTTTCGAGCATTTCCAGAGTGCAAACTTGGCCGAGATATATGCGACTGCTTTGATACATATTAGCCAACGGTCCCCTTCCTTGAAACAAAGTAAAGAAAGATCTAGACTTTCTTCAACCGTGTCTTTGGCTAGGTAACTATTCGAAAACCAGGTTGGCCCTCATCGGTCTTCTCCACGGCGTTCCCCGTTCTTGAGAAGCGGAAAACTTGCTGTCTTGGGATGCTTAACAACAAAGTGAAAGAATCTCGGTATTGCCAGCAGATCCTGGACTGGTTGGCAGACAGCAGTCCACTACTGAGAAACGAAGCGTGGGTTTGTCTCTCTTTTTCGGTGAAGGGGCAGCGGGTAGCTGCTTCTGTTTCGACTTTGTGTAGTACACGGTTGGCAGTTTGGGCAAGCTGAGTGAACTGGCTGGCTATAACTTCGATCCTTTGTTTCGGGTATGCTTTGATTTGTGCTACAGGACAAAGGACGAAGGTATACAGACGGGAGGCATGTTCACGTGGTGGCCATCGAATCAGAGATACCTAGATAATTTCCGATTATGGAAGGAGGAGGTAATTCGCGTGCCTTCCTTGTTTACCGTCGCCATCCACCAGCCTCACCTACCTACCTGGTAGGTATGCTCACTTTTCACTCACTTTTAATTCACCTAGGTACCTTATGTACCTGGTGACTATTAAGAGGTACGTGATTTACTGCATGTACGGTACACCCTATCTTATTAGCCCTCTGCAAACTGTTGCTGCCCAATACATACACTTCCTCCTTCTCCCCACACATTTCGCAACCACATCGCGCCGGTTCCTTCACATCACACAACTGAAAGCTGCTCGGCAACCGGCATATCTTACCATATCTGCCACCTCGATTTTTCATTTTCAACCATCAAATCTTTCAGTTTCCAAAGCCTGCGCGGCCCAGTTAGATTTTGACTTCCATTACGACATCGCGACGACGACCACACCATGTCCATTAAGTGGCTCCCTCCCGGCGCACCTCCTAGCCAGTCCATAGGCCGACCGGCAATCAAGGTATATGGCGAAAAGACCCTCGAGGAAGCCTTGGAGGAGCTTCGACAGTTCCCTACCTCCTGGGGCGCGTTGATTGTGGACAATGGAGACCACACCAAGTTTTTCACTGGCCCCAGCATCATGTCGCGCTTTCGATACCCATCCCGTGATTCAACCCCATTTGAGACACATCTACGTCCCGGGATGCTAGCACAATTGGATTTACTCTCGGGCTGGTGGATGTGGGATGATCTATCCCATATTCCTGATGTTCCCTATCTCTGGGGCCTGCAAGAATGTAAGCATGTCTTTCGAGAAACAACTCGGGCACCTTTTCGCCTTTGCTAATATCAAAATCCACACAGGTACATTGAGGTTTTGGGGCGGATACCGCGACTCTACGGGGCTGTGGGCTCACCGAAACATCTTTAAACATCACAATCTGAAGAGCCTGACCATCGAGAACAACCCCGGAACAGCCGAAGACTGCGAGCCGTTGGTTGTTCAAAACCCCCTCATGTCCACTTGCCTGGAGTCTCTTCGGATTTCAGGCGTGGATCTGCACTTCATCTCACCCGTTCTGGCGTTTCCTCACGCCCTCAAGAAGTTGTCGCTTGACTTCTCGGTTGAAGCCACGAGATCTCTCTTTCTCAGCTACATGGGACGTAGCACCGCCACTCTGACCAATATTGCCTTCTCTCCGCTGTACCGCAGTCTCGAAAGCCTCGACTTTTACCACCAGTTTCTGGGCAACTTTCAATTGGGAAAATTCGAGCAGCTCGAGACACTTCGCATCCACGTGACGCACCTATTCCCTCTGGATTCGGGCACTGTCTGGGACTGCCACCTGTCTGATCTACTTCCACTCACCCTTTCCGAACTTAGCATCTTTGGATGCAAATTCGGGGAGAAGAACTCGGCTCGCCCCGATGATGACATGCTGGAGCTGTCCCTCATGCGCCTGGTGGAGGAAGCCGACAAGAGCTCCGACGCAGGCGCGTTGGCCAGAGTCTACGTCTTCGTGACAGATGATTCTCCACCCTGCTCCAGAAAACTCAAGCTCCTCATGATGAGTTCAAAGCTGGAAATCGCATTCATGCGGTCCACTACATGAGTTGGGACGCGGATTGGGGACGGGGAAAACCCAGCTAGCCCGTTCCCGAGCATATATGAAAGAAGCTGATCCCTGGATTTTAACTGTATGTATACTGCATACCATTTAGCGGTGTGATTCTCATAGTTCCCCTTCTTCGTTCTCCATCTCGGGAATCGCCCAATCCCTGAACGAGGACACGAGTTTGAGCGGAGAAGGGGATAACACCCAACCGGACTCCCGACATTGCAGGAACTACTCCCCTGTATGTGGAATAATGTCACCATACTTTTCGGCGGGCATCACTTTATTTAGGGGTCAGCTTTCTGCGAGTCGCTCTCATGATACCAGCGCTACCTAGGTAGCTATAGGAAACGCATCTGACATCAAACCACGAGCTCTGCTGTGACCAGGCATGATTAATCTGTGCATGGAAAACTGCTATCAAATTTTGAGTATCACATCATCTAATATATACTCGTATCTTTGAGGTATAAAATACTAATTCGAACTAATTCGAATTTGCCGTCCTTAAGAGTCGTTGGGTCAACCTGCCCCTTTTATTTGTTAAGGGTTAGGGGTTTAAGTTCCTCAATTTCTGCCCCACTCTTCGTCGTCGGTTTGCACAAGATGGAATTTTGAGACGAAGAAACTGTTTCGCATCCCGCATTTCCCATCCGCCATGTCTCCGCTCGCCGCATGACCCAAAAAAAATAAAATCGGCTTCTACAGTCCCGGATAGGTCCCTCTTTTTCCCACTCTCATTAATAAAGCTTCACCGCTGCCTGCGTCATGACATGGTTCCCCCGCCTCCTGTCATTCACACGAGCGCATATACGACGAACCATGATGACGACAGCAACCACTGCGACTTCCTCTGAGGAGGCAGCAATCACAGCCGCAGCCGCCTCTTCTTCTACCCTTCAGCTGACACCCGCTCCAGCCCCGGCCCCGGCCCCGATATCGGTGGCCATGAGGGTCCCCATCCCGCCCCGCGGCGTCGACTACCGTGGCAAGATCGTGCTGGCGCCCATGGTCCGGTCTGGCGAGCTGCCGTCGCGGTTGATGGCGCTGCATTACGGTGCCGACTTGGTATGGGGTGCGTGTCTTCCCCTTTCCCTTCCTAACCTATCTAATTCTAACAATATTTCTTGTTTATGTATGTATATAGGCCCCGAAACAGTCGACTACTCCATGATCGGCACCACCCGCAAGGTCAACCCGCGCACGGGCATGATCGAGTGGACTCGTTTTGCGTCCAACAACCACGCAGCCAAGCGCGCCGGCCTGCCCCCGGCGCAGGTCGAGAACGTCATATACCGCGTCGACCCTATGTGCGAGGCCAGCCGGCTCATCTTCCAGATCGGCACAAGCGACCCGGCGCGCGCGGTCGAGGCAGCGCGGCTGGTGGCGCACGACGTGGCGGGCATCGACGTCAACGCCGGCTGCCCCAAGCCGTTCAGCACGTCGGGCGGCATGGGCGCCGCGCTGCTGCGGACACCCGACAAGTTGTGCTCAATCCTCGAGGCCCTCGTGCAGGAGGTGGCTCCGGCCGCGCAGATCGGCATCAGTGTCAAGATCCGGCTGCTCGAGACGGCGGCCGAGACGGAGATACTTGTGCGCCGGCTCGTGAAGACGGGGATTACCGGGCTTACGATTCATTGCCGCACGACGGATATGCGCCCGCGCGAGCGCGCCATCCGCGGCCAGCTGCGCATGATTGCCGACGTGTGTCGCGAGGCGGGCGTGGCGTGCCTTGTGAACGGCGACATCGAGAGCCGGGACCATGCGGCGGCGATAATCGACGAGTTTGGTGTGGACGGCGCCATGATCGCGACCGCTGCCGAGAAGAACCCGAGTTGTTTCCGGAGCACCGCTGCCAGCGGCGAACCACTTGCTTCCTGGGCCGAGACGGTCGAGCTGTACTTGGGCTTTGCTCTCGACGCCGAGAACAGGCTCGGCAACACAAAGTTTATGCTCGGCCAGATGATCCCCGGCAAGGCGCCCGTGTACCAGAAGATGCAGCCTTGGAGATCGTATGCCTCGCTTGTGCGGGGGCTGAGCCTCCCTGGTCTGCTTGAAAAGGCTATCGAGGTCGACAAGGCACTTGACCTCGCTCTTCCGGTACCACCACAGGCGATGCCAGCACCAACGGCCTCCAAGAAGGGGGGCTCAAAGAAGAGGAAATTCCAAAAGGGTGACGGCGATGCCAATGGGCGTCCTGCCTCCCGTGGGAAAAATGCCAACACTCTAGACGCAACAATGCCGATTCAACCCGTCGTGGTTGATGCTGTCAACGACGCTTTTGACCCTACAACAGCAACAATCACCCCAACTGCTACCATCGCTGCCGAAGCACCATAGCCAACTGCTGTTACCATGTAACCTATCTTCTTTTCGATTTGCATTTTCATATCACATATAACCAGCGGGGCGGAGCGGGACGGACAATCAAAAACAAAATCCCAAGCTGGTTCGGGTATCGGCGTTTGTATGGTTTAGAAAATGGGATAAAGGGGTTAGTTAGATTCTGGCTTTCATAATTGGCATCTTACCTCTTCCCTCATCAGATGTCCATCCCCATTTAATGCATCTGCGGGAGGAGCTGGAGCTGGGGGGGGGGGGGGGTGGGGAACCTGGCTACTATCTCGGTAATAGATATCACCCGTGAGGCGTATTTTATTCATATCATAAATGAATCTATATAAAACCTACCTACTCAAGCACATACATTCAATTCGGATACTTCCCATTATGAACAACCTAGTTATGTATATCCGTATGTATCTTGCTTATGTACCGTACTATATAATTTGTATCGGTATCTCTCTCTCTCTCTCTCTCTCTCTCTCTTTGAAAGCATAGTAACATCATAATACTTGGATATGTCGAGGCCATGTTTTTTTTTATTAAAACCCAACCGAGACTCCGGTAGGTAGGTAGGAAATTGTATTCTAGCTCTCTATCTCAGCAGAACAGAACTCATACCCTCTTACCCTGCGCCAACAGTTCAGACACCTTTGGCGGCAACACCAACGCACTCCTGTCGTTCCGCCTATAAAAGTCGACCAGCGCTATCGCCGTCTTCTCTGGCAGATCTTCGTGGATAAAGTGTCCTGCTTCCGGGAAGACTTGCAGCGCGTATTTACCTGTTGTGTCATACTATCAGATTGAAAGTGCCAGGACCAAAGATAATTAGAGGGTAATTTACCTTGCATCTGCCCAATCGTCAACTCGGTATCTAACCGATCCGTCCCCGCCAGCAAGAGCATCTTGCCGCCCTTGGCTTCGAGGAATTTCTTGCTCAGCCCGACGAACCAGTCCTCCCAAAAGGGCTGCGTGGCAGCCAGATCGGTGCGCCACCTCCACGGGTTCTTCTTTTTCTTTTTGGAGTCTTCACTGTCCTTCTCCTCCTCCTCCTCCTCCCCCTTTTCCTCTCCAGAAGTAGCAGGAGTACTACTACTACTACTACTACTATCGACCAACAAAGCCGGTACGCTGGTCCGCGCCGACACCGAGTTGCGGATCGTCCGCGACCGCACGTGCCAGTCGATCCCGTCCTTGAGGGTCGCGAACCCCTGGGGGCGCGTCGACAAGTACGTCTGCATGCTCTGCAGCGCGTCCATGGCGGAGCCCTCCACCACGTCTAGCACGATGTACCCGAGCAACGACGCTCCTAGCCGCCCCGAGCGCGCCAGCTCCGTCACCACCGCCCCGCCCAGCGAGTGCCCGACCAGGATGATGGACGGCAGCGAGGCCCACTTCATGGCCGTCTTGGTCAGCTGGATGACGTTGTACAGGTCTGTCGCTAGCGTGCCGAGGCGGAGGTCGACTGTTTCTTTTTTCTCTTCTTCCAAAGCAGTAGCAGTAGTGGTAGACCCGTGCCCCCGCGCATCAGGTGATAGGATCCCCGCCGTGGGCAGCCGCTTGCGCATTTCGGCGCTCAGCACTGCGAAAGAAAGCCCCGATGACCCGGCGCCGTGGTGTGTCACGAACAGCGGGCCAGCACCGACAGGCGAGGTCAGATACGCATGATATGTGGTTGTGCTCGTGGCGTCGCTGCCGCCGCCTTTTTTTTCATCGGCCGCGGCTTTAAGAAACAGTTCGCGCTCAAAATACGTTGTCCAGGGGATCGGGTCGAGAGATCTCCCCCCCGTGAATCTGTCCCTTTTTATTAACAACCTTCTTCAAAAAGAGGTCACACACAAAAAAGAAATCATGAGCCCCCAAGACAATAACAAAAGAGAGGTAGCGAGTGTTACACATACCGCTGTGGCCTCGCAAAGAGCGCTCTACCAGGCGACGGAATCACCGTGCCGGTAGACGACACCGACGACGACGATGAGGCCGAATCGTCATCCAGTTGTTGTTGTTGTTGCTGCTGTTGCTGCGCCGCTGTAAACCGATCTTCGTCCAGCTCGTTGAATACGGGGGGATCTGCCAGGGCGGTGGTCATTTTTGCTTTGGCCCACCTCTTTTGCAAATCGCTCATTTGAGTACACTACCTACTCAAAAGTTTATTTCCTTTAAGGAAAAAAAACCTCCCCGGAAAAAGAAGAAGAAGAAGAAGGATATGATGTGTGTAAATGTTTTACGTTTTGCCACCGCGAGGGAAAAAAGACTTGGTAGAATGTTCAGCTCGTCGCTGGGGAAGGCACGAGTGTACGGACCGTAATAAGTACTAAAAAACAATGAAACTTTTCACACTTCTCAAAGGGTATACTGGCACATGATATATGTCCAGAGAGAGGATTACGATGAAACTGGACACAAAGTCACCTTTTTTTTTTCTCTTGAAGCAGAAGCAACCAGAGAAGATTGGGTTTTGATTGAAGGATTTGTTTGTGAGAAAGGGGGGCGGCGAGCCGTGAATGGCGTGAGGTCATTTTTGGACCCCCCCAATGCCCAATGCCCTCTCACCCAAAATCTTCGCACTGTATTTTTGCGGGCTGGAGACTCCCTAATTGAGGCGCTTTTGAACGCTAAAGTGCTGCGTAAAACACAGTACATATCATCAGACTGAGCACCGTGCAAATGCCTAAGAAACAGCTCTAACACATATATATTGTACATCAAAGCGGTTTGAATATATTCAGTAGTTTCATACAATATTTGCCACTTTCTTTCATCTTTCATCACCTTTCACTTCTTCACCTTTTCCCTGACCGTATATAGTCATTAAATAATTCAATATCCATTATGCCAGTGATCAATTGATGTCATTCAACCTCGAATGAACTCAAGTTTTAAAGAGTCTTATATACAATGCTCGGGTATGTAACTGCCATCAGTGCTGGAATCTAGCGTGACTGAGTGAAACATAACTCAACCGCCTCCTCCACGCTCGTGCCATAAATACAAAAGGGAATATACATCATGAAAAAACTTGCGTATATGCAGTAGATGGAAGTTTGGATATAATATACAACCAGGCCTCCAAGGGCCGTAATAAAGAAATGGAAGTCGCTTATCACCACAAGTCTTCTGCTCAGTAGCCCCTCGAGGGCGGGCCCCTGTTATATGGCCCGCCCTGGCTGTAGCCGTTTCCGTACCCGCCCTGTCCGTACCCAGGCTGCGGCGCTTGCCTGTATCCGGGCTGTGGTGCCGGTCTATACCCAGGTTGCGGCGCCGGCCTGTAGCTGCCGCCAGCATATCCACCAGGAGGCGCTCCCAGGTTCGGCAGCGTCGGCTGGCGCGTATCGGAGTTCCCGACGGGCACCGCCGTGCTGAGCAGGTTCTCTCGACTCGAGTTGGTTGGCACCGAGACAGACAGTGGCGTAGAGGGTGTGATGGGGCGGTATGCAGCGCCTCCATTTGGAGGACGAGGTGCGAACAGTGGATTTGCCGGGGGTTCTGCGCTGAGGAATCGCTCAGGCGAGGCGGAGCGAGAAGGCACTTCTTTGGTGTCGGTGCCGAATCCTGTCTTGACAATGGACATGGAGGATGATGCATCTGAGGATGCTGTCTTGGAACGATCGAGCAAGAGAGAGTTGCGAGCGTCCAAAGGCGTGAGTGTGTCTCGCTGCATTTTTTCTGTCGGACCAATGTTAGTATATGACAGGCAAAGACAAAAGGAGATGGGAGAAACGTACCCATTTCCTTGCGGCGTTTGCGATGCGGGTTTTCCTTGCAGCAGGCAATGATGGCGTTCCAAGCGATCAGGATGGCCAGGATGCCTGTCAGGGCCGACTGGACAGCAATGAGAACCACGCCAGTGATCGTCTGAGTCGTTTGTGCGATGCCAAACTGCTCCACGAACACCAGAATGCACACCACCGACAGCACGCGCACCACCTGGATGACGATGTTGATGACGTTGCTTGAGCGACGCTCGTACGGGCGGCTCCATATAAGTAGGATGAGCATGATGCCCTCAATGATCAGCTGAGCAATCGTCTGGACCATGCCATGGCCGTCTGCGCCGGCAAGAACACAGCCCTTGGCAAACATGTAGATGATGGTTGGCACAAATATCCACCAGTAGTCGCGACGATACGATTCATAAAACAAGCTGTACTTGACCCAGATGCTCTTGTCTTCGTAAAGGCCGCCGACGTCACCCTCCATCTTTTTCAACTTGCGAGCGGTGTTCCAGATTTTGAACGAGAAGAAGGCCAAAAGACCCGTAAACAGAAAAAGGGTGACGCCAGCGAGGGTCTTGGCAGCCCACGAGTCGCCCTGGGTGAATTGGAAGACACAGTACAGAACCCAGACACCGTAGAGCAAGAGGATCAAGTTGGTGATGGCGCGCCCTATACTGCCCCAGTAATGCTTGCGGAAACCGGCAAGGGCCTTGGGAAAGCTGCCGAACAAGGACCAGAACTCCAGGATAACCTTGACGAGCAAGACGCCAACCACAATAGCCGCAATGACAATCGCAATGACGAGAAGCACCGTCATGAAAGTATTTCCGGAGGGGATGCTGAGCTCCTGAACGTAGGCCTGAATACCGCTGACCGCGACACGAACACTGTCGGGCGAACCGGCGTCGGTGGCGTTGGCAGTCGGCGTTTCGTTCACACTCGTCGTAATCTGCCGAGAAGCAAGACGTGCGAACTCGTTAAACGCTCTCTTGACGCTTTTGGACGAGAAGGCAGTTGACGACCCGTCAGGGAAGACCAGGGTGGCACTCCTCAAGGATTCTACACTGTTGTTGGTGAGATTTCCTCCAGTCGAAGACCGGAATCCGTCGATGGACGTCTGAAGCTGAGTCCAAGGGATCAGGCCGGTAGAGAAACCGAAATTCTTGGAGAAGCTCCTGTAGACGTTTGGGTAGTTCACCGACATCATACCGTTCATGGCCATTCCTTGAAACCATCCAAAGACTTCGGTGAAACTGGGGCTAGGCGTGCCCATACCACCGGCAGCTGTGCCGCCACCCGCCGCAGCGCTGCCTCCGGCGAAGGCGGCTCCCACGGCCGAGACGCCTGTCATGACCAGAGCTGCTCCAGCAATACCGGCAGCCACATAAGAGACAGCAGGTACATTGGCCGTCTTGCCGTTGGAGACCTCGGACTGGATGCATGCGACCTTGGCACCGGTGTCCTTGGACAGCAGCTGTAAGGTTGCCATGGCCGCAATATCAGGAACCTGAAACGCTATCGCCGGCACCATGCTTGCGAATTGGGGTGGAATGATTTGCACACCCTGCGCCGCAAAAGAACCCTTGGGAACTGTAAAAGAATTAGACATTACAATCATGTAGAGGAAGATCAATATGGTGGCGGCTCACCGGGACACAGTTGCTCCACGAAAGTTGTCTTCTCACAAGGGTCGAAGACGTTGGAGTAGATTTGCTGGCCATATGCCGTGACGTTGAGGACGGCCGTCACGTTTTGTACTTGTGTGCTGGTGCCGGCCACGTTGAATATTACCGTCTTATTGTCGTTATTGTAGCTGATCTCGGCCTTTTGTACCGTGACGTTTGCGTTGTTATTGTTGCAACTGCTGAATCCCACCGTCTGGAGAATATCCGCACCGAGTACCCCATTTGCCAGGACCACCATGGCCACCACGGCCCCGAAAAGCCGGCCCTTGACGCATTTTGTCGCCATTCCGGTCTCCCACGCTCCACCTCGAGCCTCCCCGTTTCCAATTGGTGAGAGAAGCGAGTGTGGATGTAGTGAAGGCCCGTCAAGTCGTTGTTATATCCCGTTCGTTTGTCTTGTGGGTAGTCGGTAGTTTGCCCAATGATCTAATCCTTGGAATTTTATGGATTCCGCCGCTTCTGAATCGTTCAGTTGAAAGGTGTTGGTTTGAAATATTGTCGAATGATTTAGCAACTCCTGGTTCACAGCGAATTGTCTGGAAGACGTATAAAGAGTATTCGAAACCGGTCTGAAAGGAGGAGAATCAAGGGCGTAAAGGAGAAGGGAAGAGACAATCAACGTCCTTGAATAAGGCGGCCGAGGATCAACCTGGAACGAAGAGAAGGAAGGAGAAGGGCGAAAAAAGGTGCCCCTCACAAAAGAGAAGAAACACTTGCCAACTCGTGATGACTTCGATGGCGAAGGCAAAAGCTGAAGCAAGGGGGTCAAGAAGGGAACGAAGAGAGGAGCGAACGAAAGAAGCAGATACAAGTAGCAAAAGAAGAAAGTGGGCAAGAAAAAGGACCCAGCGGGTATCTGAAACCAAGGAAAGTTGACGATGCCAGCGCGTGGCGGAGGGAGGGGAGGGAGAGAGACTTGGTGAGGGGCCTGCCAGCCAGCCAACCTGCCTGGACAAGCTCGCAGGAAGAAAAAAAAAGAGCCGAGGGCTGGTTCCTGAACAAGGAATGAACGAATGCACAGCATCGTATCGATCCAGCTCAGGGAGACGCCACACTCATGAACGGGACCATGGCGGATGGCCATCGAGGCCAGCGACCCGCCGAGCCTATGCGGCGATCTTTGACAGCCAGTCCTTCCCTCCCTGAGGTCGTTCAGGAGGGCTGTGGAGACAGAGCTGCTGATGTCTGGACTCCAAAAAGGACACCCACCCTGGCACCCTTGGCATTTTCCCCTCCACTGTCCAGGGATCTTACCCGCGAGGACGGGCCCGCCGAGCGTGGCCTTCTGAAACTGGTAGCGGGCAAGGGGCTTGAGGGGGGGCACGCTCACTCGCCCATCCCTGCCATCCCTGCCATCCCTGGTGTCTTTTGGGCGGTTCTTGATTGGGGACACCCTACCGATTGGGTAGGAGCGTTCCGACGGTTTTAGCGACGCGCCACCGGGGGTTTCTCTCGACAAGTTATGAAACTAGAGACAGTGAACTGAACATCAAGGTGTTGAACTTGGCGAGAACCCCAAGGCACCCCAAGGCGGCGCGAGTGGACAATGGGCTTTTTTGTCCTTTTCGATGTGAGCAGTTGGAGGATGAGGAGAGACGGACACCTACCAACTTGCCAACCTACCTTTGGCGAGGTGCCAAGGCCCGGAATCTTCGACGCCGTTGCTGTGGAAAACCTTAAATCCTCCCCCCTGAGGACCGCTGCCATGGGGAGCACAATGTGCCACACACGTCGACGACCTCGGTCCTCCCTCAACTACTTAGTGTAAGTGACACAGAAAATCACAGTCATTTCATATCTAGACTTTGTCAAAAACAACAGTTCTTTAATCATCCCATATCTTGACCTCGTCTTTCAATTTAAGGATTAAGATCTTCGCACCCAAAATCCCGGATACCAAGTTTGTCGCTTGTGGGACCACAGTTTGGGATCACGAAGCGCCAAGTGCCTCAGGTTCAACACATCATATCGCCAGGGGTAGTAACAGACGAAATGGGTGAACGAAGGAACAAAAAAGAAGTAATCTCCCCTGGCCTTGCATATTATTGAAACAACTTTCTAAGCTCTAGAAAGAACTCTTTTCATCCTCCAAAGCCAAACATCAGATTCCACCCCCCCCCTCTTTTCCGATTCTCGTCATCACCCGATTTTGTCTCGGCCTAGTAACCAAATGAAAGAAGGACAGCTTTTGAGAATCGAATCCTTCTTTTCTTTTCCCCGTCTCATTCAAGGCTGAGGATCATCTATGGATACCCTCCTCTGATAGTCGTCTACATAGCCACTGTTCCAAGGGGCCGTGCCTAGCGTCATGAATCATGCAGAACACGGGTTCTTTTCTTCGTTACCAGTCTCTTCTACCCACTTAATTTTACTAACCTACCAGGCAATCAAGCGGCTGTATGCTTGCCGTATTTCTTCTGTTGTAAGTATGCCACCGCTTCGGGATCCGAGTTTCCTTGCTTCTTTACGCTCGCCACACACACAGCCCAGTAAACCCAACAACCCCTTTGGCGGCGAGCGGAGGGACGTCATGCGCAACTCCAGTCCAAACTCAGAGTTGAACTCAACTAAAGTCCGGTTGATATCAGCTGAATGAAGGATTCTCGTAATGCACCGCCCTCCCTAAACCCACCGATCCATTACCCTAGACCTTCCCCGGATGGCCCGTCGGTGGGCAACACGAGAGTCTACTCGACTGGTCCGCCTTGACCGACCGACCGACCGACCGACCCCCTGGCTTCATCATGGCTATCATGGCTGTGATCAGCCGGCCGACCGAGTCTGTTGTTTATCTCATATTGCCTACTGCGCCGTGAAGATGCATTAACCTTCGTCAATACCTCTCTTGTCTGGGATTACGTATGATTGAGACCAGGCAACAGCTCAGAGTTGCAGTACATAGTATACAGCTGGCAAGACTCTATATGTATACCCCGCATGATAAAGCACAAAAAATATAGTCGGTCGCATTGAACAAGTTATCATGTTGAGGTTCTGTAAACTTGCGTGGATAACTTCAAGCCTTGAGGTGCCGTATTAGTATTGCCAAACACAAGGAGACCACACGCCACAGATATGGAAATGCAAGTCTGGATTTTGTGATATTCTAACCTATACACCCCCGCTACTACCGCTACTGTTCCTCTCTCATCATGACAACACCTTTTTTTTTTCTTTTTTTTTTCTCCAGACCATGTAAGTCACTTACCTAGACCACAAAGAAAAGAAACTGCCTACATACCATAAAGCCAAATGTTCCTCCAAGTTCAACAGCCCCTTTCTATCTATCCAAGCACGGGCACACCCTCACACATTCCCCCCCTCATCGGCCCCAAAACCCTCCCAACAACACTCTCAAACGCCTCCCTCTCCATCAGCGCGCCGTAATGCGGACACTTGACCACGCCCTTCAGCTCCGTCTTGAGCGCATCCAGCACCTCGTGCCGCAGGAGCACCTGCATGGGATACACGGCGGCGAGCTCAAACCACGCCTGCACCGGCGTGAGCTCCACGTCTCCCGCCGGCACGAGCGACGACGCTAGCCCGTGCAGAGCGTGCAGCGTCAGCCCCGAGGCTTGCCATGCGTTGTCGTCGCCGTCGTCGCCTTCTTCTTCTTCTTCTTCTTCTTCAGGGCCCGGGTGGTGGTGCCCCGCTGGTGGTGGTTTGTGCTGGTTCCTCCAGGGGAGGATGCTTTTGGAGCGCGAGGCCGCTGTGAAGATGTGGGCTGGGGCGGTGCGCAGGGCCAGGCTGGTAGCCATGAGGGTGTGGCCTGACCAGCTGTGGGTGAGTAAGTGGCTGCTGTGGCTTGGTATAGCCGGGTGGAAGTTGGATGGGTGGAAGTGGTCGCGGCAGATGTGTTCGAGGCTGTTATAAGATGGTCGAGTTTTAGTTTTACTGAAGATAATGTGATGTATAGAGTGTATATATTGGTGAGAGAAACAGAGAAAAGAGAAAAATAATAAAATAAACGTACGCGAGGATGAAATTGATAGCCTGTTGCGTCTGGCCGGGCGTCATATCCGGCAGCGGTGCCTGTTGGATCATATTGTTTTGGTACCTCTGGTCACCTTGATAGCAACCACCATATTGTGTCGCCGACGCCTCGCTGCTGACATGGAAAGCCGGCTCGTTCATGGCGCTGTCGAACCCCAGACTTATCGTGATATCCTCGAACCCAACCGTTCCTTGCTGCCAGTCTGTCACCCATGGCTGCTGCTGCTGCTCAGGTAAGTTGACAGGCAAAGTAATCACGCCAACTTGCTGCTGTCTTCTCTCGATCCGTGCCCGTATTGAGTCATTGTCTCTCTTAAGTTGGAGCACGTCCTGCTCGGCCCGGGAGATCTCCTCGCGGATACGCGCAATGTCACTCTCCAGTTGGTTGACGTACTTGGCCTTGCGCTGGCGGTGCTGGAGCTGTGCTTTGCGGACCTGGGCACGGCGGAGCTGCGCCTTGGTCTGGGAAGTCTCTGCGCCGCCACCGTCATGATCGCTGCTCCCAGCTGATGGCTGTTGGTCTGTAGCATTGGTGTTGGTGGTTATTGAGAGCTTGACTGAAAACCGCAACCGGGGAGGCATGGAGTTTGTAAAGTTTAAAAAGAAAAAAGGAGGCTTTTGAGAAGAAAATAGGTCATGGAAAGCAAAGAAAATTGGTTATGGTAAGCCTCAACAAGGGGGCTGGCCCAACTAACCCTGGCATTCAGACATCACCAAGAGCTCGGTTTCTATACATCCCCCTGAGAATCTCAAGACACCAAGCAGTGTCTCAGGGTGGCTCGACGTATCCTTTTTGAAGATTTCTCGGGGCACAAATAGCCTGCACCCCACGCAGTAACAGCAGCAGTAGCATACATGCCGTTGTTGTGCTTCCAGCCTCGGATTTAAAGATTTGGAATCTTTTTGACGTGCGCAAGGGTGCCAGCATTTCTTACAAACGGCAGTTCGTTCGCTCGCCACTACCTCCCCATATGGATCCAGTCCGAGGTAACAGTAGGTACCAACCGGGGGAGGGAGGGCCATCGGCCGTGCGATATCACTTGATCGACTTGTTACTGTAAAAGAAAAAGAAAAAGAAAGAGAAAAACATAATACAAACAAACAAAACAATAACGGAGAGAGAACCTGGAGAGAGAGAGAGAGAGAGAGAGAGAGAGAGAGAGAAAGGGGGGGGAAAAAAAGAAGGAAAGTCCAGACTGACTGACCTGTCTCAGATGTAGTGTCACCACCACCAGCAGCATTCAAGTTGACTCGACTCGACACAAAGGTGAGGGTGCGACCTGTAAGTGCGTCCCTGGATCGTTTCCAAAACGAAGCAAACGATGGCCGATCCGAGTCTTGATGTTGGTCTTCGGCCATGGCTACAAAAAAGGGTTGTTTTTTTGGCCTTTGGAATCAAAACTTCCTTTTTTGCTCTTTGCTCCATACATGCATGCACACCTGTCCTATTAAAATCCTCAATCCGTGGGGTCCAAGTTCAAACAGTCGGCGAGGCTGCCAGATTTAAACCATGTCATGTAGCTGGACCAATCATTTAGCCACCACCACGTCTCACAATTGGGACATACTTCACACTTCTCCTACAATTAGGGTACGGCACAGACGAGGAAAATGGGACGGTGCAGGGCGTGATGGCACATATTGGGTATGATTTGGGGTTGTTAGGTCCTATATCACTGCCAAGAGCGAAATATCTAAATATACCTAAAGTTCCGTTTCCCATGCACGCCCCCCGGTCAGTGTTTCGCCGTAATCGCCATGCGAAAAGAAGAAGATCAAAACAAAATGATTCCCCAAATGCCTCCTGATTCTATGCTTTTTGGATCCCAAAGTCGTCTCTGGTATAGTATGACCTCCGACACCAATTGACGCCATTGAAAATAAAGGTCCAATCATCCATCGCAATTATATCTCTGTCGAACGTGTACTCTTGCCGCCAGCTGTTGCTGCTGTGTTTCTTCCTAGATCTTGTTGTCGTCCTCGTCCTAGTCCTCGTCCTCTTCTGCATCGCTCTGGTCCGTGTTCTCCTCCTCCTCTCTGTTCAGTACTGCCATGGACTGCCACGATACGTAGTTGCTCTCCAAGTCAAGCCATCGCTTGGCTACCGGAAGCTGGAACGGGTCAAACGGAAAACAGGCCTCTAAATGGGTCCATTTCTCATTGTCGAACTCGAACCCCGTGTCGCGGAGTGCACCTCCTGTGGCGTAACTGCCATTGAAGAACTGAGAGAGCTGGACGTTCTTGTTCTTCTCGATCTGCGGGTATCTGATACGAGCTGTCAGCTTCCAGTTCGAAGCTGTAGGGGACACCATGATCCACGTACATGTAAAGCAGACCAAGATGATGGGACAATCTGGCAAACTCGTCGACAATCACTGGCGAGCAGCATTTTAGAGGCTGAAAGCGGTGTTAGCAGAGTAATGACGTCAGGCCAGGGCTGTGCTGTAATCCTGGAGGGCCTCACGTTTAGTTTACAAGCAATGTTGGCCTGTAGTCGAGTTCTCAAGCCACCTATCCAAGGGAGATCCTGCCCGATGAACGAAGCAGGGTCGTCCCAGTCAAGACTAGGAGGGACCAAGTCTCGGTTGATCAGGTCACGCCAACGGAAGCAGAAGATGTAGAGGAGGCCTTGGAAGTACGCATAATACTGGCTGTATCGCCGGACATCTGGGCCACGGCAGCCCGTATGAGTGGCGCGGTAATGGTCGATATAGTCCAAGAATGTCTTGACAATCTTTTGTACTTGATCGCTCTCCACTCTCGCGCCCCTTGCCGTAAAGCTCGCTAGGTAGGCAACTGCTGCCTGCTTCACGACCGGTGGTCTGTTCGACTCGAATGCAATGTTGAACAATGTTCCGATGAACATCTCCATGAATTGGTGAGACTTCATGGCGAACTTGAAGAGTAGATACTGGGTGTGGCGTGATTTGAGGTGCGGAAGGATGACGTTGGAGAAATCGCTTAGTAGGTCTTGGAAGGCCTCGACGGCTTCCGGGCTCTCCGGTTTGTCGAAGATAGGGGTATAAATGGAAAACAGCAGATCCATAATGGCATCCATCGTCTCGAGCTTGCTCTTGATCAAGAGCACGCGCTTAGTCTGTTCATTGTCATCATCTTCGTCGCTAAAGACGGAATCAGCATCGCTGTCGTCGTCATCTTCGTCGCCCTTAGTGTCCGAAGCATCCAACGACCGCATCACCGCCTTGGTTGTCTCGTCGTCATCATTCTCCAGGTCGAGTGTCATTTCAACGTCGAGCTTGACGAGCCGGGAAAGGATCAGCTCCATGATATCCCTCTCGAGCTCTGGCCTGTCCTTCTTGAGCCGCAGGAGGTGGTTGATGTACGCCATATGTGTGGCTTTCGACTCTTCCGTGTAAGGGAACTTGGACGAGACCAGACTTATTACAATGTGCCGCCCTGCCGGGAAAAGCTCGAGGAGGTATCGCAGGCCGAGGTGCAGGCGCTGCTTCTTCGTCTCGGGATCGACGGGCAGAAACCCCCGCACACTTGAGGAGGTATAGGTCGTCCGGATGTCGGAGAATTTATCGACCATCATGGAGAGGATCTCTGTGAAATAGGACCCCTGCACAGAAGAGAGCGCGGCGAGGAGCTGGATGTACGCCCGCGAGAAGTCGTCGTCTCTGTCGAGCCAGGAGCACCTCAGGACGCTTTTGATAAGACCGGCACACGATCTACCCAGCAGAGGAGCATGGCTAGTCAGCACGACAACATAGACGACCAGGTCTTGCGGCTTTGCTGCGTCCTCATCGGGCGGCGAGTGCCTCTTCTTGCTGGGTGCAAATATGTCCTTGAGGTTGTCGTAATCTTCGTCGTCTCCTCGGCTGTGGCGCTCCAGAGCCTGTTTCACCTCCCTCTTGGCATCCTCTAGGGTCTTGCTCCCGATATTCTTCACCATGTTGAGGCTCTCGTTGAACATGACCGTCTTCCTCTTCTTGGTCGGGCTCGAGTGTTCGCCAACCCCGTCGTCGTCGTCCGACCTTGAGCGCGTGCCGAGTACAGACATGGTCTTCCGTAGGATGGGTTTGATTGCTGAGGAGCCGGGTTTTATTGCTGAGGAGCCAGCCACAGGAGTGGATTTTGGCGCGAAGGGGGTGAGCGTCGTCATGATGGGCGGCTGTTTTTTTTAGTTTTGGGCGTCTAACGGCCGCACGGGCTGGTTCGGACGGTCGACGGTAAGTGAATGGGGGGTGGTGACGAGTCAAGAGGAGGGAGATATTTGATGGCGGCGGAAATTGGCGGACAATATTCGACTAAACATAGTTGTCGGTCGCTATTGTCCAAGCTGTAAATGGGCAACAATACGACTTTTTTCCGATGAAGCCATTCGGTAAGCTGGCAGGTATTGTCAAGTTCTCTCTGCCCCCCCAGAACAAGTCCCCACCTTATTATTAGAGGAAAATAATTTTGAAAATCGGGGGACTCTCAGTCTGGTTCCCCGCCAGCGTGGCACGTGCGCATAGGTACCTGTGGAGCTAAACCGGGAAGGCGGTGAAGTGTCAGCTTGACACGAACCGATTGGTCGATCGCTTGTCTGCGAGTTCTCACTTCCGAACATCGATGGATATCTGATGATTGGACAGTGAAATTCCCATCAGAGTGTTTTGACTTGTAAAGGTATAAAGGAGAGCCAACCTTAATCATTCTTTGTGCTGACTAGGGCCTTTTGGGAATATGCAAAGATTTATATCTCCAACGTGAGAGGGCAAAAAATGTGACTGCACATTTAATTGGCGGCCAAAACAACAACCATCTGTCACTGATCTGGCTGACTATATAGATCCGCTATTCGGCATCCTAAAAGCCAAAAGTCGCGCTCAAGACCGCTCCTGGCTGACGTGGGAATGGGGTAAAGAACGCCGAGGGGGAATCTACTGCAAATACCAAGAGAGTACAATGTCAACGGATCCTACCATGTTTTTGGCTCCCTTCCGTCCCAAAATTCTCCAGTTCCCATTTCCCTCGTTCCATGACTTTCATGTACTCTTCGCCTGGTGGCATGGCTCCGGCTCGTATTTTGGACTGGAGTTTCTGCGAGGCTGGGATCGTACTATACACGCGAAGAAGAAGAGACAACTGCCTATTGTAAGATGCTCCTCAATAGTGGACGGGTAAAAGGCTGCGAGTTTTAATATTCGCCGCCGGCCCCGTTATGGCCTGCTTGAGCGCCGCCGTAGAGGTTATAGCCCTGCCCATCTCCGCCTTCTTGCTGGCCGCCGAGATCACCACCAGGGAAACCGCCAGGGCCCGGATTAGGGCCACTGGCAGCACCATAACCCTGGCTACTTGGCCGATTCGGTTGACCCTCGCCCCTGTTGGACTGGGACTGCTGCTGCTTCGGTTAGTACATAGACGTCGATGTGAAGGTAGTGGCAAGGGTGAAGGGAGGCTGTGCGAGGAGATTGAGAAAGGTGATCGTCCAACTGACTTCTCGATATTTGGCAAGATAGATCTTAAGTGCCTCGGAGTAGTTCTCGAACCCAAGGGACGTCATGGCAAAAAGTATATCCTCGCCGTTCACGGTTTTCCTCTTTTCTTGATGGCACTTCTCGGAGGCTATGATAGGTCAGTATCTCTGACCAGATGCGGCTCTGGCCACGGCGACAGAACCAGCTTACCCTCGCTTGTGATAAATGAAATGAATTCGCTGACACATTCTTGCATGCATTCTTTTGCTTCTTTGGCAATCTTGGCGTTATCAGGCAAAGCGTTTTTCATGATCCGGGCGACTGGCGCAAAATTGCGTATGTTAGCATCACAGACATCGTACCGGTCGGTTTTGGAGGAGGAGGAGGAAGCGTCTTGCGCTTCTGGCGACTTTGACGACGAATCGCGAGACATGGGCCCGTTGAGATGCGCGGCTGTTTGAGCAGGCGAGGCAAAAGCAGAAGCAACGCCAGTCCGAGAGCGGTCTTCGTCGGCATACAAGCGCAGGGCCTCAACGGCGGCAGAAACACCACGCCAAGCGCACGCAAATCATGACAGAGAGGGGGGTGACAAACAATGGAGAGAGATAAGACATACCATTGGCTATGGGCAACCACCGGTCTTGTTCTTTTACCTCGAACTCAAAGGCGAGCCCGCTCGAGTGTGGGTCCTGGGGATCATTCATTTGTGCGTCGTCGTCGGGTGACGGTGCACCTTGTTCGACATCCTTCGGATTGGATTGGGGGGAGTCGGACATATTTGGCTACCTGCAGCGGCTGCTGGCTTCTTGTAAATTCCTTGGACTGCCAGCTTACACAGCCGGGATCGTGTAGATGATGTGTCGTTGGACACGTGTGCCAGGGTTGGTAAGGCTTGAGACCTTTTCCCCCCTCGTGTGGCGGCTTGAGGTGCAGAGAGCTGCGTCAAGGGTACGTCTTTGCGTAGCCCAGGATTACAGAGTATTTTTCTTCTTTTTCTTACTTGCTTTCCTTCCCTGCCCGACCGTCAGGCTGTAACGGAGGCTAGTTGGGGCTAGCAAAGACGGGGAGGGGGAGAAGGGGGGGGGGGGGGGGGGGGTGTGGCGATGGACACGATGGGGAGGAGCCTGAGTCTGCGTCTGGCAGCGAAGGAAACGCTGAGGGCGGCGGAGACGAGGGGCTTGGGATGCGGTAGTGCGGGTCCTACCAGGAAGGACCTCTAGCGTTTCTGTGCGTCGGTCGGTCTGCTTGCTGCAGGATGTCCCGTCGCCAGGTTAGAAGGAGGTACAAGCGGCAGGTTGGGAATGGTCCGATGCGCGGACAGGCGTATTTTCCGTACCCCCGGGTTCAGTAACAGGTGGTGGCCGGCGACGCGTTTGTCTCTGCGGTGCTCTCGGGTCGCGGTTACACCAAACGGCGATGAAATGGGCAGTGGTTGGCTGCGTGAGGCCGGTACAGGGCAGGCAGGACCGTCTTGAGTCGCGCGGGGTGGGGATTTAGCAGATTGGGTGTGCTGCCACTTGCGTGGATTGCGTGCCTCGTGGGATGTCTGCAGAGTCGCGTCAGAAAACAGTGCTTGTCCACGAGCGGGTGAGAGGGTGAGGGCGAGGGCGAGGGCGTGAGGGCGGAGCTTAGGATGCGATGCAGAGTCGTCGGCGCGCGCGCATGCAATGCGCCTGGCTACGTAACTACCTTACCTTGGTATGTACCTGTGCTGTGGCCGTCAATAACGGGGCTGTTCTCCCTTTCGTTGAAACTTCGTTGGCCTAGCTTTGCGTGCTGGGTTGTGAGTGGGTGGTGTCTGAGTTGTCCGTGAACCTAGTTCTCGCCTTGGGTCTGCGATGCATGAAAACTGGATGCGAGAGGGCTGCAGACGTGGGGTAGTAGGTTTGGGAAGAAGTCGGGTGAAAAGAGGAATGCGGGAGAAGCGGGTCTTGATCAAATGGCGCCCCCAGCACTTACCTTACCATGACAACAAGCTCCATCGCCAAGCAGCAAAGGTGCCCGGGCTATCGATTGCTTTGGTGGACAACACAGGTACTAAGTACCCAACATCTTCCCTTTTTGTCGCCTGTTCGCCCAGCTTTGTCAGTACCGTGTACATAATTTCCCCCTCGCTTTCCACCAGCTCTCCACCTCTTGGTTTATTATCATCTCTTCACCAGCGCGTGGCTTATACCTCGATATTTATTTACCTACCTACCATCTAGTGCCTGCTTCAACGTATTGATTATTTTCATCACGTTACGCTCCTTTCTATAATACAGCCTCAGGTAACGCTGGCGCCCAGTTGATCGCCGCCCTGGAGCCGAGAGTTCGGCCTCTCCGTCTTCACAAAAATGTAGTGTTGGCATGCTTGTCGTAACCACAGCACACACCACTCTCAAGTCGCTCACGGGGAACATGGAGAGAAAAGGCTCTTCACAAAGCCATGCATCACTCTAGATGCATCCATTCCAATCCAAGCGAGTAAGCCGGCACTGTCACACTGTGGCCCATGTAGCGCGCGAGTATTGCATGGCTATTTTTTCCCCTCTCATGCCGCAACACAGACTCGGAGCTCCTCTGTTCTCAGCTTCCCGTCAAGAGCGGTGAGCAACCAATAACGAGGTGGGTTTACAAAGACCCTTTTTTTTCTTCTTTTTTTTCTCTCTCTCCTTCGGGCTTGGGGCTTCAGTGGGGAGGGGACCGCCGCAAGATCCTGTTTTTTTCCGCACCTTTGTCAATGAGTTTTCATCTCTAGGGCCACAAGAAGTCGCTCTGCCCGGCACTCATCCTCAAAGTGCTCAACCGATGAGGTCGTGGGCTCGAGCCGCGCTAGCTGTGTTGCTTGGCACCCCTCTTGGTGGTTGCTGTCCAGCAGGACGGAAACAGTGTGGTGGGGGAATCACGCAGATGATTCGGCAATTGCTGTCGCAAATAACAGGAACAGAAAGGCTGACGGGAGGAACCTGATGAGACCCAGACGCGACGGCGTTTGGGCCGAAAAAAGGCTGGGGTATGAGTCCTCGTGCTGACTGGCCAGAAACAAATCTCTCGGCTCTCACGAGGTTCAATCAAGCAACATCTTGACAGACACAAGGCTGCAAAGCGAGGTGAGTGGTGTCGCAGGTGGTCATTTGATGTCCAATGGTAAAATTCATTCACCAAACTTTGTGATTTCATTGGGGGGAAATGCCAAGCCCGATACCCCCATTGGTTCATGTCGAGATGCGGAGAAAGTCAGGCGCCGTTCGCAATTCGCCCAACCAAAATCCAGGGCTGGCCCTCTTCTAAGTAGGTAGTGTAGAGTAGACTCGAAGAGACGTCGCCTTGCGAGGCTTGCCAGGCCATTGTGTGTCGTCTTGGTATTATTAAGGACCTTGCGTAACGATATGGGCGTGGCTACAGTAAAGATAAGTTGGACAATACATTGGCGGTTGGATTCATCAAGCTGTCGTATATTGTCATCCTTCCTGTCCGTCTTAATTCGGCATGTAAAAAGTGAGGTGTACGGATATAAGCTGGCAGCGATTGTAGATGCCAATCCAATGGCAGCCCAACCGCTCCGCAGGATTTCCGGTGTGCTGGTTGGGCATCGCGACCCGACCTTCCTTGCATTCGTCACCCCCGGCATTGCCGCTAGCCTGCAGCCGCCTGGACAACATCAAACGTGGATTTGTACAACTCATCGACACCATCGATCGGGGGAAGCTCGTGGGCTGTTTGGTAACTGGTTTCTTCATTCAGTTGACAGCAACCCTGCTTGGCAAGCATTCCAAGGAGGATCTACGTGTAGGCCTCCCATCCTCGGTACATTTTTCATTTTGGAAGGACCTCCTCCGGCATGCTTGCTTTGGCGGGACTTGAATAAATATCAAGCCTCAAAGATGAGCTAGGCTATCCATAACTAGGTAGTTCGGCTGTGTTATGGGATATCGTGCTATGTGAGAGCCCACCAAGACGCCATCACTTTCAGCGGCTGTTCGGTTTCTCGATCCGTCCGACAAACGGACATACACGTCGACCACACACACCATACGAAGCCGACTGATGACATGGCATCTTATCCGCTTGGGGCTCGGGTCCGGGAAGGAGCCCGCCCACCGTCACCGTGGGGTTGATTCTGCCCATCATGCTTTTATGACTGAACAACCTGTACGTTGTTCTTCTTCTGTAGGCAGATGGAAAGTCAAATCAGATGGCACGTATGACGACAGCCGGCAAGCTGGGGTTTTGTCGGCGACGTACCTTCCATTTCTCCAGTTCGTCCTGCTTAGTCTTGTATTGCTTAACCAGGTCTTCAAGGACTTTCTTCAGCCCCTCTGCGTTTGTCTGGAGAGCGGGGACAACATCCGTCACTGTCCTCTCCACCAGGACGCCATTAATCATGCGGAAGCACTTGCGGTCTCCCGGAAGAGGGTCCAGGGTTTCGAGGACAAGTCTATCAGGTTCGGGAAAGAAAAGATGAGCGGTGAGAACCCGAATAATAGCAAACGCAGAAGCAACAGCGATAGCGGTGTGATATGACGGATAAGCAAAGAATGGCGGCGGGACCCAGGTCGGGTTAAAGGATGCCGGTTAGGGAGTCGAGAGAGATACTATGAGAGGGCTTTTGCTTACTTGTGCTCCTCAGCCTCTTGCTCAACATCGCCGATTTTTTGCGCAAGCGACTGCAGTGTGTTTTTATAAGTGGTATATTGCACCTGAAGGTCTACGGAGGGGTAAAAAAGTCAGAGGGTAGTTCTAGAGGCATGGCGCAAGTGGTGGCGTACGTACCTTGCTGCCGTTTGGCCGGTATTTGTTGCGACGCCATGACTGTTGGAAAGAGAAGCTTCGATTTCAGATTCGTCGTCGACGTTGTGAATGAGGCAACTCTACATTGACGAGCGAGAGAATTGGTCGAGGTAAGGTGAGTCGCTGCGATAGGCTGCCGGAGAGTCGAGCCCAGAAGTGGTCAAAGCTCCCAATTTTTGGGACGCTGCGATGGGAAAAGTTCCAGAAGCCCGCGTTCAACGGATACTCTAGCTTCGCGACAAACCTTGTCAAATCAAAATCTCAACGCCTCCTGCGCCCATTGATTGATCTTAGCGAAACGTGACTAGAGTCCCTTTCACAATGCATCCTCACTTGCATACAAAGGACAATACCGGTAGGTTCTACCCCTTGCCTCGTTGCCCATTTCACTACCATTCCCAATGTGCTCTAACGTCTGATGGCTGCGTAGGGTGCGAAGAGGTCATGGCCGCGCTCGAAGAATGCCACGCCAAGGGGTTCATGTGGAAAGCTGTGGGCATGTGCAACAGCGAGAAGGACAACCTCATGAAATGCTTCAAGATGGAGCGGTTGAAGCATCAATCCGCCAACACAACCGGTGACGACCTGAGCAAGATGGCTCGAGTACGGCAAAAGTGGAAGGAAATCGACGAGACCAGATAACGAAAGCTGGAGCCCTCTCCGACGCTCCCATGGAGACCATCAGCGACACTCTCCCCTCCTCGATAATATCACGACCAGCAATATTTCTCTCCTTCCTGGCCAGAGAGGGCCCTGGTTATCCGACGCAGGTCATTGAAGGAGCAGCATCACCGGATGCGCATTCTTGTAAAACATGATGTTGGCTCAGGAAGGTGAGCTCCAAGCTTGTATGATATACATTTATGCCATTTTTGTCCTATCTCAAGCGTCTCTGATGGGCGTCCCCCAGCCCCCTTCACCCCGCTATACCCACCTACAAGGTGCGACGGAACTCGTTGCCAAACGTAAACAGGCCGAAGGAAGCAAGGAGGGACAGTATGATCGGGACCGGCTTCCGCAGACGAATTGCCCGGGGAATGGAAGAGCCACCGAGGACGACGGAGGCGAGGAGACTCAGCTCGACGCCGTACGGCTGGTTGTTCTGGAGCCGGTAGCCTCCGAGGCCGTCTGCGATAGCAAAATGAATCAGTATTGAACGAAGCACAAGCCATTCCGTGGCCATTTCGGAACGGCAGCCCAGCTTACAGAGGAGACCAACGGCGCAGCCGGCAATGATGCTTGGCTTGCTCCCCGTCCGGGCAAAGCCAACAATGCCTCCGGTCGCCGTGAGCGCCGCGAGAATGTACGACGAAAGTTCTAGCCCCTGCCCCCAAGATCAGCATGCAAAATCGCCATGTCAACAATCGTCGGGCGTTCCTACCATGTTTTCTTGTGTATCGAGTACGTGGTCTGGCGTTATGTTGATGCTGTTCGTTGCTTGTGTTGGTCGCCAGGTGTTCAGAGCTCCCAGACCTCACCAAGGGAAAGCGGATCCGAACCTCCCGCATTTCATCCTCCACTCTCACCTCAGGTGAACAGATGCGGGAACAGCCGAGGTGTGGGACGTGAAGCTGTCCAATCAAATGACCACGTTGCTCGGTACATCATGTTACCGGATAATTACGTGACGAAAATGGTACTCTTCAACACTTTACCCAATTCCACATCAACTTGTATTGGAAGCTCCCAAGATCAACACCCCCCTCCTTGCCCCTTTTAAAGAAGTATGGGAGGAAAATAAAAAACCATTGAAGACTCCTGAAATACCAAAATAAGGACAATCCAGCTATATCTAGCTTGCCAGCATTTAGAATAAAAACTTCTTGCCGGTGAACGAACAAGACTCCGTTTGAATCGCGTCAGGCAACTCGTGATTTTGTTTTATTACTAGGCTCCTAATGACTTTATCAGCTCTTTTGAGTCTTTCTTGGCATACTTCCACGTCCATTGGCCTTTGGGCTGTGTTGTGGCGGCCACCACCAGATCCTGCATATGCCACCTAACGGCTTGACCATACTGCCCGGAACTTATGTTTTGGTCAAGCGGTCTACGTGGTTGTGATAGCAGTTATATGCCCTAACCCTCCTTCCATGTAAAGGGGAATGGCAACTTCATTGGATATGGAGATTGTCACGGTAAATAAGGATAACCCTAGTGAAAGATATTTAGTGGCATGAAAGGAACGATTTAGAAGGCGCGATCTCCACCGTCGAATTCTCGAATATCAAAAGGGCCTCTTGTCAATACCTACTTAACCCAACAAGGACGAAGTGTGAATAAAGCAGAACGGGACGTATAGCTTTTCTAGGGCCTGGAGTGAGCCAAAGTCAAAAACCTGAAGAAAAATGCAGTCCAAGCAGCAGATTTGTTTTGTTTTGATATTTGCGGCTAAGTAGTCAAGGCTTCGCTATTGAAATAAGAAACATGCTCTTGAAGTTTGTAAGCATTATTTGCTCTCGCCCAGTCTATTGGACCTAGGCTGATGAATTGGGGGTGCCGTGAGCAGTGCTTTGTTTATCATCACCCATGGTCTACCATGAATGCAAGAATGCAACGTATTAGCAGGATGGCCTGGGTCTACAAAATATCTATCACTATCTGAAAAGAATATCCCCTGAACCCGTATCACATCGGCATATTTTGAGCAGATGTCGTATTGCCACTCCCAAAATCCCATTTTCAAGGTTCTATCGTCAATTTACGTCGTACTTTACGTTTCAGAGCGGCAGAAAGACAATATGAGCGACTGCGATCACCAGTCTTGATATCGGTTGCTGAGGTAGAGACTGACCCGATATCCCCTAGCAAGGGAACGGGCGAATTTGATTTCAACAGTGATACCAACTTGGTTTGACGAACCAGTTAGATCTCAAAAGAGGAGAAGAGAGAATTGACTTGACTATTTATAACATTCTCATTGTAATCCTACAAGACTTTGGTTTTTAGTTACTTCTTTTTCTTGGATCCAATGCCCCTTTTCTGTTTCCATCAGCACTATCACTGTCTACCTAGTATCTTCTACCTTGCCACTTAACGTCACATCAATACGATAGTAGCGAGACTAATTCTACCAGCATTTGATCAACGTGTATACCAAGCCATAAAGCCACCAGGAAGTTCTTCTGTCAACGAACCACCAAAATTACGAGACGTCCCACTTACACATATTCGACGCTGGTTGTCTTGTCTTGGTTGGCAAAGTCACCTGCCCGGCGGCTCCGAGGCCCCCGACTACCCTTCTACGCATTTGCAAGGATTACAGACACTTGCTAATTGAGACTCATGGACTAATTAAAAGAGAAGTACCCTCGAACATGGAGCCAAGGTGTTGGGCTCAGGTGCGTCCTCCACAAAGCCAGCGGCGCGCCAGACATGTGAGTGAAACCATGGCTTCCCGACAAGCACGTAAAGAAGATAATCCCTTCTACGTGACCGTTTCTTCGAGGAACACCGGACAATAACAGTGAAAGCATTGCGAAGTCCACAAAATACATACCTTATTCGAAGCACACGTGGTGGAAACCATAGCCCATGTCGTTGTTAGTTTCAAGTCTATTCTCCGGCAAAGCCGCTGCTCGCACGATGGGATGCCCGTTAAAATGGAAACGCATAACGATAGCAACTCGAATAAGAACAAACATATGGGTTATAGACCAAAGAGTTGAAATAAATCTTATAGATCAGTATCGTGGCAGGCGTTGGCCATGGATCAATGGGCCGAAACCTGGGGGCTCGGCAATGCCGCCGTCCAAGAAATGGCTGGGGGGCCTTGAAAGGGGAGCTGTCACGAGGCCGGCTGGGTTCAATCCTTCCATATGCGGCAACACTGAGGATCGCAAGATAAGGCCCTGTCAAAAATCCATCCCGTGTCCCTGTTTTACATATGTGGTTTTTTTTTTTTTGACACGAGAGAAAACTGGTGGTCTGACCAATGGGAGATGTGCGGCTTCCAAGCTTCACGATAAGTTTCTTTAGGGAGGGAAGAGAATCCACTATGTAGGATCATGGCTAGCCGTGTACTCGAGGATAGATCGTCAAGGATAGGTACGTTAGCAGATCTGGTGGGAAGCGAAGATGTTGTGATGCAATGACATCGGGCCCGAAGGGCGTTCCCGCAAGCTGAAGGTGAGATCGGAATTGGTAGCCGGACGAAAACGCCATGGTGGATGAAATGAATGCGGGCGGTGGCTGTGCCTGCAATGCTGAGATGCTGTCCACCCTTGCTCGGTCAGCTCGGCGCGAGACACAACGGGCATTGGCGCCGACGGCACGGTGGATTGAGCCGTTTGGAGATCCAGAAAGCCAAAGCGATTTAAACTTTCAATCAATTCCCTTGCTGGGATGAAAGTCATACGGCCCCTACCTACCTAGTATACATGGGATGGGATTCTTTAGCGTATGGACCTACATACCTAATATACTCTAAAACAGACGAGATCGAACAGACGGGGACCTGCAAAATATGGGGTGACATGACATGACGCAGACACGGGCAAGCTCAAAGCTCAGTTGCAGTTGCCGCAACTTGCAGTTCCTGTGCACGATCCATCATCCATGAGCCACACGCTAGCCGCTTGCCGACACGGGCCTGGAAGGAACGACAGGAACGGCGGGCCAGAAGCGCAAAGCAGTCATCTTTCCCAAATCTCTCCCAATCTTTCCATCCCATTGGGATGGATCATTCCATTGCCCAACTCGGTGCCTATTTCACAAGAACGGTCAGATGGATCCAAGCTGGAAAACCCAAGACTTGGAATTCAAAATATCGATCCACGGATGACGGGCCACGGATTTCTCCGCACCACACGACAATTTACCCCCGGAAAGAAAACGCCTTGGCCTTCATTGGGCCCGTCACCGAGGACACGGATGGGCAATTAACGACGCGGGGTGGCTGTGGAAGTGCGCCTTACTGACTGGTTCCAAGAACGCCTTATGGACAGATTGAGCCGCAGCGTCCATTGCCAATGTCCATCAGCTGCGGGGCTCGATTCCGCCCGCCGCTCTGCCCAGTCCTGCCAGCGAGATTCTGTGGGTGGTGTGTTTGCCATTGGCGACTGCGACTTTTCGGTGGGCCAAGGGACACGATGCTGAGGCGGTGCCGTCCAACTTCTCACAGGGATGCCATAGGATGCTCACCACCCTTCCATGCCTCTCCTTGGTTTGAGCCTCGTGCACTTCCCAGCGCAGGCAGACGCCAGGTCCACCCCTGTCAGGACCATCACCCTGGCCAGTTAGCTGCTCGCCCAGCCCGCCGACAGCTCCTTAACTGTTGTCTCATCCAAGTCTAGCCTTGTCTACCGCGTGGGGTTCTTTTGCGCCGCTTGGTGTTCCTGGCATTGAGGCATCTGGACCTGCCTGGAGGCGGACCTGTTGGCTTTCTTGCTGTGGCTCGTGTGAAAAATGGAAGTGATTCAACCCCACGCCATCATCGTGTTTGGCCTTCTGTCAGTTGTCGTGCCAAACATCAGGACGGCAGCTGCTGATTTTGGTTTTCCAATCCACACACGCACACCCACATTGCTGCAAGCCGCACCCGTGATGGGTAGCTGACTGGTCCAATGGTTGGCGTTGCAGGTTGCCTCGTCGCTAGCTTCCTGCAGAGTTAGAGGGGAGAGGATGCCCTTCGAGGCCGGAGATCACTGAATGCCAAGTACAGCTGTATATTGAGTTGATTGCTTGAACAGCTGGGCCACTTGCTTTAAGGCTGTCGTGTTGGCTGCTATCCCAGGCTACTCTCCTCCTTCAACGCCTTTCTTCGCCCGCGAACCGTCAAAAACACCTGTCCCTGTCCCTGGACAAGTACATACATACAGGACTCTAAGCGCTCGGCCCAGGCCAGCCCAGGCTCGGAAAGTAGCCGTTTCTGCGCCTCGCTCGCCCCCAATTTTTCTTTCCCATCGCAGCCCACCAGACCAGGCAGGGCAGGCTGATCGCTCATCGCTCATCGCTCACCCGGCCCTGGCACTCTGCACGACAGTGACAACCCTGCCCCCCTCCCCCATCCCATTCATCTCTTTGGATCGCATTCCTGTTACGACTTTATCCCACCGAACATCAACTCGAAAGTAGCAGTTTGTTGCTGGCAGCGCTCTGGCGGCATTTCCTTTCCACTACGACATCTAACATTATACCCCCGCCGCCCACCTGCACTGGCACGGCCATGATGAGTGTCGCCTAGTCGCAAGCGCATATCCACAAAGCTGTTCGGGAGCTGCGCACAACCCGTCTCTTCCACATACCTGGAAGACGTGCCCCCTTCTCCCTGATGCAAATATATACACGCTCAGAGCCGCCTGGTCCTCCCTCTGCAACCATGTCTTCCACTTATACACCGTACCCGTCGTCTGTCGCCGACAACACCTCAGCCCGGCGAGACAGGGTCAGTGAACCCCGCAACCTTCCGCAACACCAAGCCGACGGTCAACCACATCAAGTCCAACCTTCCACTCCTCACCTCGCTGGCCACCTGTCGGCATTCTCGCCCCAGTTCAGGAGTAACTCGGGCTCGCCCCAGCTCAGCAATACCCACACACCTGCCGACTCGACCCTCAGCCTCCATTACCAGTCCAGCGAGTACAGCGAGGCCGAGCTCGATCCCTTCTTCGGCGTCAGCTTCGAGAGCGCCTTAGAAGGCTCTCCGTCTTTCCTGCCGCCCGAGGAGTTCCCCTTGCCAAGCGATGAGCTGGCCAACAATTCAACTTCCCAAACCACATTTGTCAGCGCAAACCATGTGCCCCAGCATGTTCCATACCTGCCAATGAGCCCTGACAAGACGCCGTCGTTGCACACAAGGTCGCCCGAGCAGAAAGGAGACCGAGCCATATTCTCCGAGCTATCTGGAAACTTCATTGTCGCCCACGGCCCGAGTCTCGCCAATCACTCGTCTGTCTCGACGGCCGAGAACAGTCAACAACTGCCTGGGTATCAACTAACCCCGCAGACTAGCGGCAGTGGCCGATCCAGCGACGACGGCCTCGCGCCCGCTCCAATCATGATGCCCGCCCAAAGCCCTCGAGTCACCGTCTCGATGTGGGGAAGAGACAAGGTTGATGAACAGTACATCTTGGAGTCTGGGCAGAACCTGTCTACATTTGCCGATATCAGTGCTGATGGCGCTGCCTCAGAGAGCCCCCGCCACACCACCTCGGGATTTCCTGCTGCGCGCGATGAAACTGGCACTTGGGTGCCAGATCAAACGACTGGGCACCGCGGTCTCGATCCAACCAATCGACCCGCAACCGAAGTGGCCAGTGTGAATGAACAGGATGCCCAGCGGAAGGCGGATGAGCGGAACCAGGAAGTTGATGAGTGGCTGGCGAGGTCTAGATCGTCGTCGGTTAATCACCAGTCGAATCGCGGTGTTCCTGTTCATGAAGAGCCAGCGCCTGCTCCGTCGAATGATGGCCCCGACAACATCTCCCTGCGGGAAATTCCCCTAGGCGATGAAACGGAGAACAATCCTGTACCTGGGCAAACATACTTCGTGGAGACTGGCGGCCTTCTCACGGAAGAGGATGTGGAGATAATGCGACAGAATCGCAACTGGGCTGCCCCGCCCCTCCCTTACTCGATCTTCAAAACAGGCTCAACTCACTACCAACCCGAGACTTCACAGGCCGCGATCGAAAAGTTTGAGAAGTTGTGCAGAGACAATGATTCAATTGTGTCGAGGGCAGCCACATGGGGAACGCGACGTCGCAGCCTGCCAAGCATTGCCGATGTTGAGGGTGTAATCAGTGGCAACTTCTTGAAGAAACTATCCCTAAGCCGGGGAGACACCCGGAGGCCTAGCATTATCCAAGAGATTCGAGGTCGTCTCAACAGAAGACCCAGCGCTTCCTTCAACAAACGAGGCCGCGACAGTGATGATGCAGCTTCAGGGAAAACCGAGTCTTCTCCGGAGCGAGGCCAGATCAAGCTGGCTCCCCCGAGTCCCTCACCGGGCGGTCGGAACAAGAAGCAGGGAGTTCCAAGCATCAACACTGCATTCGTGGCTATGGGAAGCAACTTTGCATCTATTGGTACTACCCATGCGCGGAGCGGCTCCGTCAGCGCCACACCCCCCATTACTTCGCCGAAGAGCCCAATGGGCGCGTTCTCCTTGAGTGTGAAGAAGCCCCTGCGCCTTCGGAGCAAGTCTGAGGCCAGAAACCAGCCCTCGAGCATCGCAGATATGTGGAAAAAGAGTGGCGGGCCTCCCGTGGCAAATCTGGCCAAGCCTTCTGCCAATGTGCCAGAGCTCGATGATGACGATGATGAAGATGACGACTTGTATGAAGACCCCGATATGAAAACCGAGGGCGACAAGGTCGACATTACGCCAAATTTCGCCGGTTTCCAGCAACATGTCCTGAAGCTGAACCCTCTCCTGGCCACCACCAACAATTATCTGGTTGATCGCATTGCCCATCAGCAAATCGTCCGTTACAAAAGCCTCCTCAATTCAAAGGTGAAGCACCTGCAGTGTACTGCGGCCAGGAACTGCTCCTGTGGACCCATGTGTATTGCGCTGGGAGGGACTGCGAACGTGCTCGACGCGAAGGGCGAACCACGGGGGCCTGATCCCATGTCCGCCAGATACGATGGCTCGGATGGAGATATCACACCCCTCGAAGGGACTATCAGCCAGGAGAGTTTCCCCCCAGATATTCCCTTGCCGCCGACGAGTTCGTTGCCGGCCGAATTTGAGTGCCAGTTGTGCTACCAAGCGAAGAAGTTTACGAAGCCGTCCGACTGGACAAAGCACGTGCACGAAGATGTCCAGCCATTTACATGTACCTGGGACCGCTGCCGAGACCCCAAGATCTTCAAGAGAAAGGCGGATTGGGTTCGTCATGAGAACGAAGGTCACCGCCACTTGGAGTGGTGGACGTGCGACTTCGAGGAGTGCCGCCACGTATGCTACCGTCGTGATAACTTCCTCCAGCACCTTGTGCGCGAACACAAGTTTCCCGAACCCAAAGTAAAGACCAAGGCTGCGATCAAGCGTGCTGGGGGAATTGACCCAACGTGGCAGAAGGTGGAACAGTGTCACATGGAGACACAGGCTTTGCCTCAGGGAGAACCCTGCCGGTTCTGCGGAAAGACGTTCCCAACATGGAAGAAGCTCACAGTTCACCTGGCGAAGCACATGGAACAGATTAGCCTGCCCATCCTTAGACTGGTCGCACGAAAGGACCTCGAGGCCGACACCATCATCAGCCCTGTTCAGGATCCGCCCCCTCGGCCATTCCCCGTCATGTTCCCAACGAAGCAAGAGCCTGGCACGTATGACCCGTCCCCAACGATTCCCCAGCCGCCGCTCAGCCGGCCACCCTTGGCATACCCACACCAACAACATCAACAACACCACCAGCATCATCAGCATCCGCATCCGCATCAGCATCAGCAGCAACAACCACAGCAACAGCAACAATTCATGTATCATTCCATCCTGCCTACCGGTTTCCAATCACACCTATATAATAACCCTACCGGGTATGACGGCCTTTCCCAAAGCATGGGCGGCCCAACACCCTTGAGCATCCAAACCGTCGGCCATGGTCATCATCCTGTGGGTCACGGGTTTCCCAACCTCGACTCTCAGTACTCGGGCCTGCCTACTACCACGTACATTGGGGCACCAAATCAGTACAGCTCGGTGGCGCCTGATCTTGAGCCGTTCCCGGCCATGGTCAATATGAACAACCCACTGGGGCTTTCGGACCCTAATACCGTAGGCTCCGCCCAGCACATGCCGTACGGAAACCACCATATGATGGACCCACGCAGCGCAGGCCCTCCGCCAGACCAGTATCCCTCACAAGGCTCGGTGTCACCGTACTCGCACTCGCCGAACCAAGGACAAGGAGGCTTTTATGGCCAATAGCTACGTGTGTTTCTATGTTCTTGTGTGCGGATCGTTCATAGCCAGGCGTTTTCGCTCTTGTTGTGTTTGGCCTGGGCGTTGTTGGATATATACCCCTACATTTTTATTCACTTTGGTCTACCCCTTCAGGAGGGATGAAGTATATACCCGGTCCCGGTCTTGTTATATTCCGCCCCCCTCCCGTTTTTCTGTCGAATTGTGTCCGGCGCATGATCTGAGAACTATCACTCAGCGGATTCCCTTCTACACATTTTTTTTTGGTCTTTGCCTTGGGGTTGGTATTTTCTCCAGCTGTTACTTAGTCACTTTTGTTTTCTTTCCATGGGGCTATCAGGGGAAAAGGATACGTGTTCTCTGCTTTTATGACATTTGAGATGAAAGATTACGAATACGTCACTTAGGGTTGAAATGTGTCTGTGTGTTATGATGGTTTCTTGAGGGTGTCTCGACTCTTCTTTTCCCGTAGTTGGTCTGAGTAAACGAACTCGATTGAATGAGTTTATGGTGATGGTACCTGCGTCTTGGAATAGAGTTAGTTGACGAGTTGATTTAAAAAGTTGAGCATATGTTACTTCTTTACAGGCCGGCTTCATTCAGTAGCGTCAGTGAAAACATTTTGGTTAGTTCCTAGTGAAGCATGTTCAAAATAAATATGATAATCTATTTGGCATTTTGTTGTGATGGATATGATACTGCCGAACTTCTATGTATATGCTCTTGTGCTCGCCGTTCATTTCTATGCCTTTCTCTTTTTTCACGTATTTTTCTTTCTTTTCCAGGATCGCTGGTGGCCAACACGGTGGGGTGACGGTGCCATGTTCAGAGATGGAAGAATATACGGAATAGGAGAATAAATACAATGATAAATGCGGGGGGGGGGGAAGAGGGTCTCAGTCGACTGGAGGAAAGGGTAAGGGGACTAAAGCGGGATGAACAAAAGGAAAGGTTGCTAAAGGGATGGGCAAAGGAGAAGATGGACAAAAATTTGGAGTGAAGCTTTTTCACTCGCTTCGCTGTCAAACAATGTTGGGGGTGACTGTAGATTCTGAACAAGCTCAATTGTAGCAGATACAGAGAGTAGGAATTTTACGAGAAAAACACCATATACGTGTTGGCGTGTGCTTGCGTTGTCCCCGATTGAGTTGGATCTATTTACTCCTCCTGTTTCTTACCCCCTTATAATATCATCTCCATCCATTCCAATAAACCCCCATATATATTTCTCCATTTGGTTATCTACCATAACAGCCAAAACAAGACAGACACTGAGAACTAAAAATTACCAAGATGACAAAAATGGATGGACGAAGAAAACAATTATATATATTTCGATTTAGAAATTAAGTCGCTTTAGTGTTGGTGGTGAAACAAGTGGAAGACGTGACACAAAAAGGACATTATATATAAAATAAAAAGCCAGAGATTGTGGCCTATTTTGCTTAAATACCAGGCACCGTGAAGTCAGGCAGGTTGGGCCACTTGCCCAACGACGCAGGGTCGCCACCAATGCGGACGTAGACGCCGATAGCTGGGACACCACCGTCGAGCACGAAGAACTGGTACCAACCCGGCGGGCAGATGTGTGCGTTAGGCGGCGCATCAACACTGCACGAAGTACCTGCGCACCGCATGTTGGGCATGATCATACGGTTACCCAGAGAGTTACCATGGGTGCTGGAGACGGCGCCAAGAAGGGTGACAGTGATGGCGCCGTTGCGAGCTGGGAAGCTGAGGGTGAAAGGAATGTTGTTCTGGCCGTGAGCCCAGTCCTTATTGTTAATGGCAAATATGGGCCGAGGCAGGCCGTTCAGGAGATAAGGGGGCATGAAAACCTCGACGCGGTACTCTTCGGGGTTTTTGCCGTCCTCTGGGTTGGAGCCTGAGATGAGCACACGACCATCAAGCAGGGTGATGGCCTCGCTGTGGTACAAGCGAGCAATGGTAGTGTTGGCCATGACAGTGATGCGCGAGCCATACGGCTTGGATGGGTCGTAGAGCAGAGCGTTCAGGTTGGGGGTATCGGCCAGACCAAAGCCGGCAACACCATGCTGGGCACCGTTGGCGATCAAGTAGGTTCCATCTGGGAGCGGGGCCATGCAGGGCATGACACGGAAGGACGGCAGCCGCTCGATAACCCAGGTGGGATTGGCATCCTCAGGGAATGTCGAGACGCAGTTGTCCAGGGCATTGGAGACACCGTTGGTGGAGCCACCGCAGATTAAGATGCCGAGATGGGTGTCGTAGGGGTACCTCTGGGGAAGGAGAACGGCAGTGCCCTCGAGCGGATAGGTACGGCCAGCGGCGTCGTCGTTGACGGCACCAGGGGCATTGGGAAGCGTCTTGGTGGTGGCAAAGGTGACCTCGTTCAGAATCCTGGCTTCATTGTAGTAGGCAACGAAGATGCCTCCGCTGGGCAGAACGCAGACGAAGGGGTACAAATTATTGGGGTTGGTGCGGTCGAGCCAGTCCATATAGAGAGAGCCTCCGCCGGTGGATGGCAGGAGCTCAATCGAAGGAACGGCAGCAGCATTGGAACCCGACTCACCACCAATGACCATGATGGAGCCATTGGCCATGATCATGGCACTTGGGTACCAGCGACCCTTGTCCAGTCTGAGCTCACTGTAATTCTCCTGCCAATCGCGGGTTCCCCACGTACCCTGGGCACCATCAGGCCAGTACAGACGGGTGCCGTAGGTAGATTCACCAGACCAACCGCCAAGTGTCAACTGGCGACCGCCCTTGTCGGGCAGAATCAGACCAGCGGCACAGAAGATGTCCGTCTTGACGTGGAGCGTGCGCCAGGCGCCAGCAGGGTTCGAGTCAACCAGGGAGGGATCCAGTTCGTAGGCGCCCGTCTCGCCACCGGGACCAGTTCCCCACTTGGACTGGAAGCTAACCTTGCCGGTGATGGTCTCCATAGTCATGAGAGGGATGGTAGGGCCGGTAATCAAGTTCCGATACTGGCCGGCGCGGTAGTCCTGCGGGAAGGTCCACGTGTAGAAAGGAGTTCCGGTCCAGAAGTACGTTGTCAGACGAGCACCACCACCGCAGATGGCCGAGGAGTTGCCAGGGCAGGGGACATTGCACTCGGTCTCGGGGCGGAAGGTGGCACCGCGGGCGGCAACGTTGGCTGGGTCACCGCAGTAGCACTCCTCACCATATTCGATACCAGCCGCCATATATCCGTACTTGGCGCACCTGTTTAGGCAGAGGGCGGGAGTCATGGTGCCGGGGAAGAAAAGCTGCCAGTAGAAGGTTCGCTTGGCGTTGACGTTGTCCACAAGGCAGCCCTGATAGGTCCACGAGCCAGGGAGACCTCCCGTCTGGGGGGCCGGAGGGGCAAAAGCGGTTGGCACACCATTAGAGACAATGCTGAGCCTGTTGCCAGCGCCGCACTTCTGAGCCGCGTTACCGGGGCAGTTGAAGCTGCAGTCGGCATCGGCAGTCTTGACGCCGCCATTGAAGGTCGCGTTTCCGCAGAAGCATTGCACGCCATACTCGGCTCCTGCAATGGTATAGCCGGCAGCATTGCAAGTAGCGGCGCAACCGGTTAGGGTCGCCAGCTGATTGTCAGGTACCTGGTAAGGAAGAATTCTGCCGAAGGCACCGTCAATCCAGCATCCTTGGGACGTCCATCCAGCGGGAAGGTCGGTAGCAACAGAAGACGAAGACGAAGACACGGTAACACTGGTGCTTGTGCCAGTGGCGGTACCGGCTGTGATGGTTGTTAGCAAGTCAACCGAGGCAGTGTGGCTGTCTAGAAGAGTCGTGGGGGGTACAAACAGGATGATGGCACCACGGTACCCTTGAAATAGACCGACAGACGATTTCCAGCACCACAGTACTCGAAGGCGTTGCCCATGCAGGTGAAGCTGCAGTCGATGCCAGGGGCCGGAACAGAGCCAGGGTTGAAGCTGTTGCCGCAATAGCATTCCCGTGCATACTCGACACCAAAGTAGTCAAAGGCCGAGCAGTAGGCCTGGCAGGACTCAAGCGTCATCAGATCGGATGCGTAGGTGGCCGCGCTCAGGGCACGCATAGCCGTGGCTTCAGTCCGGCAACCATACCAGTTGTAGTTGCCAACTGCTGCTGGCTGAACTGGTCCTGTCGGAACCGCAGCCGCTGAAGACAATGACGTCGCGGTGGTGGTGCCAGTGCTAGTAGGGCTCGGGCTAGTAGGGCTCGTGCTGGTACTGGTGGTGCTGCTTGACGCCATGTTCAGTTAGTTGCTGTGATCAAATTCCAACTGGATAACGAATGGAATGCACTAACACAACAGACGATAACACCACGGGAGCGTTGCTGTAGACATTAAGACGGTTCCCACCGCCGCAAATCTCTGTGTTGTTGCCATTGCAAAGCATGCTGCACCCTGAAGTGGCAGGGGCACCGCCGTTTGCGATGCTGTTGCCGCAGTCTGTCCCCTGGGTTAGCGACAGTCATGCATTACTCTCAAGATAAAATTTATACAACTTACAGCATTCGCCGCCATATTCAACACCCGCGAAGGTATAACTGAGAGCAGAACAAGCAGCAGTGCACTTCGCAACAGTCATCTGAGCGCCGGGAATTGTGCCAACACCGTACACAAGGGTTCGTCCAGTGGTTCCCTCCGAGTAGCAGCCGGCATAGTGATAGCCGTTCACGCCAGGGTTCGGTTGAGGTCCGACAGGGGCAGAGCTATAGAAGAGCGAGAGCTTGCCTCCTGCTCCGCAAGGTTGAGTGGCGGCTCCGGAGCATGCCATGTTGCAGCCGGTGGTGACGACAGAGCCGGCAGCAATGCTACTTCCGCAATAGCATTCTTGCGAGTACTCGGTTCCGGCATATTGGAAGCCACGAGAGGCGCAGTAGCTGATACAGGCTTGGTTGGTCATGGCCACGCCATCAGCATAACCTGCCCCATTGAGCGTCCTCCCGCCAACTTCTGTGTAGCATCCTTGATAGGCCCACACGCCCGGAAGAGGCGATGGAACAGTGAGTTGAGCGAACGAAAGGGAGAACTGTGATTTGTTAGACATGTGTTTACATGACACGGCGGAGCAGGGCCAACTCACCGAAGACGACAGGAGCAGCGACGAAAAAAGGGTGTTTGCTTGTGTGGACCTCATAGTGAACACTTACACGCCCTGGGACGGACGGCAACACTGCAACGAAGGTCAAAGACTAACGAGCGTCTGGGTTGGGATGAGACAAGAGAGAAACAGCAAAAAGAAAGGTGTGGGGATGGGATTTCTATATGTTCGCCATGGTGAACGGCGACTGGGGCCGGGACCGGTGCTAAGGAGTGTGGGCCATCCACAATTCCACATGGTGCTGTATTGAATACGAATGAGGCAAACGAATACCGACAAGCCGCCTGCCACTCCTTTTCTTTTTTTTCCTTTAGGGACGGGAGCGACAGGGACCCTTGTGCAGCCAGTGCCTGGCTAACCGTGGGGGGGGGGGGGGGAGGAAGCATGCCACCACTCCCATCCAGGCACCCTCGACGAGATTGCAGGCCAGATATGGCCAGGGGTGTGGGACAGGGGTTGTGGACTGCACGCAGTTGGGCGGCGTCTGGCACCACAACAGAGAGCACAGGCGGCTGCACTGCAGCCGTCAGCAGCAGCAATAAGAACAACAATAGCAACAAGTCCCATGTTTCTCAAGACAGCGGCTGGTAGTGGCACTGGCGCTGGCACTGGCAACTTTATGATATGATAATACCGGTTGGGGAAGCAACAGGGCCGATGCTCTCCTCCCTCAGGCTCCCTGGAATTTCCAGAACGAGCAAGTCTGTGTGAGTCCGAACCCTGCCTGGTCTTGGTCGTTGAGCCAGCAGGCGCTCATATGTCGTGTCACCGGGGCGGCCTCTGCCTGTGTCCACTGCCCTGCTCCTCCAGTTCTCGACAGACCTCACTGCTCCAGGGTTTCAACTTTCCAGTTCGCACGGCGATGCTTTGCATTCGGATTCTGGCCGCCAGGTGCCGCCCCCTTCGCCTCGGGTGGCACTGAAGGCTGGTGGAGAGGGTTCCAACTTCCAACATCACTCGGTAGGCGTGCGGGCGGCACGCGGGGTGGGCTGTGAGAAAGGTCTTGGGCTCTTGGCAATGAGGTAATCTCCACATCAGCTCGAGGAAGCTTCAAGTCGTGTGCGTAGATTGGATCCCAGTGTCCAGGCCATGCTGCTCTATTTGCCGGCCGTCGAGCCCAATTACCACACTCCCACCATTACCTGATGTAGGTGCCGGATTAGGACAAAAGAAGCACCCCTCACCGCTGGAGTCTGGACATGCGCCAGTGCCAGAGCTTGTGAAGCCAAGCCGCGGAACCAATGCGCGGACGCGCACTCGTGTGTTCCTGTGTGACGACCAGTGTGGCTTGCCGAGAGATGCAGATCGATACGAGAAATGGAAAAGGGCATTTCAAAGACCGATCTGGAGGCAGAGCCAATGGGGGAGCATCTCCCGCCTTGCTCTGTTAGCAAAGTCTGATGGTGGAGCCCCCCAGCTTGGCCAGCAAGGTCATCCAATCCGACTCGTGGTCGGGTCGTCGTCGCGGTCATCGTGGTCGCTGGGGATGGATGTGTGAGCAAGTGGGATAAGAAACGGCACAATTTGGCCGAGGAAGGGGATCCGGTGTGGCAGTGATCCACAACTCCATAGCCTTTTGAACCCGTATGGCGGCATGGCCTGCGAAGGTCCCCCTGCCAAGAGATCACCAGGACGTCACCGCGACCCAATTTGATTTCCGAAGCATTCTCGGTCTTGGGCTGCCGCTCCTCCTAACAGATCCAACAAATCTCGAGCTTTTTCTCAAGCTATACATAGGTAGCCTGAAAGGCGCCTACCTGATAAGTAAGGTAGTAGCGGTAAGTTGGCAACCTGTATGTACATAAGATGCAATCAATCCCATTCATCTAGGTAATAGGATTGGTATCTCCTTCCCTGAATATTGGAGGTTCTGGTCTGATTTCTGATTTAGAGTTTCAAAATTGAATCTGCATCAATGAATGAACCAAGAAACTTTATGTGGCGCTATGGAGCCTGCACATCCAATTGAAAGGCCCGGCTCTCGGAGCTCGGTGGCCTGCCCCTAGCCGGCATTGGTCAAGGGACTCGAGCTGTTGGGCCCTCTGGGTTATCGCTTCTCGACGGAAGCTGAAGTCCTGGAAATGGATTAGCGAGGCAGCTACCTACCGTCTAATTTAGTGCTGGCTGTCCTGCAGTATGGAGACTGCATTGACAACAAGACGTTCAGCTTTGACAACCATGTCAAGAGTCGAAACTACCCGAGTAGTACAGATTATAGACCTTTTTTTCTTCTCCCCATCTTTGCAAGTGTCAATGGTTTATGTCGTACGAGGCATGTGCGCAATCACAGCTTATGCCAAGTCCTAACGCTGTCAGGTATGTGTTTGTCTGCCTGCCTGCCATGTCATTCCCCACGGGGGTCGGGTAGCGACTTAATGGCTTCCGCCCTATCAATTCGAAATGGAGACAACAGCCGACCGTAGACAGAAGTTGACCATTGTTTTTCTGTGATGGAGGTCCGAGGCTGAGCCGAGCTTGAGGAACTATTGCCTCCTGCGTCAATAAAGCGCGCGCGTCAGATCAGACGGCGAGCGAGGAAAGACATCCCACTCCCTTGACTCCCTTCTTGTTTGTGGCCAAAATTCTAGCCAACACCAAGCCGATATCGATAAGATGGCTGTGTGTTCCAGAAGCCACTGATTACGCAGTAACCCGCAGCGGTGAACCACGGGCAGCAGCCCCCCCATAAGCCTCGTCCCACCTGGATTCAAGGTTGTGGAGCTGCGAGCGCCCCCTGAGCAGATCCATGTCAAAGTGGCATCACCAACGTTCCAACTCATCGCTCATGTCAGATCATGAAGCCACCTAGCTTTAATCTATGTCGGCCATATTGGCAAGTTCCCATGGTTGAGAGCTATTCGCTGTTCATCGGACCGCCACTTTTACACACGTCGGGAAGAAACTCAGCAGAAGCACTTTTTGAGGAAAGAAGAGCCGCGGTGAAGATCCCGATGGGTGACGTAAAAAGTATTCGTGTGGGCGAGCCATACACCTTCCTCTAATTGGAGGGGTTCCATTGATAATGATCGACTCGGATATCTAGTGTACTGCGGTCGCTCCCGCGCCATTGGAACATTGGTCGTTCGCATACTTGAGTTTATTTTTTATTTTTTTTCCCTTCCCCCCTTGCTGGGTTTTTGGACACAGCGCGCGTGCAGTCACCTTTTTGGGAGGGTTGCAGAAACGCAATGTTCGGTTCTCAGCCCTGCCGCAAGCTTGGGGACTTGTTATTTTCTTGCACTGTTTACAGGTTACCACTTTGTTACACAGTTGCCAGCCGTCAAGCAGAAGCACAGGTGACAACGGTCTTCCCGTCATGTGCATGGATGGGTTTCTGTGTCCTGCAGCCATGACAATCTCGTATCTGCCTGTCTCTTGCTTCCCCGTGCGCCTGGCCACTCAGACGCACAGCACGACCGAGACATGGCGTCGTTAGTGCACCAAGATGGAGGGCCGCACTCCTCTGACCAGCAGCCAGCGGTCACCCCACCCCATTGTTTGATGCAGCCTCACCGATGATGGCTTCACCTTTGCGTAAGGGTTCTCTATGGAACCTGGTAAAAAAGAATATCACTGGAGGTGGCGTGGCTGCCAGCCGGGGTAGAGTACATGAACATGTATACATGTATGTATACAATTGAGAACTGACATCCTAACTAATAAAGATGGGTATCTTATGGCCAATCCCCCAAAAAAAATCACTCATTCAAAAAGCCACGGCGAGCGAGCGGTTACTGGAATTACAGCGCGAAAGCTGTCGGTTCGGACGCGTCTTTCGAGGGAGGGTGGTCCTTCATTTAGCTCCTTCAAAGTGCGATGGGACCTCCTCGGACGTCAAACTAACAACGCATTGACAGAGCATCCACCAGCATCAAGCAGCGCTGCTGCAATGCTACATCGCACTGTTGGCGTCGTCCAAGGCGCGTCTCGACTCTCTTGTCAATGCTCTCTGGGGTTAATAACTCTGCTCTTATCACAACCATACTCACCAGAGTGGGCACTTCCCCTAAAGAGTGCGCACACGAACCCTACGAGCCTTCCCCCTTTCGGATAACATCGGCCGATAATATCTTCAGCCGCATCGGCTTCTTGGTGTTTATTGATGACGACCCGCTCTCCTCCACAGTCCACCATGGAATGGATCACTGTGGGATCATGGATGGACGTACAGCTGTCGCGCTCCTTGCCCCAACCCTAGACGGGCTCGGTTCCATCAAAGAGGGATGCCCCTCAGACAGACCAAAACCCATTGACCACATCATATCATGACTCTCATCAAATCGAGCAAGTCGACCCAAAAACGGTGGAGCTGGCGAATAAAACCAAATACTTAAAATAGGAGTAAACAAATTAATCCCTAACGCACACGCTACTTGTGGGCACAGGCACGCCCACGCCCACGCCCATGCCCATACACGCATTCCGCTTGTAGTATAGTATAGATGCAAGCCTCACGCCCAGTAATTTTGCGGGGTCCTGGGAGAGGAGAGTCGTTCACCGAGTCTTCCATGGCCTTTTCATGAGACATGATGGCGAACGCCGAACCACCCCCTGAACGGAACCGGCCTTGGGAATTGGGACCGAGACTGTCTTGAACTTTCCACCCAAGCCTGCCAAGCCCGGAGAGCTTGGCGTAACGCTTGAAATAAGAGTAGAGGCGCCGCCCTCTGCGCGTGGAACCTCCAACATAATCACCACCCCCTTTCCCTTTTCTGAATGCAAGGGAAACCACAAAGTCTAGACTCTCTTTCTCCCTTTATGACGGCCCTTGAACAAGTTTAGCGTCCTATACACTTCATCCAACAGCGGGAAGGGAGAACAGGAGGCGCTTCACCAATTAACCTGCTGCTCAGTATCCGTATTGGGGAAAGAAAGCAATTGTGAGGCTTGACCTGGCTTTGGGCACCCCGGAATTGGAACCCAAAGAAAGACCTCTCTCTCAGCCTTCGGGCATTCGTGTAGACTTTTCCACCTTCTTACATAAAATATTGAACAACATGCTTGCCAACACGTCTACTTGAGAATGTGACGAACAAAAACTGCTGTTCAACAGGTCTCAAGGTCGTATCCCAAGTTTCCACGAAAATGTGACAAGGGATGTTTTGCAAAGGGGCATTGAAAACATGCACCTTAGCGAACGATGTGATGTGGCTTATCCTGAGGAAAGGCCAGAAGAAATAGGGGGACATTGTTCCAAGACATTGTTCCAAAGTTGGGGGAAAGTTTGTCAGAACCACGAGAAACCAACGCGGCAGCTCTAATCGAAGGGAGGAACATGACAATATTTCCTATGAAATCAACTGGATTTCTTTACCTGATTGAACTTGGATCATGCAAGGCAGCGGAACTATCACGTTCCATGTCACCCTGACAAAGGATTCTGGGGAATGGTGGTGCCAAGAGACCCAACACATACATTGGTGGACTTGGTACCCCATTGACATCTTTTCCAACAAGACAGACCTTTGCCTCAATATAGATAAGACAACTCATTTTTCTCCATAGTCCATCACTGACATATACAAGCCCGCGATTTGAGCATATTCATCTCCACGGCAAAGGTTTCTAAAAAAAAAAAAGATGCCTGATAAAGACGATCCTCTGAGATAGTTAGTCTCTGTTAACTAGAATGGCCGAACGTCGAAGAGCTTTGGACGAGAAACAAACAGCTAGCCCCGGGGTTTTCAGCTTGATCACTGGCCATTAAGTTCATGTTACAAGCCCGGGCGGTCATGAGGTTGCTACCACCAGACGGTCTCCGTTACGCAAGAACGGTCAAGGACAATGCGGCCAACGTCGTCGATTATGCCTCTTCATACAGATTCCCGGTTAACTCTTGACTCCGCCGACCGACCTCCTTCAGATAAACCTAGTTATGGCAAAAAAGGCGGAGAAGATATCATACCATATTAGCCTTTATTAATGATGTGTAACACAAACCATTTCTTTAAGTCAAGTAAGATAAGAAGACACACACCAAACCTTGACTTGACTCACCCTACCACCCGGCATCTCTGCAACAACTAGACTCATCGAAGTTTTCTTGACATCAACAGATATCCTTGCGTCAATAGCCCTGGAATTTGAGTGCTATGTTTTCGTTTGAAGCACTAGGAAGGGAATAAAGAACAGACTTTGACCATAATTACAAACCAAGGTCACCGTGTAATACATCGAGCCTCTCGGCACCATGATCTAAAACATAACATGGAGCAAAAACAAAAGAGGGGGGACTCAACACCTAATCTACAATATTAACATACTTCAATATCCATCACAAATGCTGTTACGAGTTTCCTGTTCCCCCTTCCACTTATCCTCAAACAAACAAGCAATCAGGCAGACATAATCGCCATACCCATATACAGGTAGTCTGGGTTTTGTATTTTATGCCGAGTTACCGCAGCACTCAGGATTCATATATGCCATAGTGTTCTCACACCCCATTGCCCATTATGCATTTTACTGGAACTCGAGCGAGTTTAACTTTAAGCGTGTCCTGGTAGTTGTTTTCTGGCTGGGGACCAGAATTGACCAAGACCTGATTCACTAGTCACGCCAGATTTGGAACCGAGTTTCTCGTTTTTGTTGTCCTGTTTCGTAACAGCATGGTGGGTTGGACCGAGACACCGCCGATGACGTATACAATGAGTGTGCCTACCAGATGATCAACCGCCGTTCAGCAATTCCTATCTGCTAGTTGATGGTATCTAAACCCAACCCGAATTTCGGTCATCAAACCACAGCGATATAAGCGCATACCAGCATCTTTACCCAACTTTTTTTCAAGCAAGTCTGTTCATGAACGCGTGTGTACTAAATTCTCTTTCATGTCCCAAACGAGTGAGTCAGCGAATTAACAGAAACGACGGGAATTATATACGCCATTGCCATGAGAAACATTAAATCCCCATAGACATAAAAAAATATATCCGGATCCAAAGCAACGAAACAAGAACCCCCAAACCACTCCTTCTCCAATCCCCTAACCAAAACTACGCCTCCTTGAAATGAAAATCGAGTAAAAATCGCCGCCACCACCACCAATATACACAACACCAGAATAAACTCATGGCAAGCCACGAGTGCAACATTTTTACATCTGATATCCACTCCTGTTCTCATTCTTGCCCACCCTGTGATGGGCGTGACAACATCAAGAACAACACACGAGGGGAGGAAAACAAAGATACCTCGCTGGCTTAACGAGTAGTCCCCCTCCCCACCGCCCTGTTATTATGTCCCTTTCGCCCGCCGTATATACTCTCTTTTTATTTGGTCATAAAGACAAAAAGGGTCCCAGCCTCCATGGGACCATGTAACGGGATGTCAAGCTCAGCGAGGCTGCTTGCTCTTGGACTCGTCGATGTCGGGCCCCATCTCGGCGGGTTTTCTCGGATCGACATATGCCGAGTGGCGCTCGTCGCCCCGGCAGGCGCCAATGGTGACCCATACATGTTTGGCGGGGATCTGGACGTTGCGGGTTTCGCGAATGCCCGTCCACCGGAGGCGCTTCTCACGGCTCATGTCACTGTTGCCAATGCCACCGTTGGCGTTCCACTCCCTGATGACGTCGCGGATGAACTCGATCTTGCGGCGGAAGTGGTTGGCTACCGGAATGCCTTGCAGCTCAGGGCTGATCTCGGGACGGCGTCTGGTTGGGTTACTCGTGCTACGGGTGCCTGCCCGCGGTGCCGTAGCAAAGTTCAGCAGCGTTTGAACCGGATACGAGAGGACTGTTCTGTCGTCCAACGCAGACTCGGCGAGAGAGCCCGTCTCTTCGAGACGCTTAGCGGCGTCCTGGGGAAGATGCCAGAAGTGGCACCACGTCCCTGTCGAGTCAATCACAATCTTGGTGTGGTCGGGGAAGTTGAACTATTGCGGCAGTGTCAACACAAATGCTCAAACATGGCCGAGGAAAACATATTGGTCCTTACCTGCATGTGGCCGTCGCCAAACACCCAGCACCCAACATCGCCAAAGCGTTGGTAAAAGGTCACAATGTCGCTTGGTGCAACTGTGGGATCTGTGATGGTTGGGACGCGGATCGGCGACTCCTCAACCGGCCCCTCCATCTCTCGGCCGTACGCAATCATGTAATTGGCAAATTTCTTCCACAGAACAATCCTCTCTCGCTTGCGATGATCGTATATATCTGTGCCTATTGACAGCTTGCCAACTGTCCCATCTGGGTTCAATGGAACATGGAAGGTTTCGGGAGAAACGCGAACGCGTGTGAAGCCCTCGGCGCCGTTGTTCTCGTAGAAATAAATTCCTTCGTTCATGGGAACAATCTGATGCCTGTCGATATAGTTTTTGTCCTCCTTCCGTTGGCAGTGCCGTTCAGCACCATGCACAAGCACGCAGGCCGGGGGCAGGAGTCCCGTCTTGATCCCGTCTTGTGTCGGGATGCTTCGAAGAATGCATCCAACGCTTCCATCATTAAGAATGTATCCCAAGCCAAACTTGTTCGTGTAGTCGACCCATTTGACAACAATGTGGGGAGGAGAAGGCGTCTTGTCCTTTGCAGACAGGATAGCCATCGAACGTGTGTTTAACGCCCTCTCCAATTCCGCTTGCAGCTTCTGTAGCCGATCGAGTACAACGTCTGGCCGAGTGCTAGGGACAGGTTCCTTGTATTCTGACGGGTCGAAAAGAGTCAACTTATCCTCTTGCGGTCTCTGCCTTACGGGCATCGACGCTAAAACCGGCTTCGAGGGGGGCTCCTCAGAGGACCTGGTGAGAATAGACTGGCTCCTCGCCGAAGGGAGTTGATTGCGGAGACTGCGGGTTATTGTTCCTCTCGGAGCCGGAGCCGGAGCCGGAGCCGGAGCTGGGGCAAGCTCCTCCACTGGCTGTTCCATCACGGCGGGCACTTCCCGCTTTGAGCGCAGGCGCAGACTGCCAGCTGCTTTCGAGGCTGGTTCAGCAACACTCTGAGATCGAAAGATGGCAGCCGAGTTTGCAGGCCTATGCTGGGCCCTCTGCTGGGCAGCAAAACTCTGGGGTGGTGCGCGAAGCAATGTCGAAGGTGCTCTTTGGGGTTGGATACTTTGGCTGAAGCTGCTGAGCTCTGCCGACTTGTCTGAGACCTGAGAGGACTGTTGGGACTGCTGGGCTTGTTGCGCCTGTTGTGTTGCTAGTCGAACCTGGAGCCTCTGCTCGCTGCGGATTTCGTCGAATGGTCGATATACGATGCCCTCGGCCAGGGGAATAACGGGGGTCAAGCCGTTTTGTTCCTCTTCTGCCATCTCTCTCCAGATGTTCTTGAAGACAAGCTGCGACTGACACCATGGGCCGACACCGCATTCCTGGCACATCTCCTGGATATTCCGAAGATTGAGGGCTTCCATTTCCCTGTCTGCAGGGGGGTCATAGAAAGCAGGACTCTGTGGGGCATATTCTCGGAGTTTGGGCGACATATCAGACGCAATCGGCATGTATCCAGATGTGAAAAAAGGATGCTCAACAATTGTGTCTGGGTCTGGTCTCCTGTCGGCGTCTTGGAGCATTGTTGCAACGAGGTCTTTTGCCTCCTGGCTGATGTACTTCTGCGAAGACTCGGAGGTTGGCCATTCGTAATCTCTGTCCCTCGCGCGGCGGTAGATCTCGTCTGTGGTTGACGATTGGAAGGGCGGCTTCGATGTGAGCATTGCAAAGCTAGTCCATGTTAGTGGCTAGTCCAATCCTAGCAGGCCAGGGACATTGCAAGACTGACACAATAATTCCCAAGCTCCAAATGTCAACCATGTGGTCATGGCCTTTCTTGCCCTTCTCGAGGATTTCAGGGGCGATGTAGTTGGGTGTTCCGCACAGTGTCGTCCTCCGCATGATCTGCATATCCTTGCCGGTCAGGAGCAAGGCGGCCAGGCCAAAGTCTCCGATCTTGGCATTCATGTACCTGTCGAGAAAGATGTTGCCCATCTTCAAGTCTCGGTGGATGATGCCCTTGGCGTGCATATACTTGATAGCCCCAGAAATCTGGACGGTATAGAACCTCACCTCAGGTTCCGTCAGACCCTTGCGCCGTTTGACCATGTCCATAAGAGAGCCGTTTGGGCACAGTTCCAGGACGAGATAAGTGCAGCTCTCGAAGGTGAATGCGCGGTGAAACTGGACAATGTTTTGGTGTCGCATCTTGGAGTGAATTTGAAGCTCGGTTTGGAACTTGACGCGTGATGGTTAGCCGACATGTCTTCTGGATTGGCAAAGGAGGGCGAGCTGCACACCTTTTGCTCCATCTTCAGGGGCATCTGGCTTTTGACGATCTTGAGCGCGAACCTTTTGGACGCGCCGGCCATCTTTCCTTCGTAGCAGATGGCAAAACCACCTTTCCCAAGAAGCTTGCCGACCTGGTAGACGGCGCCCTCCTTGCGGTCCGCGCTGGGCGGTTCCGTGACATTGTTCGGGGGCGGTGGAGGATGCTCCTTGTCCTTGGCTGTCTTGAGCTGAGCCGCTGCCTTAGTCTTCAGCTCGTTGACTCGAGGAGCTCTCTGGGCGTTTGCATCGCGTGGGGACAGTGCCTCCATTTCGATGCCTTTAGCTACCATCTCTTCCCGTGCGCCCAAGGATGGAAGAGACGTGGAGAGCAAGGCCGGAATTTGGTTCAGGCTGGATCACGTCGTGAATCGAATCGAAGGCCGATTTATAGTACCAAAACACTGTCCAACGTTGAGTTGCCGCCCACTGTCGGATAGTTCTGTGGGTCTGTTAGAAAACTCGCGAGGGAAGATCAAAGTGCGGAGCAGTCAATGGATTGGAAACCAGAAGCTCTTGTGGACCAAACAGAAAAGGAGAAAAAAGCATACTCTCAAGGCGTTGGTTGCTTGTCATTCAGTACGACACGATGCTGCCGATTATACACAAGCCCAAAATGGAGGCAAAGAGTGTTGAGTAGCGGTTGCGTCGAATTGCAGCGGCGCGAGCAGCAACAAGCAACAACCTAAGCAACAAGCAACGAGCAACAATCCGCGAGCAAGGGGTGGGTGCGTAACGGCGGTTTACCAAAAAGGTGTGTGCTTTTGCTGTGTTGAAAGCTTGAGCCTTCCTGCATCCACCTGAGATTGGATGGAGCCATCCATTGTTTGGCATGTCGCTAGAGCAACCAGCGGGGCCCCTGCCTACTCGGATGCATGCACGCGAGCAACAAGGGGGGGCCGCTGGAAACTGCCCACGGATTTCTGGCAGGGGTCTGAGCTGACAAGCTCCCCATTCAGGCACCGAATGCCAATTTCCCGCGCTACGATTGGCCGTTCACCTTGAAAAGCTTCCCGTTTCCCCCGCCAGAGCCGAACGGCAGGCCCACCACCAACCACCACCAGACTTGAAGAACCGACTGACTACCATTCGTGAAGCCATGCGCAACTTCAAGTTTGGACTTTTGGTATCGCAATGAGCAATGCGATCCAGTCTTGCCCACGCGCCTGCTAACAAGTTCAGTTTCCCCAGCCGACCACCCAGGAGAGACCCTACGTACCTTCATTGAAACCTGGGCTGAACGGAATCGGAAAATGACGAGCATTGCCCTCCGTTAAGGACATCAGGTCGTACCGCACGGGGCTATCACGGCTACCTTATTATCCCTCTTCATATCCGTTTGTAATTAGCTGGTCGCCAGTTGGCTCCGGTACAATGGTTGCGCTGCCCTTGTTCAAGCTTGCGTCCTTGTTTGTGCGGCATGTCTCCAAATATGGCGCGGTTCGTGCTTCCCTTTCGTCTCCTTTTTTTTTTTTTTTTTTTTTTTTTTGGCTTGTTGGCGGATCGTCCTTTGCTAACAAGCATGTATTTTGCCCCCTATTTATAGAACCGAATCAAGCGCCAGGCGCATGATCATCCCGGGTTCCGCCAGTTCGCTGCAAAATATGGCCAGGTCATACACCAACTCAACATGCGCATGTCAGTAGCGCTCCTGCGAAACGTCGACGCCGAGCTGAAAGCCAAGGAGGCAAAGGAGAAGGCGGAAGCACCCACTGTCAAAACAAAAGAGCAACTAGACCGAGAGGAAGAGTTACGGGCCAAGTTCGGCACGACAGCAAAGGAATCTCATCCGATAAAACCAGTGCCGGCTGGGAGCATTTGGAAACGCAAGTTCAGGTCACTTCCCGAAGCCAAGGCGGTCGATCTCTTTGCCGAGGTCATCGGCGACGCCTTTATTCTGACGGTGGCCGGCATTTTGATTTTGTACGAATACCATCGGTCGTCGCAGAAACCTGATCAAACAGGCGAGAAAATAAAGGAGCTCAACCAAAAACTGGAGGCCCTCGAGAAGAAGAAGGAAGAGATGGAAGAGGCCGAGAATCAGCAGCGTGCTCGAGTCGAGGCCATCGAAGCCGTCCTAAGAGCATTGAAGGACCCCAAGACGAAGCAGCCCCTTTTGCCGACTCCAGCGGCTTGAGCCTTCTAGCAAACTTAAAGAAGATCGCAAAACCTGTTTTGCCTTCATCTTGCTGGGCAAAGACTCTGATAGTCAAGGCGTGCTCGTGTCTTAGGCCCCTGGGCTCTACCGATATTGGATTGTTCGGGCTGCTCGCAGGGTCCCATTTGTCTGCGCGAAGATGTACGAGCATTCGTGTATTATTTGTACTTAAAAAGCAAAAAAATCGCCGATGTGTGATCCACGAATGTGTAAGTTCACGAGGAAGGAGCGACGGCACCGTAGCGATTGCCTAGGTATATTTCTCGCAAGAGCTTTACAATAATGGGCCCACCCTTCTCTGGACGGAGAGCTTGTATCTGGGCAACAAACACCCTCCTACCTTAGTTAATCAACGCAAGAAACACCCCTCACAGCTGAAATCCCTGGTCGCCAGCCCAATACATCGGGCGTAGTTCGATCGTCATGGATTATACTATTGCCAAATCCATTGGTGTGCATGTCTTTTGTTCGAGCCTGAGGAAAAGCAGAATATGGGCGCCAGTCGTAGCACAGCTTGCGCAGCCCCATGGGGGACAGTGGAAAGGTACCTTGGTTCCATTCGTAGCTTGGCCCCAGATTCTAAATGCCGATAGTGACTGACAATTGGCTTACAGAAGCCAGCATAAAGACTCATGACCTTACGTTGTCGGTGCCACAATTACCCCCTGGGGATGAAAAAGGGAACGATGTTGTCCGTGCCGTCCTACTTTCTCCGGCAAATATCGAAGAAGGATTGCCAGCAATCGGCGAGCGAATCAGGCATCTCGGTCGGACAGGTTCCCCGGGCAGTTGCAAAGGCAAAGTGGTCGTCTTCGTTCTTCTTGATGGCGGTGATGGGGACGGTGCTGCCGGCATGGGTCTTTTCATGAAGCTTCAGATGGAGTGAGTACACTCCCCCCTTGATACCCGCGCGAACGCACATCTCATACATTCAAGGACACAGGATAACGAAATACACGACACTAAGACTCGACATGAATAGGATCATGGGCTTTTCCACCATACCAGTCATGCCTCTTACCTCCCCCCAAGCTCTGGGAGCAACTGTCGAGGGCTTTGTAACTTCCCTTGTCAGCTCCAAAGAAGCCACACAGCAGCAGCTCGGGTCTGGACTCTCAGACCCCATCCGCGACCTGCTGCCGCACTGTACCGTTGACACTACACCCCTATCTGGGCGCTCCGTCAACGTCCTGGTGCAAAACAACTCGAGCTTCCGGGACCTCCTGCTTGACGTTGAGAAAGTGGCAGCCGGCAAAGAAGAGCAAGAGGGAGGGCAGCGTCAGGGACTCGGCATGACGGCTCTCGAACCCCACGAAGAAGAGCCCTTCCTTTCGTTCTGGGTCAACGAGTTCGCTGCGCCGTAGCTGTTGTGAGAGTTGAATCGGTTGGAGGAAGAACCGCATGGTCTCGCTCATTACTGAGCGAGTCATTCATCGGGTGTCCAGGACTCTCGCCCGGCTAGCTCATTCCTATCAGGAGTTCCCAGGAGATCTCCACCAGCAGCGGGTCCGGTGACAACAGAAAACCCTTTACACTTTGCACTCCACCTTGCTTTGAGCACCTTTGCAGAGCCTCGTCTCTGTCGAAGCGTCGAGCAAGATTCTCGCCCGGCTAGCTCAATCAGTAAAGCGTGAGACTCTTAATCCCCAAGGTTGGGTCAATCTCAAGGTTGTGGGTTCGACCCCCACGTCGGGCTCAATTCCCGTAGGCGAGAAGATGTCTTCACTTTTGTCCAATTCCTTCTTTTTTTATTTCCTTTGTGCTATTCTCGGCTTGCTTCAACTTGTACGTCTGTCTGCCCTGTGACATCCACGCATAGGTAAACTGTCATTGTCCAAACACAGGAATACAATATTTTTACGACTGGACTGAAATAGGTGACGCAGTTTGACAATGGTGGTGCTGCTCAGTAAGTTCGGTGTCGCACTTATGAGAGGTGACGCCGTCCAGGGAGCTTTCCTGGCTCACCATAAGATTGATGTTGGAACATGTCGTGACGGCCAAACACTTATTCCGAAACCATGCCCCTGAGCAAGTGATCATAGAGGAAAGAGAACCTAGGTAGGCTTCTCCCCGGGAGGGTGGACGCATATCTTGAGAGTCGGCGGGATTTCTCTTGTTGGGGCATGCCAGACAACCAACAATTCGTTCCAAAACCATTGCCGATGGCCTGCGGACGATGCGCCGTTCCCCCCCACACACACACCTAAGCCGGCTTTTGTTGAGAGCTTCTTCTCATGTTGGCAGCGGCTTTTTTTTTGTCTTGTTGGAGGATTAGAACTTTGCGTGGTTATGTGTGCCACACCCGAAGCAAAGACTTTTTTTGGTCTAGTTGAAAGAAGAGGTATTCGGTGTGTGTTCCTGATCACGAACTGGAAGGAGGTTTACGTATCAGTCACACTGAAAGGGCAAACATAGCGACAAGCAAGATATGGTCCAACTCGGACTTGGAGAACGCATTCTGCTTCAAGCATAGAGGAAGAATTGACGATCCTACCGCCCCCATATACCCACGATGGATCATCAGCCTCGATCACCTAGGGGAGCTGCGATAACTGTTGTATCTTCTCCCCACCACATTCATAAGATCGGATAGATATGTCGGTTTAGAGATGGGTAAGGCTGTTGGCTGAATGAACCAAGAAACATCACCTCTTCGTACTACCCCCCGATCATTCTTCTATCCTCCAGCCCCGCTCTCAGCCCCCACCTCCCGGACAACGAGAAGCTAACTTTTCAGACTTTGTGAAAGCCAGCTGATTTATTTACCCTGCTCATCTCAAAATGTGGTTATCTTTTTCTAGTTTGCTAATGACTTAGGTAACGAACTCCTTCCACAATACTAGGTAGTTCTAGTGAGAGGAAGCCAGCTTCCATGTTCAACCGAACATCCCCCCCTCCACCCCCCCCCCCCCCCCTGGGACAAGTTATTTTAAGGTACTACTGCACAGTGCATACAACGAGAGTTGCGGGGTGGAGTCACTGGAGGAAGAACTGCAAGCCGAATCACACACACTAACAAAAGAAAACCCCGCTTGGGCCAGTCACTGCACTGAACAAGGCAAACATGTGCAGTAACTAGCGATTTTCGACACCTCACAGTCGTCGCTCTCACCTTGACTTTGTTTTTGTCTTGCTTGCCGGGAGTGCCGGGAAGGAATCAAACCCATGTTCAATACTTTTTTTTTTATGAGAGGCAAGTGCGAGGGCAACTTGTGTGTGTGTGTGTGTGTGTGTGTGTGTGTGTGTTTGTTTGTTTGTGTGCATTCTCTCACTCACTAACTCATTGACAGTACATGTACTGTACAATCAATGTTCCGACTGTTGTCCGGCGGGTAGACTGATAGACGGGAGCTACCCGAGATAATTACATCCCCGTACGCAGTATGTAGGTACCTATGTAAAGGTAGGTGTACCAATGCATGACAAAGACAAACATTTTCATGGAAGTGGATGTAAACGAAAAAAATAAATTATAATAGAAGTCGACAAAATAGCATCGCTCACCCGTAACTCTGCATCGGATAATAAGAGGGCCCAGATTATCCGTTAATAATAAGAGCCCGAGCGCTGTTTTGAATTGGGCTGTGTTTGCTTTGCGTGCTGTAGCTGCGAGGCGGCGTTGATTGTGAGGCGAACGGGTGTCTGCAACTGTGACATGGTATGTACTCTTTACATACGTGTATACCTATACTAGTACGTACTGGTGTGTGGTGGGGATGATGGGGTGTCAACCACGTTCTCATCCCCTGGCACATATATTTAGTTCGGGCCCGAGGGAAGAGACGCGAAAATTACATAGTAAGTGGTGGGTGGTGGCTGGAGAGGTGATACGTGATGGGTGAGGGGTGAAGTTGGGCACCAGCAGTAGGGAACTCGACAGCCAGCCAGCCTCCTCTCATATACTGTACTCCGTACTGTACGAAGGAAAAGGACAGGCCATGATGCCCTGAAGCTGAAACCTACCGCCTTGAGAGCCGATCCATACTTTGGATACTATACATACGTGTTCGAACCCGAACATGTTGCGCAACATGAACAACAACACAACAGATAGGTAGTCTCAGGGACTCGAGTGTCGTTATTGATGGACAGTACCACAGATAATCGGAAGATGGAGGTTGGGGGATGATGTGGGGTGTAGGAGCCCAATGTGGACCGGGCCGGCTGGTCTGTCTTCAATGCTGCTCCGATGGGTTGGCTTGAGGCGGGACGGCACTCAGGCAATCTTGCGGCGGTGAGCTGAATTCAAACACTGGCCGAGGAAGATTCTCGACAACTCTTGGAATGCAACGGTCCAGCCGAAAATAGGTCAATATCATCTCACCGATAGGATTTCGGCCAGCTTCGGAGAAATGCGTCTTGGCTGGCCAATTGATGCTACGTATATCTTTTGGCCGAACAGCTTGGCAGCTCCGACTTACCATGGGGGACAAATAGATAGCTGATGAAAGCTGAGGAAGAAGCTCGCTTGATCAGTTCAGATAACAAAATGGTGTGAGGTTGTGATGCCCATCACATCACCTGCCATCGCCTGTCATCACAGTGCCGAGCGAGCGAGCCCCGATGCGAGGCATTCGCATTCGTGATTGTGACACGAATGACAGGATCTGATAAGGTCGGGCGGAGTTAGCTCGTCGGGGTTGAAGTCCGCTTGGTCCGTCACGATGAGCTAGTAGAGAGCCTAGCAGTGAGTGATGAGAGGCATGGGTTGGCTTGACAGACAGACAGTGGGGTCCATACCGTGATTTATAGTGAAGCTAGTTTTGAGAAAGTGACAGTCATGCTACGGTCAAATGAGACCAGCGCGAGAAATCATGCAGAGCGATCACGGTGATCACGTTGAGAAGGCATTCGCGGCCCATGATTGGACGGGGGCTTTCTCATTGGACAAGGGCCGATTGGCGACGACCAAGCGTCGCCTCGCAGGAAGAGACCCAATGGCTGAATTGGTCGAGCCGCTAGACAAAGTGATGGAAGGAGTTTGATATTGCTTCTCTTCTTTCCCCTGCGACATTGCACGATGTGCATATGCACACGAGCCGGGGAACGGACCGGATAATCAACAAGTTAATGAATTATGGGAATTGACTAACCTGCCAGGACCCCCAAGCCACCTATTCTACCGCCGTCAATCGCTAATGCTACCACCGTGCAGATGAGTATCTAGCGTGAGCGGCAGCTAGGGAAGGAGGTTGGTTAGCAATAGCGGTTAAGATACAGGGCTTAACTCATCACTAAGGTGTAGAAGGGAGGGTGAACGAGACGCTGCTAATGTAAGTGATGCGAGGATATTTGCCATGGTTCAACATGTCTGGTTGCTGTAACCCCCAGGACTAGTATCAGCCCTCTCGTTATCCGTGGACCGTATCACAATCGCAAGCAGAGGAGCGGGGTTGGGTGGGAAGGTCGAGAAAGGAGGCCAGAGATTCCTGAAGGCACTTCTACCATTCCGTCTGGAGTCTGCTTCAATGCCAACCTAGTCAGTACAATCCTGCAAACTCGAGATGAGAGTATCCGTAACAAATGAGAGACACCCCCGATCGTCGCCGTTTTGAGCCTCGTCCTCGGTGTCGGCACACGCATTGCAACCACGCGACGCAGGGGAGATGGCTTAAATTGCTGTTGAGGGTGTAATGTATACCAAGATCCAGGCAAGACATAGGTATAAGGAATTGCGCGAGGGAGCTCGATCGAAGACTGTGCCGCAGGACAACGGCTCAGCTGCCCAAAGTTTATTGCACAGCGAGCGGCGCTCTTCTGGGGGCGGGGCGGCCGCAAAAATGCGTGGGCGGGAAGGGAGGAGCACAGGCCATTTAGCGCCATCAGCTCTGCGAGCCCCCCTTGTCAAATGTAGCAAACATGGTCCGAGCTCGTCTGATGGTTGAGTGTCGGCCCCAAGTCTCTCAAACGGCTTGTGCCTCAGCAGGTTCGCTGAAGCGAGAGCCCAGCCTGATCGCCAGTCTCAGAGTCAAGATGGCATTGATTGAGTTTTGCAGCTTCTGCGGTCGAAACCTGCGACGGCTGTCTTTACAAGCGCGGGTTTCGCTTTGGTGACACCGACTTGGACTTTCTGCTGCATCAGACGAGGAGAGAAGGGGGGTAGAGCGCATCATAAAGTGGTAGGGGGGATGTGGAAGGGGCAGCAAGAGAAACAGGTATTGTCGTGCCAAGCTGCTGGGTTTATTAGTTAATGGAAGGTAGTATGAACTGCGTCGTCGCCAGTCGGCGAATGTTTATAAAGTATTCAATTATACTCCATCGCGACAGTCGAAGGCGTAGGAAAACAAAGTGTTGATAGAGACTACCTACAGGTACTCTTAAAATTTGAACTTTGTATACATAGTTGAAGCTGTGCCTGACGTGCATCTTCCGGCGCCACGCATGTTCTTGGGGGGGAGGAACTTTGAGAGGTTGCGATTTCCTGGGCACCAATTGGCTGTTCGGATTTACGCCGTCGAAGAAAAGGGAACATTGCAAACCGGGGCCGAGGCAACGACAGGGGTGGAGGGGACTGACCCTTAGTCTCACTTGTCACTCGACACTGGTGAAGCGCTGAGGGGTTACAGAATCGATACAAGATCCCTGCGACGGGACCGCTGGCCCACTGCAGAGACCCTTGCTCCTGCTGCAGAGACGAAGCGGGTTGCGGCGTGATTGGCTCCATTGCGGGCTGTAACCGCCCTCACGACGCCAATCACGCAAGACGGGTCAGCAACGCTATTTTCCTCTCCTGTCAATGACATTTGTCCACGCTCGCCAGCCATTCACCCGTTTTCCACGTTCTGCCAGCACCCAAGACTGCTCTTGCTACATAGGACAGCGCTGTAGTAACGGCAGCCAGCCAGCTTCTTTGGCTCTTGTTCGCTGCCCTGCTGTGTCTGATTGGGCCGCCAAAGCCCTGTGCCGCGGCAGGCAATAAGAAATGGCCTCTTCAAGTCTTGGCCTCACTTGGCAGCTGCTTCTGCTCTGATGCAGCTGGCCAAGACAGGATAACAGTCAGTCGCAATCAAGCAATTAAGGGTGGCCTATTCTGGCCAGCGGGCGGCTTTAAGTCAGGTCTGGTCAACAGCCACGGGCCTTTCCAAATCCCCGCCTCTCCCAGACCAGGTCTCTCTCTGTGAGTCTCTCAGATTTGGCCCTGGCCTTTCCATTCTCCCAGGTTTCTTGTCACCCACACACCTACTCTTCCTTAACGGTACACTACACTACATATAACCAGTACGTACCTGGACCCTGGACCCTGGACGTCGGCCAGTTGCAACGTTGTCGAGTGCCATGTGTGGGGACTGGCCCACAGACGCTTGCACAGAGACGTAAAGGGCGGTCTCGGCCGTGGCTGGCACGGCCCTTGAGACAAACTAAACCACCCCCCCCCCCCTTCTCGTCTCGTGCCTGGCAGAGCTCCATTTTGCTCTCCCTCCTGCCTGCCTTTGTCTCCTCAGTGAACCGTACTAGCCATGGGTCTTAAATCAAGGTGATCAGCCTAGTCTGCACACGTCGTCGAGGGTACTTGAAGACTTGCGTATCCGCACGCCTCCTTCCCCCGCAACCCCCCCCTCCCATGGCCGAGTTTGGGACGTACCCAGCCCACCTGGCCCCGGCCCTGTCGCTTCTTAAACTCACATGGTCCCGGATGGCTGTCGATCAAGCAGTTGTCTCTACTCCGTACATGCCAGACACTCCGCTCGCCTCAAACTCCACCACCGTACACCCTTGGAAACCACCGGCTTGTCTGATCTCCGCCTGCGTCTCAATGCAATAACGTCCTGGTCTCTGAGCAACGCTACTACTCCCAGGCCTCCGTCCGAACTTTGCTACTGTGACTCCTTCATAGAAGCCTGAGACGTCCTCGATCCGTGATCCGTATATCTCCTGTCTACCTCAGACCCTGGCCGTCTAGGTCCTCACGGACACAGTTACTACTCTCCTGGGAAACGTCAATGCCGCTCGGATGCCGGCTGTCATGATAGATCAGATCAGCAGAACTTGGATCTCGAACGAGAACTACTAGCATCAAGCCAGAAACATCCGATACACTCCCAGTTGCCATCTGACACACGACTCTCGGCCCCCCGGTACAGCCCTTTGGGCGAGTGCCATCGACTTTTACGAAGCCATCACTTGCTCTCAGCCACGGCGGGGACCCAATATTAGTCCACGACAGCCCCGCCGGCCGTGCTAGTCTTGGGTTCCCTCGCCTTTCCTTTCCCTCCTCCAACACCAGCGCTGTGCACTCGGTCGTCGATAGCCCTCTTTGACATCGACGCTTTTGCTTCTCAGATTCAACCGCTGGTCCGGATTGCTTGCCTTCCCTTCTTGGACGACTTCGCCTTTGCTTCACCTGTCTGTATTACTGTTAAGTTTTGGGAGGCTGTCTTCTGGTACCGGACCGCCACTCCCGCCTTCGTTTTGATCTTGGATCTGTTTGGATATTACCAGCGTGGAAGCATCATTCAGCGTGTCTAAACACACGGCAAGAGAGTCGGGGAAAAGCAACGAGCACCTGGGACCACGGGACGAATCATCATCATCACCACCACCACCACCACCACCACCATCACCAACCATCACTCTCATCTATCCGCTCTTTGGCTAGACTCGAATCATGGGAAGACTTATCAAGAACCACTGGGCGAGGCTCATCATTCTGGCTGCGGCGACTTGTATGCTACCCCCCCCCCCCCCCTACTTGCCGCGAGATGGAAACCTAAAAACCTCGGAGGACTGACCAAAGATATAGATCAAGTTGCCGCCGCGGTGTGTGGCTACTTCTGGCCAAAGATCTTGTGGGATTTCCTCACAAAGACACTAGACCCAGCTGTGAAGCCGATACCGATATTACAGACCATAAACTTGCTTTTTGGTCTGATTCTCATTGCATGGGAATGGCCTTTGGCTTTCATCGCCGGCTCCGGCCTCCACCGCAGTCTCGAGGCTCGACTTGCCTTCCTTCCACTTTCCGGCCTGGCTGCTGCCCTCCTCTATCAAGGCGCGAACGCAGCGATCTACCAAGTCATCGGTCTGGCAGTCTACTTCTGGGCTTACAGTGAAGGAGAAGTAAGTCTCACCATCTAAACTCATCATCTAGACGGAAGGCTGACATGAAATTCCAGATCATCTGCGCTAAGCCGTGGACTCTACCACAACGCGGTGGACGACCAACCCGTGTTTAAGCCTCTTCTTCAGCACCCAACGGGGCTGTCGACGTATATGCCTTTCTCTCTTTCATTCTTATCTCCAAAAACCCCGGGGGTACTGCAAAGACGCGAGATTTTCCGCGCACATTGGCGAGGGGGTGGTTTTTTTATTTAATCTGGAGAGAAAGAGAGACCGTACATAAACCAAAACGAAGACACTTACCATTTTTAGACGGCAAGCCTTCGTACATTCTTCTTATACCATTTATTTCGGTCACTTATGCTGCATAACCCCCTGAGCGACAAAAGGGGAAGAGGAAAGCAATGATTATATGGGGCGTTTCTGTTACTTTTTTGTCTCGCATTTCTTCCCTGTTACATGTTTTTCTTTATTTTTGCTCATCACATCAACTGGGTTGTACCTTTACGGCTCGCCGCCGGACTAAACAAACGAACATATCACGTCACTCGAACCACCCGATCAGTATCGTCATCAGTACCGGAACGGATTACGGAAGTTGTTGTTGGAGGCCCGTTTTTGCATTTGGGTTGTGATGAGAGGAGTCATGGAGGCAGACAGGCAGCGGCAGCATTTGCTATTCTTTGCCTCATGGCAAAAACTCGGGGGTGCGCACCTCCTGACTCAGGCCAGATGGCTCATCCTCGCTCTCCCAGACGCTCTGAGAGAGCCGTGCATGACCGATGAGAAGTGGGGTGGGAGGGGAGAAAAAACCCAATGGATTGTATACATCGAGGGGTGCAAACAAAACCCCTGATGCGGCCTGGGAAAGGCCTTGGCCAGGAGAGAGTTGGTTTGGAACAAGGCCATGTCTTTGTCTATCTCTCATTGATGAGGGAAGAGAAACCTACGCACGCGATTTCGTAACTGTGTTACGGCGTCGAACGAACCTCATCTGCTGGGCACAGCATCTTTACATGGCTACATAGACACCTATATACCTACCAAAATACTTTGCACATTGTATATGTATGCCAAAAGTATAATTACAACTAAATACAACAAGAGCTGAAATTCGACATATCATCGTCTTCACATGCCTTAATGTTTTCATAATCTTGAATTTGCAACCAAGGTACCGAGAGGAGCAGGGTCACCGCCGAGGGACTGACTAACCCAAATCCACAAAACTATCCAAGTAAGGGGCTGTCGCAGCAGGCATTCTGTGACCTCGGTACCTGTCTGACATGGACCCAAGTCAAATTTTTTTGGTTTTGTTTTGGAAAAATCCCGAGGGCAGGGTGGGGCAACTGTCCAATCTGCTGTTACCTGGTATGTCTGCCTTATATGACCCTTAACCAACCAATAAACTCACTCATCTCCGCTAATAAGGCAGGTAAGGTATCTCATCTTGAAAGGATATCGGAAAAGTTACAGGTATAGATTGATAGGTACGTATGTAGGTACCGCCCAAGTTGGAATATTTCCAGAAACCACCAACCATTCGATCGTGTGTCATCGTAGGTATGTACGCAATAGAGGAGAAAGGACATGTATACAATTAAAAATAGAATAAAACTTAAACTGAACGAGCAAGCGCCTTTGACCAGACGGCTAACAAGGCATGTCTGTCAGTGAGTGGTGGGCAATCTCCCAAGACTAAACTGCTGGGATAAATCTCAGCCACTGGAACCCCTCCCACGGCCTTGGGAGGGACCGGGTCACGTGGCGCTAGCGGCTCACTTGACACTTCATCCAGCGAATGGATTCAGTTCACAACCAACATCCCCAGATCTCATCTCATTTGGTAAAAAATGTTGATCCGTATTGGGTCCGGCAAACCTAAAAGCGGAACATGAGAAAGATGCCCGATGTATATTTTTTGTTTCAATGGTTTTTTTTTTAAAAAATAAAAAAAAATATGCTTCTATTTTCATCGCATAGCTGCGGTCCCTTGATCTGGCCACCGCCTCCACGATGTTGCGATAACTACTGGGTCTCAGGTATTGGCTTCCGCCATTAATGCCTTCTACGCAGCGTTCCCTGGTCGGCTAAGCAAAGCCGCTCAAAGTCTCATCGCCGATAATGACCCCCTAGGACTAATAATACACTCGCTCTCCTGGACCTCCACGACAAAAAAGGTCGAAAGGAAGTTCGAGTCGGGGAAGGACGAGGTGAGGAACTCTTTCGATTTGCCTACTTCTAGTTGGCACCCATGGAACCATTGGAGTCGTTCTTCGGGCCTTGACGCTCATTCATCTGCAAGTGCAAATCCAACGTCAGCTGCTTTTCTCGATACAGTCATATGTTTCTTTTGAGTTTATCCCGGAGCTAGGTCTCTTTCCCCAGAAGATCAGCTCAACCGAGGCCGCCGGTTGTGGCGGCCGTCGTGGCGGCGTGCCGCAGCAGAGACGAAACGTTGCGGCAACTTTCCACGTCGGCCTGAGCCCTTGCCGAGCTGATGTCACACCAACAACATAATTTTTTGAAGGATCCATCTGTCCAGGGAAAAGGGACGTGGCGCCGTGAAAAAACAATTGTTGACAAAGTTGTACAGTGGCGGTGAGGCTCAGTCGTCGGCAAAACGGGAAGATGGGGAGTTTCGCCAAGCGCTGCGTCGCATCATGCGCTTGCAGAATCGAGGACACAAGCGGCGCAGTCGCGGGAGTGGGCGGGGGCCACACAACGCGGCCGCCGGCCCCGGGCTGTTCATGGATATGGGCACGCCGCTGCCCATACCGCTTTGGTGACACGGGGCGGGCATAGGTGAGGCTGAGGAAAGAAGGTACGTCATAAGACATTGCCATTACATACCTGGGATTCCTGAAGTGTGCCCACCTCCAAGATCTTCTTGAGGATCTCGTCCTCGTTGGTGGTATCGAACTCGCTATCCAGGGTAGCTTTTGATGCGGTATCAAAAGGGCCTTGGGCGCCGTGCCTGTGGATTGAAAACCTGGGTCAGCAAAACGGTCGCGAGTCAAGAAGGCAGTGAGTGCGTGGTTGAATTGGAGACAACGAATGCCTCTTGTACAAAGGCCTCATTGCCGTGGCCTGTTGGCCCATGACGTACTTCGTTGGCCTGCCTGTGTTCCACCAGCCGCCCATCCCGTCGCTCACCAAGACGAGCGAGGCGAACAGGGGCGGACGAGGCAAGGAGAGAAAATAGGACTCACTTGTGTGTCACAAAGATCTGGAAGGATGATACGACCTGGGCGAGAGGGATCGACTTGTCGCCGAGCCACTTCTTGTAGTCCTCGGTGCTGTCCAGGAAGACGACAAAGTCATCATCCTTGCCCTTGAAGTGGACCTTGACTTGGGTAGCCTCGCCGCGAGCCATTTTTTGCAGATGTTTTAGGTGGTGTGGTTGGGAATATGTGTCGTTTTGGATTGGTTGGTGGAAGGAGAACTAATTATCCTCGTTTGGTGGAGAGGGAGGAGGGAGTTTTAGCTTTCTGCTGGCTGGCAAGAGTGCATTTTGCCTGGTTGGACTTTTTTCTGTTTGGAAGAGGGAAAGAAAAAAGACCTCCTTACCTTTTAAATTGGGTTTAGAAGGTCTGGTGTGATTGAATGGGTTGATTGTCATGAACTTTTGTTTCCTGTCTGGAGAACATTCCATATATAGAGGGGGGCAGCCGATGATGGGCTACGTCATAGGTGACGGGGAATGCGCTGAGCTTGCGGCCGTATTGGGGCGTGCCCCACACATTGATCACCAGGGAACCCTGAATCCACTTCAACTACCCCGCGGTTGTCCTGCACGAACTGAGAGAGTCCGGCCTCGGCTGAGAAGGATGTGGTGCCGCCACTCTCTCAGCACAATATCAAGACCGAGTCAGCAGACTCAAGGAGTGTGCAATCTCCATTTAATCCAAATTACCCAAAAAAATCAATTAAGTTCAGTATTACAGTCCTTCATATGAGCATGCAAATCATCCGAAGGTCTCGTAGTTAAGGGGCCATTGGTTAAACCCCCAAAGACCTACCTTACCTTATCCATGTCACTCCTGTCACTATTCAACCAGACCGATTGGCGGGAGATCCCGTCTTAGCGATTTGCAGTTCCTGCAGGCTTGAGCATACGGATTTACGTCACTCCCTGTGGACAGTGGATACCCGCCAACAAACACTCTGGAATCCATGTTTATCGTAAGGGGTTTCGGGTATTCAATATGGACTATGGACTAACTCGTGACTAGTCCTTGCCCAGTCTCATAGTCACATACATGTATGTAAAGTTGTAAACAAGATTGAGCAAGTGGCTTCAACGCTGACAGCTTTAAGCGATATGTTGCTTCCTGAAGTTCATGTCTTCAACAGCTGCCCTCGGCAGCTCTCCCAGCTAGTATATACAAACCCTATCGGCTAATTGGCTGACCAGCTCAAACCCAGTACTATTCAATGCGAGAAGGTCGGCCGCATCTCGAGGCAATAAGAGAAGAAGAAAGAAAGAAAAAGACAAGGGTATCATATGCTTTTCAAAACTCATGCACCATTTCACCTCTGCAGCCGCTCCTCCGCACCCTGTTCCCATATCATCGAAAGAAATTGCGGATGCCCTGGACAACAACTTCTCGATGTCGTACCCCAGCTCTTGCCCACCTCGAGTGCTTATGCGAGCGTGACGGGACATTACACGGGTTCTGGGGCGACGAATACATGTTTTCTTTTTCTGTGTCCCGTGTAGACAGCTTGGTGAGGTGGGATATTTGCAAACTGGGCGCCCGGGAGCTGTTCGCCGACGAGTGCCGTAGCGCCGGTGTAGAAGGCCGTGTTCGTTCCATCTCGCCATCTGGGCATGCCGCGGCCCTATCCAAACGACGCACTGTCCCAAGGACGTCCGTTACCCATGCCGAGCCCGCCGCGCTCAGCGAGGGGCTGAGTCGCTCTGCCTCGTCTGGTATGACAGAAAGCAATGACCCGCAAGCATCCTCTGACTTGTCACACACAACTGTGGCTATCGGAAGACACTCCTTGAGGGCTTCATCTTCGGGGCTACTCATTTGCTGCAAACTTGCTAGACTTGCTGTGCGCTTTGTAAAACTGCTGGCAATACTCACGACGCTCAACTTTCGCATTACTGAAGACGCCGACGCTCGAACGATATGCTCGCTCCTGGATCGAGCTGTCATCCCCGGGAATGGCAGGATGTCCCGGGTCCAGACATCCGAAAGAAGTGCTTCCAGCCGAGCCCTCTCGCCTCGAGAAGGAGCCAGCACAGGGATTCGGCTATTTGTAGTTAAGAGCGACTGGGACCTGTTGATCTGGGAGCTAGCCCCTGAGCTCGGTGCGTCTTTGATGACGCTCGTGTTCTTCAGGATGACTTGGCACAGGGGAGACTTCGGTCCGACAGTGGTGGCTCGATGTATTGATATTCTTCTGGCAATGGTTCCTGTTCTTCTTGATCAGCAAACCCGCTCCGATGGACCCCATACCAGATAGGAATCATACCCGGCTTTCTAAAAACAGTTCCCAGAGTCTTGATATTCAGGGAAAGGGAGCTGAATGCTGCAGACTGCATCTCGTCTTGGCCGGTGGCAGCTTGTTGACTGCCGACGTGAGTTCGCCATTCCATCTCTTCTTTCGGAGTGCACGCTGTTAAGATTAGCTCGTATAGCTGGTGGTCGCTTATAAACACAAGCTTCCACGAGTACGGTGCAGTATGGCACTGTAGTCCTGCATTCCACCGTCAGCACCACACGAGCAGAAACAAGACCCGATTGCCTAACTGTACCTCTGCCGTTGTCAACTTCTTCCAGCTTGACGTTGCTGAGGGAAATGCAAGCCTGAATCGTATATACCTGGTCGATCCTACTGGCTGTCGCAAGACACAGCCATTCCCGATACAGGAGTGTAACCATGTACTGCCCGTTGACGCCTTCTTTTGTCTGCCAACAAACATGCAGGGCACCACAAAGCTGGACGTGGCCGAACGATCGAATGCGGTTCTTTGAAGCAGCGTCAAATTGCTGTTCTTGTCGTTAGCAGGGCCTATCAAGTGGTCGGAGTACAGCCCCTACTTGGTTCGGAAAGACAAGACGGTCTTGGAGTATCCATGTCTTCTCCAATACTGATTTAATGCGAGCATCGTCAGTGGCTCTGTTGATCTCGGCGGTGGCTTCACGGAGTCTAATGAGTGCATTCTCAATCTCCATGTGCGAATAGGGGCAGTCGACTACAGGTGTGTGCTTCAGTAATTCCGCAAACAGTAGTGGGTATTTGCACACCCGTTGGATCGGCTGAATAAAGTCAGCTTGGTATTAACCATCTCCGCGTTCTAGTGGAGGACATGCCTTGACAAGAAGATCGCCAATAGTGAGACTTTTCTTTGCCTGGTCGACCTGGCTGTTGACAGAACCCAAGGACGCGGCCAATACCTCGAGGCCTTTTTGATACGACTGCCACCGGGGCATCGTTCTATGCGCGGATGCCACATCCTTGATCATCAATTCGTACTTTGCGCCATATTCTTCATAGATGAAGAATCGATTCATCTACAGTTTGGTGAGAACTTTTAGGAACAGCCCATATTTGATGCTATTGACCAAGACGAAAAGACGACAGCCTTGATTTCGCTCACCTTTTTTGAAAAGACCTTTGCGACCTCTGCCGCTGTCTGGGGGTCAGCCACCATACCAGGAATCTCCCGTAGCCAACCAATCCTATCCTTGTCCTCGGGAACTGCATCTAGACTTCTCCATCGCTGATGGCCACGGCCGCCTGGGCTGGGCTGAGAAATATGAGACGAAAACTCCAGCTGGGTATATTCTGAATGGGGCACAGCTCGATGCAGGTCTCCAAGCATCTCCTCATGAAGCTCTACAATGTCGGTCAAGTTTCGATTGATAGAGGACCGCAGACCGGCCGGTAAAGTCGGAAGGGAGGCAAGGATAGTGACATATACCTGCTGATTTGTTAGAACCGGAGAGAAGACTTGCCAAATGTCCGCTTAACGCACATTCATCAAGAACCGCACATCTCCAATATAGCTCTCCTCCGTGCTAATCAGCTCTTCCAGAATACGGCGTCTCTGCAGAGAGCGTTCCATGATAGCTGGGTCCAATATCATTTGCCGATCCAGACAAAAACTCTCTTCTGATAGTCGGGCCCCCGAGACAGAAGCTCTGCTGCTGCGATCCGTCCTCGAATGGCCACGAGACGATCGATGTGTGTTCCTCCGCGAGCGTGTCAACATGCTGGCACTGGTGAGGGATATGCTGGCACTCTTGACCGCTGCCACAAACCCAAATGACGAGCCAGATGATGACTGTCTGTGGTGAGCAGAACCCCAAGCAAGAGAACTCTTAGCATCCGTATCGAGGTAGCATGATCCAAAGCCTCCCTCGCAGCCGGGGGCATCTTGGCGACGAATAGCTCGTTTCTGCAGAGTCCTTATCCATTTATAAAACGGCCTTCTGTGTCCTAGCACCGGGCCGTCCTGCGTTGTGTTTCCTGGTCTGGCGCCCTCCTGAGAGAAGTATTCTGTAATCTCTAACTCTTGCTCCTGCGTGACGGTGCCCTCGGAGTCCATGGTAGGCAGCATATCCAAAGTAGGCCATTCCTCGGTCCCGGGTCTATGTAGGTCGTCCGTGTTGCACGCGTGAATAGCCCCGACATCTGCATCCCCCACACTGCCACGACGAAAGGCATCGCAATTGTCGTCGTGCTGAATCAAAGGGGGCGCCGCCACACCGCTGGGTTGCCTGGAGTCGCGACTGGAGGATGGTGGCAAAGGGGAGGAAGACGATATAGAACCGGTATCTGGGAGAGTCATCATGTAAAGTCGAAGACCAAGAAACAAAGATGCAAAACAGCTGTTCCAACAAGACGGCAAGCTCCAGCTCCAACGCACAGCAACGAGCAAGGCCTTGAACCGGCGGGAATCAAAACATGATACAAAGCAACAGCAAGACCAAGGATGCAAAGTTATGAGAAGTGCCAGAGGTACCAAGAAGAAGACCAAAACAAGAACAAGGCAAAGGAGTCAAGCCTCTGACCACAAGGTAACATAGTGGTTGGAAGGAATGATTCTTGCCAGCAAATTGTATTTCTTCTTTTCTTTTCTTGGCTTGGAGGACCGGATTGGGGCCCCGAACCCGAGGCCGAGAGAGAACGACAAAGATAGCAGGAGCATCTGGGAGAGGCTAGATTTCCCCCGACCTCCATCGAATTGATGACGCTGGACGCGTCGAGCAGCAGCAGTGCTGGCAACACCAAGGCAGTAGGTACCTGCGAGTGTGATTGGAGCAAGACCCGACCCTGACTGCCACGGCTCCAACTCCAGCTCCAGCTCCAGCCAGATCCCCGTCGTGTCCAGTTTTGCGCCCGTTTGATTGGATCCGGACACAGAGTCAGGCAGCATCCGCGGCCACGACAGCACGGAAGAGGAAGCGACTGGGAGAAAGTCTGACCAAAAGCGTCGATAGAGGTAAGAAATGTCGGAATCAAGCCCTCTGGGATCCAGGACACTCGTCAACCCAAACTTGCAGGTTCTGACGCCGGGATTGGGATTGGGATTGGGATTGCGGTTCAGGCGCTTGCCACCGCATGCTTTTCCATGACCTGAGAGAATTCGAAGGAGAGCTCAGCTGAAACACTCGACAGGGCACCCTATTCGTATGTAGGGTCTTGATTCCATATCAGTGTAATCCATTGATGTAGATATCTAGAGGAGATCGGGGCGAGAGGGCGGGGTGATGGATGGAGCTTTGAAGTTGCCTGTCCGTTGAGGCGACTCCAAGTTCCTTCCCGTTACGGAGAGTCCCTGGCCCTGCAGTCCCGCCGGAACCGGCGGCGGCGTTTGTACAGTACTACTGATCAGTACATACCTACATAGGTAATGCATACCCTGTGCTGCATTAGGCGGATTCCCATTCCAAACCGCCCCTAAGCGCAGCCTTGATGAGTGGGGCGTTTGAGCCCTGATGGCCTGCCAGAACCACTACGTGAAGGCTTGTTGGATTCATGATGTTTGCAGCCAACGCAAGCGCCGAGGGACCAATTAATTAGCCAAAGAAATCATGCTGACATTAGCTATCAAAAGATACCTCCGGTACTATGGGTAATTGACTGACTAGGTAATAGGTATCAACGAGGTAGTTACTGAGGAATTGCTGTTAGTGGTAGCTGTGACATCTTCGACAAGCACCAAACACTGCCAGGAAGATCCCGTCATCTCGCCTCAGCTCCAGCGCCCAGCCATGCCGCTTGTCATCTACACTCTCGACAACGCCATCGATAGCTTCTTTTCAGAGGCTGGGGCGTCGTCGTCCCGGATGCAATGCGATGAGATTGCCCGCCAACGGTGCGGAGGAGAGATCCAGCCCGTTAACATCCAAGGCTTGACTAGCTATACTGTCATTGCAGGGCCGAGCAGCAACAAGATCATCCAGTTCGGAGAGCAGACTGCCTTGCTGGACATGGACATGTTAGTGCCAAGGATATTCACAAACATGTCGTGGCTAGTTGTTCTGAGCTCGGGTGGGTCGGCAACCAAAACGGTTCACGGCTAGCAATATACGAGATGGACAGGCTTCCTGGGGAGAATTATATCACCGCTCGCCCCTCTCTTACGTGTACCCAACGGCTGAGTACCGTGTACAGCCTGGCAAGGTAGGTTCGTTGAGGCTGCATCTTTTCCTCTCTCCTCTTAGCGTCCAGTTACCCGTTGACATGAAATCAAGTTTCTTTGCGCAATCGTGGCAGAGGGCAAGGCCGGGAGATTCGAGATTCGTCACTCTATCTGCTATCAGTGCCGAATGCTACGCCAGGTTTGAATACCTAGCTGGCGCCCTCCCCGAGCGCTTGCTACCGCCGTCACAAAAGCACAAACCACCTTGCCGGCTCTCCTTGACGGATGCTATCCAGTGGTCCTTACGCACAGCGACCTCAACGAGATGAACATCCTGGTCGATCCCTGCAGCGGCGAGATCACAGGCGTTATCGACTGGTCTGGCGCGAGCATCCAACCGTTTAGCTTCACCCTCTACGCGCTGGAGAACGCCCTCGGCAGCATGGGCTCGAACGGATGGAAGTGGTTCGACAACGAGGATGACCTGAGGGGTGCGTTCTGGAGGGCCTTCAGGGAGCAGACTGGCTTGTCAGAGCCTCAAACGAGACTTATTAAACTTGCAGCAAAGGCCGGCATCCTCATCCGCTACGGCACCACCTACGACAGCGGCTTCCCGGGAATGGTAGGGGTCCGGGACCCGAACGCTGAGGATTTTAGATATCTTTATGCGCTCCTTTTCTGAGAAGCGATTGCCCCATGTATTCAGCCTACCTGCGCCTTCGCTTACATGATTTGGTACTGTTCTTGATCTGCGCCCAGCCACTCTTCTTTAGTAAGGGAACTTTTCGTTACTAGACGTCGAGATATAAGACCACAATGGCCGTATGAGTCTTAATTTATTACCAGCGTAACATGCCTCTAATTGCACGGATGTGTCGTCGTCGTCGGATGACTTGTCTGTGTACATGTATGTACATAGTATGTAGCCAGTAGGAAGCTCCTTCCCGACCCCGAGCTAACAGGGGGGTGGAGGAGATGCGTTCACTGGGGGAGCCCCTGCAGTTCCGCTGGAATGGGTCGGTCGGTCGGTCGGTCTTGGGGAGCAAGTCCGCCTCATTGGCCTATCATCCATTAGTATATGGATACAGGTGGAATGGAACCTGTGGGCGGTTGGTTGCAGATTGGCTTGCTACCCCGCGCTGCATTGGATTCCCATTCCAAAGTCCAAAACCGCCCCTCCATTACGGACCAGATTAATAAAGCTTCCGCCGAACGCGTCATTGTTGGCAGGCTGATTTCGGAAGCTGCCAGTCCCAAACTTCACGAGCGGCGCAACTTTTGCTTCGCTGGACCATGATTCTGGGAGCCCTTTCTCTCTAGGAATGGACTTGCGCTACACAACTCAACATGAACAACATAAGCAACCTTCACGCGCCCACGATCCCCTCGGGGCCGACTACACAGCCTGTCGCAAACGGCCGGGCCGCCAACCTTTCCTTTGCAGAGCTCCAGCGCCGCAAGGATAATGTTGAAGAGGAGCTCAAGGCTCTTGGCAGTGTTCTCGATTCGGTTCGTCGCCGCCTGCCCAGCCCTTCTGGGCGATTAACTGGCTGACGAGAAAACCCAGCATGGCGTCGACATGAACACGAACCTCCTGACCCGCGATGGATTCCCCCGAGCCGATATTGATGTTGCGCAAAGTATGAATGGCAATCTTGTCCAGTGATCTGGAGAGGAGAGCTGACTGGTACAGTCCGCACCACCCGGTCGCGTATCATCCACCTCCGAAACGACTACAAGGATCTGATGGCGGTCATCGAGAAGCGACTCCATGAGCATTTTGCCAACCTAAAAGACGACGATGAGCTACCCGCTGTTACCGACGTCGGCCAGCTCACGCTGGGAGACTCGGTTCCAGAGACACTGGACGAAGCCTTCGCGAAGGTGAAGTCGGTTGTTGAGAACAGCCCGGCAGCCACCGCGGGCCTTCTGGCAGGCGATCTGATCCGAAACTTTGGTTATGTCAACTTCGCCAACCACGACAATCTCAAGAGGGTGGCCGAGTGCGTGCAAGGCAACGAAGGAGTGAGTAGTAGCTCTGCCAACGCTTTGCTTTTGCGCGCCTTGTCCAGGCGAGACTACCTAGACACTAATCGGGTAACAGAAAAACATTCTTGTCAAAGCTTCGCGAGGCACCGCGGGTGCCCAACCCCAAGAACTTCGACTGACGTTGACACCTCGGCGTGACTGGGGCGGGCGAGGCCTGCTGGGATGCCATATTCTCCCGCTTTATTAACGTCAGCCTCAACTTGATAGCCAAAGACACTGCGTATTCGATAAAGAACTGTCTGTAGCGTGACTGTGGGGACGGAATTGATTGACATTGGGCGCAGGCGGCTGTTGGGCCAAAATCAGGGAGCCTCAAGTTTCAACACAACCCCACCACAGCCCAAAGAGTTTGAGGCACATCAGCGTTAGGCGACGGTAAGAGTTTGTCTTGCCATGAATTTCAAAGCTAAATCACAGGTGGCGTGAACTTTTAAAAGGAAAGGACAAAGGTTAGTGCCCACTGCAGATGGGTAATTAGCGAATCATAGGTAGAGTAGCATCACAAAGACAAGGAAGAACAGCGAATCTCCACCCGCCGACCAGCCACGAGCAAAGATTCCATGGTTTGGGATGAATTTCCAGCGCCAGCCAGGTCGCCAGTCTTATCTGTGATGTGCTGTTGAGGCCTCTCTTTGCCTTACCAGAAACGTAGCGCCAGGCCCAGGCTTCCGCTCCATAATCAACCCATTTGATCCAAACAATTCACTCGACCACGCCAGGTTTTGAAAACCCCTGGCCCTGCACGTCAGACAGAGCCCCCCGATCCTAGGCTTGCGTGAGGAATCCACAAACCACGTCAACCCAAATAACTGCACGGACCCGCTATCATGTCACGTGACCTACTTCACCCCGCCGCCCAACGAGTTTTTCCAGGCTGCTGCTCCTCGGAAGCTGCCTTTTAGAAAACAACTTCATCTCCCACGGTGCCAGACGCTTCCCACATTTTTGCTGCCCGATCATCGCACCCGAGAAACGAAAATTCGCCAAGGTACGCTTTTGAAAGACTACATAACCTCCATCCGCGACAATTTCTTTTTGCAACCTCTGCGAAAACCCCTCCTAGCTTTGCGCGCCAACTAACAGTGTGGTTTGCCAGACTTTGTTTACCTCAGTTGCATCTCCCACCAACTAGACACCATGGCTGATGCTCAGGCTGTCCCCACCTTTAAGCTGGTCCTCGTCGGCGATGGCGGCACCGGAAAGGTGAGTTCACTTTTCCTCCCTCCCCGATCCGACCACATCCTTATCACGGCTCTCGCCTCGACAGCGGGCTGCCGGGTCGCGAGCGGGTGGGCGGGCGGACGGGCATTAAGCTGGGAGTTATGACTGACAATCTGGTTCCCTGTGTAGACTACTTTCGTCAAGCGCCATTTGACCGGCGAGTTTGAGAAGAAGTACATGGCCACCCTCGGTGTGGAGGTCCACCCCCTCGACTTCACCACGGTAAGTTGATCGCATCATCGGCCTGTCGGCGCCCAACCTCTAACTTGCATCGCAGAACTTTGGCAAGATCCAGTTCGATGTCTGGGACACTGCTGGTCAGGAAAAGTTTGGCGGCCTCCGCGACGGCTACTACATCAACGGGCAGTGCGGTATCATCATGTTCGATGTGACTTCCCGCATCACATACAAGAACGTCCCCAACTGGCATCGTAAGTACCCAAACATGTCATGCTAGTGGTCATAGCCTCGGCGCTAACAGGGAACTAGGTGACCTGACCCGCGTCTGCGAGAACGTCCCCATCGTTCTTTGCGGCAACAAGGTCGACGTGAAGGAGCGCAAGGTGAAGGCGAAGACCATCACATTCCACCGGAAAAAGAATCTCCAATATTACGACATCTCCGCCAAGTCGAACTACAACTTCGAGAAGCCCTTCCTCTGGCTCGCTCGCAAGCTTGTTGGCAACCCCACTCTGGTATGTTGGCAACCCCCCCGCCTGGTTGAGGGTTATTTGTTTGTAAATGACTAACGAGGCGACTTGTAGGAATTCGTCGCTGCGCCCGCTCTCCTCCCCCCCACGAGCTTCGTCGACGAGGCTGAGATGCTCAAGCACCAGGCCGAGATGGACGAGGCTGCCGCACAGCCCCTCCCCGGCGATGATGAGGACGATGACCTGTAAAGGGTGAACAAGCAAGCAAGCGGCTCGGTGGTTAAGTTGCGTTGAGCGGGGTCTAGGACGGTAATGCCCGTAACGAAGGATAAGCATCTTCCAAACACAGATGGCAATAAAGGAGGCATAAGGATGGTATTACGGAGGATATGGGAGGCCTGCAGTCGTTGATTCAGGTGCGAGTGGCGGAACGTTGCCGACGGTCAATGTTTCGCTATGATATTTGGTTGACAAACACCAACTCGACCAAGAACGGAAGTAGATTTGGACGGTACCGCGATACATTAACTAGGTAGAGCATGTGAGGCAAAAGTCGCACAGGCATTCTCTTCTTCTATCACTCATGCCTCTTTGGTAGCCACAGCGTACGCCTCTTTTTTTTTTTTTTTTTTTTGGGACGTCTTTATTTCCTCCACCTTACTGTTCTTTGGGCCGTTAGGCGGTGAAAGGTCCCTCCCCCGCTCTCGTCTTGGTGGGGGAGGGGGTTCCATGACATCAAAGTGGCAATCTTGCTTTGTCAGCGCTATCGGCCGTTGTTCAGACAACGGGAAATCAATCCAAGCAGCGCTGCCCCTATTTACTTGGGAATATCCCCTGTGCTGAAGACAACCATGATACACGTCTTGAGCTGCCGACTTGATGTTGAAAATTCGATAGACTATGTAGAAATTTCTCAAATGTCTGAAGGGAACCTCTCCTTTTCTAGACTACTTTTTTTCGCCCCAGAACGGCGGCAGTATTGGTGACAATTAAAGAAACTCGCTTGGTTAACATCAGTAATTATTTGGTGAAACTTGTAATGAATGCAACCTTGTTCATCACCGCTCTGAAACCAAAAAAAAAAAAAAAAAAAAAAAAAAAAGAAGGAAAAAGAAAAGAAAAAGGGATGAATAAGATATCCAGTCAGTCGGTCGATGTGATTTCACACGCACCGTATGATTACGGGGTTTGAAAAAAAATATATTTCCTTCCAATTTTTTTCATTGACTCTATGGTGAAGACGTGTGTCGCTTGATCCATTGATCATCTGATCTTGGTTATGTCTGGGCTATGGACGGATGGTATGCCAATACGGTTACTTGTTTATTGGGTAGCAAAGTTGACAGACTTTGATGACATTCTGTGACGTAAGGAGATAGGTAGATAGTAGTAAACTGCTGACGCGGGGAAAGACTCAATAAACCCTCCATGAATCTCCTTTCCATGGAAGGAAGAGGTGCGTTTTCTTTGGGTGAGCAAGTTGACATTCATGCATTCATTGCCTGTGTGTGAGATAGGAATAGGAAAAGAGAGGGGAGATGGTGCGTGTAAAGACAACCGGTCCTCCCCAAATGATAGAAATACAAAGCAATTGAGTCCTCCTGAGTTGACGAGATGAACTGCCCTTAACTGAATGACACGCGTACCTAACCATCCGCTGCCCGCTTTTTCCAAAGAAGTTAATGAGGTTGGGGATGTTGCTGGTGAGATGGAAGGAAATATGAGAAAAATGAAAGGAAACTCCCTCCCCCCCCCCCCCTTCGCTGGGATACGCAGTTAATATCCGCTGTTGATAATAATTTAGTGCAATGCAGGTGGGTAAGTAGGCAATTAAACGCTCTCCTTTTCCTCTCCCTCCTCCAGCCGTGAAATTGCCTCCCAACCAGCGTGATAGTCCAAAAACTCGCAGAGCAACTTGCCCGCCTTGATCACCGTTCGCCAGTCCTCCTCTCTGTCTTCACTCTCGTCCTCTTCTCCTCGCTCTTTCTCTTCTTCATCATCTTCTTCTCCACCGCTACCAGGAATAACCTGTCCCTTATGCTGGGGAAGCCACGGATCCTGGTCCAGCTGCCTGTCCATGCACTCCAAGTCAGACTTGGTGCTGTTGACGACTGTCTCGGCCCAGGCAAACAGCGCCTCCATGTCCTGCGCCGCGCCCCTCTCGACGTCCAGCGTGTCGAGCCGTGCGCGCTGCGCCCGTCGCCAGACGAGGTTACAGATAGCGCTCGTGTTGGCGAGGAGAGAGTTGGTGCTAGTGAGTCCGAGTGGGTGAGAAGAAGGGTGGAGATCACTTGATATGTTCTTGCTGTTACTGCTGGGCATGGCATCGGCTGATAAGGCCTTGTTGTTGATAGCGTCGTAGGCGTTGGGGCTGCTATTGTCAAAAGTTTCCCTGTTCTGGCTGCGCTGGTAATCGGGGAAATAATTAATATAATATTGGTCACCTTTGTCATAGCGATTTTGGCGCTCATGTGTCTGGTTTCCACGAGAGGCACCACCAAGCACTTGTTCGCGGAAAGAACACAGCCCAGCCTTTCTCATCAGTTTAAATGGCGACTCTTTGTCCGAAGGAGACGATGTTACCGACGAGTGATGAAGCGGTCCGTGACTGCTCTGAGGCACAGCAGTGCGAGGGCGGCGGCGGCGGCGGCGGTAGATCTTGGTATCATTGCCACGAATACCAAGACCAATCCCTCCAGTCGCTTTACTGACACTCTCCTTATTCCCTGCGGTGTTACTGTGTGTCGTCTTCTTCTCCGTCGCCATCATCACGCCGCCTCGAACCCTCCAGTTGGCAATGTGTGCCCGGATGTATCGTTGTGTAGCTGCCAGGCAGGTGTCATGGACAGACTTGATCTTCTCGGCCGCTGCTGCAGTAGTCACGGCATTGTTCCTTGACGACAGAGAGGGCGACGCTGACCGCTCCTGGCGCTTGCAGTCGTCGCCATGGGCAGGTTCATAACTCTCGGTGTTGCTTTCAGTTGTCCATCTAGCAGTTTCCACGCCACCGCCCGAGGAACTAGACGACGAACCACCACCATCGTGCTCGCTCCCGTAAGGCGAGAGGCAACGGGAAACGGGAACTTTGTTGCCCTCCTTATCCTCTGCAGGCAATCGTGAGTTTTCTCCTGGCTCGTCCCGAGGAAGTCCATGTCCATTATCTTGCATGTGAAGATGATTGTACAAGTGGAAATCCTCGTCTACCATAGAGGACGAAGGAAGCAAATTTTCCGGCGTGAGTGGGCTGACTGATCTAGCAGCATCGATCTTTGGGTCGGGACATTTTTGGCCCTTGATCGAGGGCCATCCGGTGGTGAAGGAAACATGGTGTTGTCTTCTCTCGCCATAGGGCATTGTTCTTGCCTCTTGGTCATATGTATTCGGCTCGTACTCCACGTTATGAACCTGGGTGGCGGTTTTCGTAAGGGCTTCGCCATGTTTCATTCCCCAGTTGATGGGCGTGAAAAGTGACGGCTGGGAGACTTGCGGCGCATATTGATTAAGTTGTGCTCCGGAGCCGGATAGCGGAACCGAACGCAACTGAAGGGGACTCATGGCTGCTGGTGCCGGAGTTTCGCGGTTATAAATAAACCGACTGGGTGATCCAGGTTGTGCAGATGCTTGGTTAGAGGTCATTTTTGAATGCTTACAGGGTCAGAGATTATTGGAGAAGGTGGTGATGAAAGAGGCAGAGGTATTCCTATCAGTTCCCATCGACCTTATATGTTCACGACTTTTTCAAGGCGCGTCTTTGAATAAGCAAAATACACGAGGCTTGGTATGGTTTGCAAATGGACCAATCGGAACTATGCCAGAAAATACTGGCTCACCCAGGGGCGAAGAAAGAGGTGAGTCAAACTGCAAAGACGAGTTCAAAGTGTTTGTTTCAGATGGCCGAATCCCCTGGATCCCCGGCTGGTGGGCCAGCTAGGAGTAACATTTATGTGTGCCAAATAACAATTCTTCCATCTACTCCGCTTGCTGCATGGCGCGTTAGCACGACTGAGATTAATACAAAAAAAGAAACAGGCATGAAACTTACAGCTAAACCTCTTCACCGAGCTACCAGAAGTCTCATACGGACGAAGCGTTGTGATAGTGTTCTGGTGGACAGTCTTCAGCTGCGTGTCGTCCTTAGCCTTACCTTTCAGATCCATCTGCCTGAACATGTTCAAGGCTGATTCTTCGCGATTTTCGCCCAGCCCAGGTCTTCCCTTGGCCTCCAGAGTTCCACTCAATGCCCAGCCATTCAAACCGCCTTTGAACCGGAACGCCTCGCAGTCATATCCGGCAGCAATAATCTCAGCCTCACCATTCCAGATCAAGCTCATGAACGGCAGGAGCTGCGTGTTAATGCTGATGATGGCCTTGGGTGGCTGGTCCGGCCCGCTCGGATACACAACCGTGATGCTGCTGTCATGCGCAGCAAAGGCTAGGACGTCGCCACTGGGCGAGAAGGACAAAGAATGCACCCAGCCGGCTGAGTTATTGAGGTACTCGCCGCAGACAGTATTGAAGGGCAGCCGCTCGCCCCAGACACTGGGCTCGGGCCTGGTGTCGGTACCCTTGATAAAGCTGGAGAAGACGCGGGCGTGGGCATCGGTGGACCCGGCTGCCAGGAGAACCGAGTTGGGGTGCCAGGCCACGCTGGTGATGGTGCTGCGGATGGGTTTCTTCAGGTGCTTCGAGACCCACCAGTCGTTCTCCTTCTCAAAGTAACAAACGGCGATCAGTCTGTCTCCCGAGCCGACGGCAAACTTATTCTCGGACGGCGACCAGCGCACAAAGGTGGCAGCCCGGTTGATGCGCAGGAGGACCAAAGTCGGCTTGTATCCGGTAGGAGAAGGCTCCCAGACGAGGGCATTGCGATCTGGGGCCGGTTAGTTAGATATGGGTTCAGAGCACCCAACGAGGCCTGGCCAACCAACCCTGAGAGCACGAGACGATGCGACCCGAGTTGGGGGCAATGTCGACGCTGGTCACAGTCTTGTCATGGCCCTTGAGCTCGTCCTTGAGCTTGAAGGCGCTGCCGACCTTGCCGTAGAGCTCCACAGTCGTGTCCCGCGCAATGGCCAGTGTCTTGTGGTCGGCCGAGAACGAGTGGTCGGCAATCGGGTTATGGAAGAGGTGGTGAACCTCGGGGGCGGCCATTTTGAAGATGCTGGCGATAGGAGTAGCTCTCTACTATCGCAGCTGGTATGCGAATAGGGAGGTGGTTGTCGAGTTGAGATGTGACGGTTGACAGTGGACTTGGACGTGGACAGTGGACAGTGGACAGTGGACAGTGGGGGTTGGAGAGCGTTTGACGGGGTCTGGGGAAATAGGGAATCTTGGCGTTGGAGGGGCTCAGGTTGTTATAGTACACGTACGCCGGCCGTGGTGGGGCTAATAACTGCCCCCGTCTGGCAGCTGGATTTCCTGGGGAACCCAAGTCTCCAATTTTCTTTTCCCAGAGCCCGCAGCCGTCACCAACCTCAAGGTCTCGAAACCACTTCAGACTGACGTCGCTACTGACGAAATAACACCGCTCTTCGCAATCCCTGTTAGCTCTACACCCTCATTCTAAAAGAGATTCTACACAAAGACCGCCTAGAACAGCGGAATATTTCCAGAAACGCGACAATGGCGACACGCGTTGCCCCCCAAGCAACCCTCCCCGCGAAGGTCGTCGCCGTCCCGCCTAACCAAACCCTTTACGTCACAAACCTGCCTTCGACCAAGATCAAGAAGGACGACTTGCGAACAGCCTTGTATATGTTATTCTCGACACACGGACCAGTGCTCGACGTTGTAGCTCTCCGAACGACCAAGATGCGAGGCCAGGCGCATATTGTTTATAAGGATGCTGTAACCGCGACCCAAGCCATGCGGTCACTAAATGGAGTCGAATTCTTTGGTCTGGAAATGGTAAATCATATTTCAACTGAGAATTGAAACATCTACAATCATCGTGGCAATATCTAATGCCAGCTAGAAAATTACCTTCGCAAAGTCTAGATCGAACATCATCGCGAAACTCGATGGATCGTTCAAACCCCCCGCGGCCTCTACTGCTGCTCACGTCGAAGTCACCGACCTCCAGCAAAGCATTTTCAATGCTCCTGTGCCGGGCGCATCTACAGCTTCTGTAGCACCTGCAGCACAACAAGGCCTCAAGCCCCAGGGAGGTGACCAAGTCATGGCCGATGCCGCGTCTCCCGACACCCGGGGCACGAAGCGGACGAGAGACGAGGAGGAAGAGGAGAGCGACTCCGACGTAGCTATGGAGGAGGACAGCGACGACGAGTAATGCAATTTTGGACTGTTGTCGACTAAATTGGGAGCCAGTGGTATGGATTCCTCGATTATCTCTGCCGAGCCTACGATTGGAGGGCCATCTCTGTGGGCACCCACAGGCTGACACAACCGCCAACAAGGCCGAGCCATACCATCAAATAGGTCTCCTTGGAGCAGTCAAAATTCGACATGGCTTCCCCGAGGAGACAGGGATGGATGAAGAACGAGGGAACGCCTGTAACCGGGTGGTACTGCATTATGGTTTGTTAGTCTAGAGCTGTGCATACACGGTCGCTAGTTAACTCATGGGCAGTAATTCTAGACATACATCGGCTGAAATGCCGCCGATTGCACCGGCACTGCGGAGTCCGTCCTTGTACTGGTCGGGCACGAGACGTCTGAAAACGGTGTTGATGTTGAAGGCCTCTTCATCGAGGGGAAGTTCGTCTAGACTAAACCAAAGACAGGGCGCTTGATATGTCGGGTGAAGGTGTATCTCATATGTGACATAGCCAATATTGACCCTCGGATTTCTGCGAAGCACAGCCTGGACTCGTGTGAGACTGATGAGATTTCAAATAATTTACTTGAGGTCACAGCTGTCTCCATACCTCGTCAGACTCTTCGGCTGCCATCATCTCTCGATCCGCATCAACATCCATCGAAGCCGATTCTTTGCTGCCCCCAAAGGACAGACTGTCTAGTTGCAGAGACAGGTCGCCATCATCCAGCTGGTCGTCGAGGGCGCGAACAATCTGAATATATGTGCTATATTCGGAGCCTAAGGCGAAAGATGTGTTGAGGGCAGAGCAAACCCTGAGCTTCCATTGCCTCCTGACAGGCCCCAATGTCGCCTGGCAGTATCTTCTGTCTAGGTGGTGGCAGACTTCAGCAAACTCCTCTCCCGTTAGAAAAGGGTATTTTTGGAAGTCCGAGGAGAGTTCCATGGCGACACGGATGGAAGGAATGAAGAAGCGTGGGCAACCACGGCGCGTTTAACACCTTGAAAATGACACCTCACAACCGCAGAGCCCTGCGAGATCCGAGTATATACTGGTTACGGCCGGTTCGAGACAAAACGAGGAATCGATCGCGGAATGCCGCCAGATTGACACAAAAGCACGGCCCAGTCAGTCTCGAAATACCGTTTGATGTGAATCGGATCAAATGATGTTGGCATTTTTTGATGGAGATTGGTCAAAATGGTGCCCAAACAAGTGGCTGGATTAAGGCAGAGTTTGAAGTGAAAGTGCCCTGATTAGTCAGCCAGAACTCATGACTTACACCCTCGACCCCTTTGTTTTCAGGCAGTCTACCATTCGCGGAACACTCTTTCCTCTTTTATCGCAACCCTCACAACCAGCCTTAAAGCCCTAGGCCGCCTTGCAGACGAACCGAATGCCTGACAAATGCAGTGGCCAGGCACGTCCTTCGACCTCTTGGCCAACGGACGAATCCGTACAACTCGAGTCTCGCACTTCCCACCCAAAGGCACCACTAACAAAACTACGACGTGGCCGATATTATAACATTATTAATTCAACCCTCTTTATCCCCATGCGCCATGCGAGTCAACCCGCCCTGCACGATGACTTCGCCCACTTACCGTGTGGAAAGAGATACTCCCAGGCTCCAGACCCCCACTCGCCTCACTGACCGCAAGGCTAGGCTACCGGGTACCCAGCTGCCGCGCGGATTCGTGAGCACTCCTTGGTTTGGTTGTGGCTCCAAGAAGGTCCTATACGTGAATCCCACGTCAACAAGGATCAAATAAGCCAAATGCCTCCTCGTCTTTGGTTGCCTCCGGAAAGATGGAACCGCTACTGAAAGTCTCTTCGATGGCTTAGCAAGACATATTCCATATTCGAGGGCGTATAATACCTGTTTAACAGCTTTCCCGACACGCGAGTCAAACTCACCTAGTTTTTCGCGGCCATAGGCTCTCGGCCCCGAAATCCCCTGGTGAGAATAGCAGAAGGGAGTAAGGGGTCCGGGTGGATGGGGGGCTGGCAACGGTGGCTCACTGGTATGTCCTTACCGCCGTCTCGAATCCTCCCAACACTCGGCTCTCTGCCTCCTCGTATGCGGCTTTGCCAGATATATGCGAAGTCACGGCACCGAGTTCATACGCAATGTTGAACCATGTTGCGTTCAACTATGCTGCGTTGAATATTGCCAATTGAGCGCAACAGGTTCCCTGCATAGAGAGAGCAGATTTATACTCCTCTCTATCCTTTAAAAGGGTAATCCTATGGAGGTCGGTGGTATGTCATACAAACCCAAATCCCAATCCACGTCCCTTCTAAAGCAGCCAGTCTTACTCGACCGACATATGGACCCCTTTTCAGCCATGAGTGTTGCTGACGCTTGTTTTACCGTTTTGTCAGCGGCAGGGAGAGTGGTACTGTCCCTGACCAGGCTAGGTCGGTCGTATAGCCAAATCCCGACGGAGCTGGTTCTCTTGCAGGCTCACATTACCACGACAAAGAGAACATTGGAAAGGTTACAAAGTCTTAGACTCGCCTGTCCGGAATAATAGGAGCTCGGTTTTCTCCAAACAGTTCGACTTTGACGAGTGTGTGGCCATGTCGAGACCATATACCACTCACCTTCGGAGACTCTACTCACAAATGCGCAAAATGAAAAGCGGCATATCCAACGCAGAGCCCGTTGCCTCTGCAGCCATATTCAAAGCAAGGCCGGCCAGCTCCAAGACTTCAACATCTTGAACCACACGACGTTGGCACAGCAAGGCGAGAGAAACGAATCTTGGACTGCTACAGGGGGATAACACCGAGCTGGTCTCTGCTTCAAGACGGCTCTCACAGCCAGAACCGATTCAGCCTTCAAGTCATAAACCACCAAGCCCAATGCAACCCCCGCAACTTGTTTCACATCCGAAACCCAGTATTCTGGGGCCTGGTTATCCCTGACAGCGAGTCTCTTATCTCGAAATTGGAATCTCCCAAAATGGCCCGAGATATCCTCGAGGACTGTGACAGGTACACAGCCCTGCATTTGGCAGCCTCTCTTGGCAATTGCAACACAATCAGAACAGGCACGGCATGGATATTGTACAAGTATACGATGCAGCAGATAAGTACTACATACACTACGTTAGTTGCATTTATGTCTTCGATGAATAATAAAAGACTGGACGCTTAAAAAAGACTTCCAAAGTGTTTCATTGATAGTATCTAGGCACATACAGTATAAGCCACCGTTGTCAGTCGACCACCCCGTCATTGCCCAACTGCAAATCCACTCTCTGAGAGATCATAACAAATACCTTGCCCAGCCCACCAGAAGAAGCACAGAAGAACAACAGAAGAAACAATAAGTGATGATGGTGGGGTGGGTTTTCCTGCTCCCGTCTCTTTTAATACCCCAAGACAAGAAAAAGTCGGTTCAAACTCTTTACCTACCTCTGCGAATATCAAATCGACAAAAAGAATGGACAATTCAAGTCACGTTGGGTGTCGTGCAGGAAAATAGCCCAAGAGGCATCCCATCGCCTTTCACAGTCCCTTGTTCCACGTCACACGCACACGCACACGCACACCAGCTGGGTTAAGGCTGTCCGTGAGACAGGTCGAGTTTACCCTATGATGATGGACTCATCGTAATGGTGATTGGGAGTTGGGGGAAATGTGGATTTATTTCGGATCTACCTAAACTTGGCTGGCTAACTGTGGGCTCTCGATCACTCGATCAGGCCCTGCCAATCCAAAATCCAGCATTCTTGTCGTTTTTGTGCTTGTCTTTCGTCGAAGGTGTATGAATTTCTGATGTGGTGTGATTAAAGGCATAATCTCGTCTCTCCGTGAACCCCAGACAAAGTGTGTAAGATCCCAACACACACCACACAAAAAAAGGGTCTTGTGCTTGTAATCCTCTTCCTGCCGTTTGAGAACTCCATGCGTATCACGGCTGCCCCGATCCCCGAATACCCCGAACTCCATAACCCGTTCACTTGAACATGATTACGTACCAGTTCGGCCACCCCATTGTGCCTCCTTTTGAAATCCAGTCGGGATTATACATGATGTTGCGCCTGTTCCACGCCTCCTGTCTAGAAGCATGGTACAGTACATGATATCGCTCTATCGCAGTCCCTAATAAGTTCCGTGCTAGAAATAACAAACAGTGCCAGCAACTGCGGAGTAGTGATAGAATAGTGTAGTGTCTTGGAAGGTGTGATATTTTGAATTAGTGATGCCATGAGATTTTCTATATACACATCGGCTGTGCATCTCGGTAATAGCTCATTGTGTCGTGTCGTGCCGTGTCATCGGGGGAGGGTTGTTGCTGCTGAGGGAGGTGGGGACAGACGAGGCGATTCTTCTTCCAAAGCGACTGCGGGGAAGAGGTGATGGGGAGTGCGGCGGCCTTCCGAAGAACCGGGAGGCGGCAGGACGGGCATCGGGGTGCTGCACTTGCCTTGCTCAAATTCAAGTTTGCAGCATGACAGTCTGGGTGCCGCCGATTTGGCGCTTAACCTGCTCTCGTGCCCACCGCGCGGTCTCGATAGTCCGGGGCTGGAAGTCACGGTTGGTCCGCGTATCCTTGATCAACACTGTGAGCCAATCCTGTCGGAAAGCCTCAACCAGCTCGCCATTGGGGAAAGCCTCAGCGAGGTCACCAATAACACCCATAGAGGCCCGCATCAACGCCTCACTGCGGTTCACATCATGAGCAATGTTGTTGAGCAGTTCGAAGATGGAGGGTACCAGTTGCAAGAGAACTTGAGCTAGAACACCAAAATGTTAGCCTGGGCTTCAAAATCCCTTCAGGGGGTGTCTACTTACTCTTGCCGCTAGACTTCATAGCACCGATGATGCCTCCCCAAGCATCCATAATGCCCTCCCTGAGCGAAATGACATAGTCGAACATCTCGAAGGAGCCCTCGTTGCTGGCGGTGACAAGAGCTGCTTGTTGGAGCACTTGCGCAACCACGGAGAGGTAGGTCTCAAAATGGCCGCCAATGGCGCCAGCAATGTCACCAAAACATTGTAGGATGGCTGGCTTGAACTGATTGGCGAGGGTGGTGCTCTGTTGGAGAAGTTAGGGATCTAATCTATATATAGTAATAAATGATGACGGTAAGAATGGAAATATGTGACGAACCCGAAGATTGTTTAGGAGATAGTTCATGAAGTTGTCGCAGTAAGGCTGGCTAAGCTCGCCCATGGATCGAGTGATGTCGCTGACAAGGCCAATAGCCATAGAGCAGAGACTCGGCTCTTCCTGGTTGCCCAGAGCATTGTAGAGGAAAGGCGAGAAGGCGTCCATGTACTTGAGGAATTGGTCCTCCATCGCGTTCGAAAGGCTGCTGATGGTTGCGAATGCAGACTCTGGCACGTTGGACTTGCCTCCGACGGTGCTCAGAATTTGCAGGAGAACCTGCATGACGCGATCGCCCTGGGGAGCTATCTCCTTATCCAATCGCTGGATGATAGCCTGCAGGACAGTGCAGAGACTGATCTGCATGTCTTCCAGGATGATTCTATCCTCAACGCTGACAACCTGCGATTGCATGGGAAGCGTCTCCTCCAGCCGTTGAATGGCAACCGACGAGAGGCTCGCGACTGCGGCGAGGCTGTCGTTGGCAGAGCTCTGCACAAAGGTGTTGAGAACTTCGTATGAGGCAGTCCGTACAGCCGGCTCGGCGTCCATCCTCTCCGTCACTGTCAGCAGGTTGCTGACGCTTTGGTTGAAGTGCTGCGTCAGGGCATTCTGGGCGGCGCCCGGGTCACCAGCAAAGCGCTCAGCCAGGTTCATCAGGGCCCAGCAGCACGATGCCGCCATCTTGGGGTTGTTCATCAAGCCGTTAAACAGTGAGTTAATCAGGGGCTCGAGGTGCTGCGCGGGGTCAATAGCCTCGGAGCACGTCTCGGTGATACGGCCAAGAGCATAGGCGGTTGAGTCCCTGACGTGAACCGAGGGATCCTCCATCATGCTGATGAGTGGCTGCATGCCTGACTTGACGATAGGCTCCAGTACCTTCTCGTCCGGTCCATCCATGATGGCGCCAAACGCAGACACGGCAGCATCCCGGAGATGCCAATCGTCGGCGCGCAGATTGGCCTCGACGAACGAAATAACAGGAGGAATAATAGCCGCTCCAACAGCCTGGGCATAGAGCTGGAGACATTGGTAGGCTGCACGAGCTGTGTTGTACTCATCGTCGGCCGCATCCTCGTCTTGCTTGGTAAGAAGCTGTAGAAGGACGGGAACCACCTCGTTCGTTGCGACGCGGCTAAAGTTATAGAAAGGTCGGACCTGGTCGGAGCTCTCAACCTGTAGAAAGAACGGGCAATTAGCATAAGCCTCACCGTAAAGAATTTCAAGGTTCAATACCTGTGCGTTGTCATCCTCGATCGAAATTTCCTCTTCGCAAACGGTGCTCCAGAACTCGACGGCAAGCTTGGCCACATCCTCGTCGTCGCTCTTCATCCCCAAGATTGTGAGGCCGAATAGAGCCTTCTCCATGTAAAAACGCATGTTCTCGTAATAGAGGGCCATAATCCGGTTCAGACAGCCAAAGGCACCCTGTTGTATTTGCGAGTGATCCGCCTGTGTGGCCTCGCAGATAACCTGCATGATATAGTTGCGCTCCCCTTCATGCTTGAAGTTGTTACCGACAAACTCGAGAGAGTCTCCAAGAGCGGTAATGGCAGCTAGACGGACGTCCTCGTTGGTCTCCTCCTTCCGGGCACCCTGAACAACAGCCGTCAAGATGGCATTGGAGTGGGTAACGAGGCTGTTCCTGAGCTCTTGGTCCTGACTCTCGCAGATAAAGCCGATGGTAGTGAGAGAGGCTTGCTTCTGGTGTGGTGTCCCCTCGCTAACGTTCTTAACCAACGTATGCATGAGATCGGGCCATTCGTTCCTAGGAAGCTCGATGCCAGCAATCGAGGCGACGACCTGGGCCGTTGCCTGGCCTGACTGGGCATTGCTCGACGCGAGCGTCTCGAGGGCGAGCTGCTTGATGCGCGCCTTGACCTCGGGCTCGACGTTTTGAGTCCATTTCGCCTGCAGGGCCTGTTGTCTGGAAAATTCGCGTGCAGTAAATGCATTCTTCAAGGCGAGACCTGCGGCGGCTCGAATGTGACCTTGGGCATTCTCATTCGCCAGCTCTTGGACGAGTGTGACGAGATATTGTGACTGCGAGGCGAGAAGAAACCATGGTTAGCAACAGAAGCGACCGACCTGCTGGCAAGCAAGGCGACAACCCAGCAGCGAGACGGGAAGTAGTTGGCGGGAGGAGACCTACAAAGTTGGTTTCGGCGGCCTGGATGAGCTGCTGCTCGGCGGCATTTCGCAGAGTCGCGTCTGGGGAGGGGATGCTGTCAGCACACGAGGAACATCACGGATGCGGGCGACGGCTCGACGCGATTCATGTGGGCTGTTGGCCCAGGACTCGAGGGGGGGATGCGGTGTACAACTTACCAGGACTCAGCGAATGGGTGAGAACCGTATTGATGTCCGGTGAGCCTTCCATGATTGCTGTTCAAAGACCGAGTGTTAAAAAAAAAAATTTTAAAAAAAAAAGGAGACAGATGTCAAATCCAGGACGAACAGGGTTGTTTGTGGTAGGGAGAGGGAGAGTTTGGCAGGGAGAAAGTTGGTTAGAGTAGTCTTGCAACTAAGTTTTGCGTGGAACAAGCGGGGGGTCGATGATCCACGGCTTATCGGACAGGGCTTGATGAGTTTCCCGTGGAGATCAAAGCACAGGCGCTGGGCGAAAACAACGATTTCTGTGGATGAGGAGGGGGACGTGAGGGACGTGAGGGACGTGAGGGATGTGAGAAAGTTGCTGCTCACCTGGAGAAAAGAATCCGGATTGCGCTGGAGTCAGCCAAAGGTCCAAGTGTGCGGGTCTGTTTTGTTCAAATTTTTTGTGTCAACAATCACAGGTCCCGGTTCGGTGGATAGGTAGTTCTAGGTGCCCGCCAATGCTGCTGCGCACCGCAAAAAGACTAGGTGGGTAGGAGGGAAGAGAGAGAGCTGCTGCTTGGACTTGGGCCGATCCAGACAAACGGGCGCCGCAAAAGAATGTGGAGAATGAGACCGAGCCTGCTGCAAGGAGACGAGACGACGACACAACTTGAAAGAGTAGGTAGCAAAAGACGTCCTGTGTCCTGTCGGGTTTGGGAGATGCGTTGCGAGCAAAGAAAAAAGGCCGTTCTTTGAGGCACTGAATGATGAGGAGGGAGGGACTTGACGAGGCACTCACGTTCAGTCCAGTTTATCGTTCGTTGACAGGCATCCAGCGGGCGAAGAACCTAGTATAGAGTTGACGTTCTTCTTTCTTTCTGTTCCGCACTGTGTTCTGGCGGGCAGTTGGCAACAGTCACCGCAAGTTCTCTTGCTGCTCCGTGCGAACCCTCAACAGTGCACTGACCCTAGTGGGGCCCCAAAGCCGGACCGCAGATTGGCCGCTGCCAAGGTGCAAGGCAACAAGAATGGGGCTCTGGGCCAAAGTGCGGATCCCCTCCTCCTGCAGCCCAGTGAAAAAGCCGAGACTAACCCTCAAACCGAAATTATCACGGGCTGTGGCTTCTGTCTGTGTGTCAGGTAAATAACAAACTGATTTTGGTAAAAACAACAAGCTGTGCCAGGGCCCCGGGGTTGGATCAATTTGCAGTCCCATAACCCCTCGCAATTCTTCTCATCTCTACAGTTTTACGCGGTCAGTGAGGGGCAGAACGACGAACGCGTCACGTCGGAGGGAGCCTGTCCTATGTAGGACCCATTACACGACGGATCCGTACTCTGCAGTCCCATACAGTGCACAAGGGAATTGGTGGTTTCAGGCCCCCCAGAACTCGTTGAATCGCCATCACTGCGTCAAAACACAGGAGCACATTCCACAAAAGCATGTGTGTATCCATCCCCACCAAAGGAAAAAACAAGCACGTGCTCTACTATGCGATTTCTTCTTTTCATCAAAAAGACCATGATTAATAAAACTCAACCCAGATAATATTTGTTTGGCCAGCTAAATGGCAGACTACTTTTTCCTTTCTTTTTAGTTACCACTTAAATGAGTCAGCCCACACCCCCCTTTTTTTCTTTAGAAAATGATAAACCCCCCTTTCCTCCCCCCCCTTTTATGCAGCACCCCAGCTCCCAAGTGCACCCATGACCGCAAAACTCGCAACGAGATAAAGTAGCGAGCGCGGTAGCGAGGACAGCAGGTTGGAGGGGTTGTGTTTTTCCCGATTTTGTTTGAAAGAAATAACGTTTTTCCATCCCATCCCATGATTCACCAGGCCTCCCTTTTCGTACCAAAAATTACAACTCGTCCGCCTTCGCCTGGAGAGTCTCAATGATTTGAGGAATCTTCGCAGACCCATTTGTTGCGTCCGGCGGCTTAAGACCCGCTGAGCCGTTGATGCCGATCTCGGGTACTGCTTGAGACACAATCGGGCTGCCCTGACGGCTGAGGGCAAACTGTAACAAAGAACAAAGCAGTTAGTATTCTTTTTTTTTTTTTTTTTACTTTTTTTTATCCACAGCCATGGGAGGTGGGGAAAACCTACGTTGCTGGCGGCACTCAAAAGTGCAGACAAAGAACTTTGGACCACATCCTCGTGAAGGCCAACACCCCAAACCTTCTCATCTGTCCCTGCCGCTATGCATTCAATATATGTAGCAGCCTTGACCTCGCGGCCTCGGCCCACGGCGTGCTCCTTGTAGTCTTGGACATCAAGATCTATGCCAATTGTACGGAGAGCATTTGCCAAGCTGGAAATCGGGCCATTGCCCCGTCCGCGGAGCTTGTGCTCGGCCCCGTCGATCGAAACCACACCTTCGAACATTCTCATTAGGTTCTTAGTATCCTGAGTCTTGCCCGGAGCTGGGGGAGCTGGAGAGCTCGATCGATCGTTCGAGATGGAGTAGTCCACGATGGTGAAGCGCGGGTTCTTGTTGAGGAAGTACGTTTGCTGGAATAGCTCGGTTATCTCGGTGGGGAGCAGCTCCCGCCCTCTCTCGTCCGCGATCTTCTGGACAACCTTGGCAAAGGCAACTTGAAGGCCTCGTGGCAAGTCGAGGTACAAGTGCTGCTGGATAATCCAGGCTGCCCCTCCCTTTCCACTTTGTGAATTGACACGGATGACGGCCTGGTAGTCCCGGCCGATGTCCTTGGGGTCGAGTGGGAGGTAAGGGATCTGCCACTTGGCGTCGGAATCCCCACCTTCCTTTTCGCGCACCTGGAATCCCTTCTTGATCGCGTCCTGATGGGAGCCGCTGAAAGCGCACACGACCAGAGATCCACCATACGGCGCGCGGGGATGCACCTCGATCTTGTTGCATGCCTCCACGACCTTGATGACCTTGTTGAGGTCCGAAAAGTCGATATTAGGCGTGATGCCCTGCGTGTAGAGATTCAGGGCAAGGGTGACGAGATCGACGTTTCCAGTCCGCTCTCCGTTGCCAAACAGACATCCCTCTACTCTGTCAGCTCCCGCCATCTGTGCCAACTCGGCCGCGGCTACAGCGCAGCCACGGTCGTTGTGGGGGTGGAGAGAGACGCAAATCTTCTCACGCTCCGTGATATTGCGGCAGAAGTACTCGATCTGATCGGCGTAAACATTGGGGGTCGACATCTCGACTGTGGCGGGGAGGTTGAAGATAATAGGAGACTCCTCCGTGGGGCCCCATGCCGCCTTAACTGCCTCGCAGATCCTGATGACGAACTCGGGACTGGAGTCGGAGAAGGTCTCGGGACTGAACTCGAACTGCCACTCCGTCCCTGACTGTGAGGGGTCGTCCTTGGTCAGAGACCGTACCAATGCCGCGCACTTGGTCGCGACCTGGATGCTCTCCTCCTCTGTGAAGCCAAAGACGATCCTCCGAAAGCACTCGCTGGTGGCGAGGTAGATGTGAATCAGGGCTTTCTTGGCACCTTTGACCGACTCGACTGTGCGTATGATGAGGTCCTCCCGGCAAGGCGCCAGGACTTGGAGCCAGACATCGTCGGGTACGACTCCAGGCGTCTCGATAAGGCGTCTTGTGAAGTCGAAGTCGGTTTGCGACGCCGATGGGAATGAGACTTCGATTTCTTTGTAGCCCAGTTCGCAGAGCATTTGGAAATACTCCCACTTCTGGTCACCGTTCTGCAGAGAGAGACAGTTGGTTAGCCAATTGGCAACCACGACGCAGTAGACGAGGATTGGCCGCGGCAAGGGAGAGAGGACGCACCATGGGGTCAACCAAGCTCTGGTTGCCATCTCGCAGATCCGTAGCTAGCCATCGCGGGGCCTTGTCAATGGTCTTGTCCGGCCATTGACGATTTGGGAGGTTCAGAGGAGGGAACCTCTTGTACTTTTTGGAGGGGTCAATGAGCCTGGAACACCATTGCTGTCAGTGAGTCTATTCTGTGCTTCGTGGCGCCGACAAGACGCTGCGCGACTGCTTTCTCTTTCGTTTTGCTTCGACTTACATGGGCATGGTGAACGCGGGGCAAAACCCAAAAAAATTCTTAGGTGGTTTATTTTTTTTTTCGCAACGAACGAATTGGTGTCTCGTTTTGACTTTTCTGGTCCGCTAACAATGAATGGCGGAATGAGGGGTCAAAAGCCTCTGGAGCAGGGACTTTGTACGAGTTGCCGTTGAAGTTTACACTTCATATATTGACGTTTCAAATATGCACAGGTGGATTGCTCGTACGATACATGTCCATATATAGGAACTAGAAGTAGGCATGCGAAGTAGGTAGTTATAGGGAAGGGAAATTTGGTGACAAGAAGAAAAAAAGATGGATCCTTGAGTCATAAGAATGAAGTCCCGGCCGGTCAGTCGAGGCTCAACGCGCTTGCCAACCCGGCCCCAAAGACGAGGACACTTCCCGTGAACAAAAAAAAGCCTAGGGAGGTTCCATCTTGTTCTGCTCTGCCCCACCAAACCCTTCCTTCTTTGCCACCAAATCCCCGGTTGAAGCTGCTGTGAGCACGCCCAAACGCCCTTCCAGGGCCAAGGCAAGATGCGTCCATATTTTGGTACAGTGAGTACATGTGCTTTGTGAAATGGTGGGGTTACACACCTCTCGCGTGCTCGCGTCAAGCAACTTCAACCCCCACCCCACCTTTTCCACTTCCCCTGCTGCCCGTCCGCCCGTTGCTAACTCGAAATACTATGGCAGTGAAATGGCGTCAGCGGCTCTCACTTGCGAGCGGGGCGGGCGTTAATTCCCCAATTGAGAGAGAATGAAGGGGGAAAAAAAGACGGAAATCACTCCCTGGTTCCTGACTGGCAAGTTTGACCACGATTGAGAGTATTGGTAAGTGTTCGAGGGGAACACATGATGCCGAGCTGACGACCTGGGCACACTTGCAAAACGTCAAGCCAGGCTAGCTAAGCCGGGCATCCACATCCACTCGACTCACCTTAGGGCAGGCATTGTGCCATGGTATGGATGGGGAAAGACTAGCGGAAGAGGGACCTGGTCATTTTCCCCTCCCCTCCTTCACATCCACCCCTCTCTTCCCCACACTAGTCAACAAACGGTGCCGCCCGCTTGAAGCCGAAGGGCGTTCAAGTTCGGATCATGTTATTAGCTATGGCGACGAGAGAAAAGACGGTGGTCCCGACGGTCGGGCAGGCGGGGTGGTGCATCACCCGCACGTCATCTCGTCGTCGTCGTTGTCCTCAAATAGGTAGTCCGAGCCCAGTCAACTAGGTACAAACCCCCTCCCACGCACACACACACACGTGAGATATCTCATGCATACCTAAGGTAGTCCCTACATATATCACATACATGTAAATACGCAGCCAGCAATATCAACGTTTCTTTTGTCCGTGGCCAGTTGATTGCAACACGGGGCGGCAGGTATGCTTAGCCGGGGGCAGTGTTCTCGGTAAGTAATCATGCATGTATTGTAGATGTCACCATTCACCGGGACCAGCATGAATATGTGTTGTATCCCCGGCCCGATCCCTCACCTACCCACACGGGCAATCACTAGTGACTGACTGACTGACTGACTGACTGCCTTGCCAGCCCCAACCCTCCTATTTCTCCTTCGCCCGTCCAGCATCCATCCGATAGAGGGGCGGCTCACGGGCAGGCAAAAGGGGGTGGGTGTGTGGGAGGTGGGCACATGACGTAGAGAGAGAGAGAGAGAGAGAGAGAATTAAAGAAAGAACGAGACAGACCAAACAAGTCACGTCAGCGATGGTACTTTGGGAGTGAGACGTTAACGTTACCATCTACTTCAAACGTGATGAGGGAGGTATACACTGGGAAGTTGGAAGATGAAAAAATTTGAAACTTGAAAAGGACATCCATGATCACAAAGTAAAACACAAATCATCACACCAAAATTGAACATAAAAACACGAAATGAATGGGAATAAATGCAATTGCTATGCTTTGCAAATCGCTTTGTGCGTCTGCAACAGCGTATGTAGTATGGAAAATCCTACCCCCACGGAACGAATTCACAAGAGTGAACAAAGCCATGTCTCTCTTTTGCCATTCTCAGTCCCTTTCCTCTCTGTCTTGCGCAAAGAAGAATCTCTTGTCTTCTCATTATAAGTTAGACATGTATGTATGTACATGTACACAATGCATATGCGGGACTCTTGCTCCTGGGTATTCCTGTATCACCTGCTCCTTCTGCCCGGCCGTTTCGTCATCAAATGTTCCTCGTCTTCACGATCTCCTTTGCTCTTCGAGATCCGCCATTCAACCACATGCTTGATGCTGCTCACGTCTTGCGTCCGTCCGTCTCTCTGACTAAATATGTGCCAAAGTACACACACGAAAACCTCAGAAATGCCCCAAATGCAAAACGCCTTCTTCATCAACTGCCTAGGGTAATTTCCCAGATATTCACAATTCCCATGAAGTGATTCCCTTCCTTTAACTTAGACAATGAAATTTATATTATGCTTCTTTGAAATGTTGTGTGTTTACCGTTTACCGTGATGTTTGATCATCATTGTCCGATGTATTGATTGCACAAAAGAGAGAGAGAGAAAGCCACAACGTAAGCGATGCCAATATATAATATTGACTTCTTAAAGTCAGGGATTGACTTTACCAAGGAGAGGTTCACTCGTCACCAGGAGAAGGATTCTTCAATCAAGTCCAGACTTGTCCCTTCGTCTTGGGCCTTGCGCACGGCGTCACGTACGTCATCTGCCAGTGCTCCGGGCCCACATACTGAAACAACCATGGCGCCCATCTGCTTCTGAATCTCCTTTGCTAGGAGCGTGGGGATGTTCGGTCGGCCGCTGGACATTGTGATAGAAGTCGTATTGCTCATCATCCTATCGGATTCTGTGGGCCGTGTCACAAAGATCTTGACACTGAGACACTTTTTGCGGTAGCGCATACGTAGGACCTTGTCCATGTAGGGCCGCACCCACTCTAGCGGATCTGTGTTGCGAATGATCCATACGAGCGTGATCTGGCGCGTGGCGACGGTGTAATCTTCACGGCCTTGGAGCAGATGAGTAAGGAAGCTCAACTGGTGGGTGATGCCGGTTGCGCCAGCGATTAGGACACAGTGACCATAGCTGTCGAGGCTATGGTGGCCTGCGTAGGGACCCTCGAATGCTGCACGCATCTTGACAGCACGGGCATCCGTCTTCTTGGCGGCGTTGTAGAGATCGCGGGTGAAGCCGGTATGGGCACCGATGATGAAGCTCACGGTGGTGGAGGTGGGTTTCTGAACACTTCTGACCTCCTTCTCGGCGACAGGGAGAAGGGCGTTATCGTCACTGTGCTCAACCCACGCAATAGAGAACGGGTGGTTCTCCCAGGGCTTGACACCGGCAAAGCGAAGGTAAGCGTGCTGGCCTGGGCGGACATCAACGTACCGCGCCAAGTGCATTGTCACACGGCAGACCTCGCCAGGCATGGGCTCGACAATGGCCTCGGTAAACCCCCGAGTCGACCAGTTGCAGTAAGCTAGACGCAGCGTCCGCGCCAGCCGCTCAGCCGCCCACAGAACCATGATGGTGATCATCCAGGGTGTCTGAGGCAGTCCGTTCTCGAGCTGTGCGGAGACGCAGTGAACCCAGGTGGTGACAAAAACAATGAAGGCCAGCATGATGTGGGTCGTGACAAAGGTCTCGTAGAAGGCGTGTCTGACGGGACCAACTGCCAGGATCAAGAGGACCACAATGGCAACCGTGCCGACCGTGCCAGAACTGATGAATCGGTCGTGGAGGATCTTGTCTTGTACGCTTTCCCATCCACCATCGGCAACTTGAACGACTGCCCAAGCGACAAAGTGGATGATGACTTCGAAAACAACAACCCGACCCATCCAACGGTGGAGCAGATTGTAGGTGTCGAAGCTGACGTTGAGAATCGAGATCAAAGGGTTGTTCCGGGCCGCAAAGATCATAAGAGGAATCATGTTCACCAGGGCGAGCGAGCCCGAGCGGCCACGAATCTCAGCACAGAGCTCGAACTTGTTCTGGGTCCCCCAGTTGAGAACGAACATGAAGGCCATGTTGCTCGCCAGGTAGCCAAGGAGAATAATAGCGTGGAGTCTCGAGGGTAAAGTTCCAACATTCACAGCGCTCGAGAGACGAATCTCTCGGTTGTGGCGTTTCTTCCACAGCGGCGCGTAGATGAGGTTCTTCTTGAGGGCAGGCATCCAGCTCCATTGGACCATCTTCCAATAGCGCTGCTCGTTACCGTCGACCATCATGGCCGAGAGATGTCGGAGTTTTGCCCACGCTAGTTGAGATAACCTGAACACCAAGATCAATAGGCCGAGGATGCCTAATAACCACCAAAGGATGTTACCGAATAGCATGTTGTTCGTCTGGTTGACTCCATTGAGTCCTGTGTTGAAAGGAGCGATGGTGGGATTCGGTGTCGGCGCCGTTACTTCGGGTCCTCCAGCCCTCGTGTCTAATATCGCTGTCGGGCTTCCAAGTTGTGGAGCGGCGAACCCGCGCCGCTGGAAGTCGGTGTGAGAGTACATGGTGGGAGTCGGTGATTCTTTTTTGTGCGAAGTTCAAAGACTAAGAGGTCTGCTGGTGTCGCAGATGGAGGGAGGTGTTTGTCCTTTTCGAGAAGACACCTCTGGAATTTCGTGAAGGTGCGTGTTATTGAAGGAACTCCAACCCAGCGAACACCAGCATTGTGCGGAGAACAATAGAACCAAACAGAGGAAGACAATGGAGGCAGCCTGCACAATGGGGACAATAGCCTTGAAGAAAAAGGCCAGCCTAGTAGGCAGCGGGATCGAACAAAGCGCGAGGGTGTTGTTGAAGTGAAAGTGAAGGCGAAGTGAGGAGCAGCGATGGTGGGGTTGGGCCTCGGGCGATTTGCTCTTGTTGCGGAATAACGTCGACGGGCCTTGGAAGCGTTTTGTGATGGTCCACAAAAACGAGGGCGTGAACGGTATTGAAGTGAAAGAGAGCGTGCACGGCAGCTTCCCTAATGACACAAAAGAGGGTAGAAACTTGTTTCTGGGAAATCCAGGACGGTCGTGGCCTCGGGCCGTTTGGAATTCAAGATGACGTTGAAGCACCAGTGGGAAAAGTGCCGGGATGAGGGCGGGTAAGGTAAATTGATCGAGGTTGGCGAGTCTGGCGGCAAGCAGCGCTCAGATTGGACCGGCCGACCAAGACACCAGACGAAGATAAACAATAGATAGAAGAGATGAAAAAAGAAGCAATCAGATGGAAACTGAAGGAAGGGCTTGAGACATAAGGCAAGGGGGCCAGCCACTTGAAGTTGACAGCCCAAGTCGCCCTTAAGAGAGAGAGAGACAGTGACTACGGATAGTGTGGAGAGCAGGAGAAGAAAAGTGGTGGCATGGCTTCCTCCGAAGCCTCCAGCTTGTCACTTTCCCCTGAACTGCAGGTACCGTACGACAAAAGGGCAAAAGGAGGACGCCATTATGGCGCGACATGCCACTCACATTCACTTTGCAGTCGGCGCTGTCCAACCGGGGCCGGCGGGAATGGCTCCCAGCTGCCAAGCTCTGGCAAGCAAGGACATGGGCTAGCAGGTCTTTGCCACTGCGAACCATACACCAGATCCCAATCAAGATCAGCAGTGCAGCCAGCGGCCAGACCCAACAACCCAACGCCCAATTGTCGGGTTGGTGCTGGTTGTCTGCAAGCATTGCTGTTCTCAGGGGAAGAGGTTGGATGGATGTCAGCCAGTGCATAGGGTGTGGGGCTCTGGAACCTGCTGGCTGGCGGATTCAAAAGTCAATGCCAAAGACAGGCGGGCCGCTTCTGATTGGCCCAATGTTTTCGGGGCGTTTGCCTTTGGTGCGGGGGCGTTGAGGGCTGCCCCTGTCCAGCGCCACCCTCCCTGCAAGGGCCACCTCACTCGAAGAAAGGAGTCAAAAGAAAACCCACGTTCTCTGCTCAGGGCAAACAAACTCGTCTGGGGGCCCAGGCACCCCCGAAATGTAAGGACGAATGGCCTTGCTCCGCGAGAGGTTTGTTCGCGGCCCAGCCTTCCCAGAGAGGAAGTCATGGCAAGTGCCCGAGTCTATTCATCTTCGTGCTCTTCACCGACGGCCGTCCTCGCAAGTGACCACCTCCTGCATGATGCGTGCCTGAGTGGCACATATCTCATCTCATCATCTCACTTTTCTCTTGCTCGCTGCACTATGTGGTCCCAAGGTTTGCCATACTACCCACGCACTGCATCGGCGGACGGCGCCGATCCGAAGCAGTTGTGAATTGGGGCATCCCGATGCTGGGACCACTTCATTTCGCCGTAGCTAGGGCTGCAGGAGGTAAACAGAGGAGGTACTTTGAAGCAAGACACGACCACCCACAATTTTATGAAAGGGAAGCATGGTGGACAAGAAGCTCAATGCCCTGGCGTCGTGACTCTCTTTCCTCGGTTCAAAAATTGGTCAACGGGTGTGTGGCTTTGTGAGGTGCCCCCTTTGACAGGGCCGTTAATAATGGCCAGGCACTTATGATGGACGGGGCTGCAACACCTAGACGGTTTGCCTCAATCAACGGCTTCCGTGCCTTGACTACCTGAACTTTATACTCTTCGTGGAGTGGCTTCCAATTTGTCCCATCCATGGCGTGGGGTCTCTCCCCAACTCCTTCTCCTTAATTAGCAAGGAGCCGTAAGGCACCTTGAAGCTTGTTGTTCGATTGCCCAAGGAAAATAGATGACGGGCTACCGTTCAACAGACCAAGACATCATGGGGGAAATGGCCCGATCGATGTGACGAGCCTCCAGCTTCCTTGCACCACCCACCATGTGTCTCACGGATACCCAAACTCTTGATGTTTGAAACGGACAGTGACTCAACGTTCACTTCATAAGCGTTGGGCATTGCTATTTTCTGGCCCTCAAAGCGACGAGAGGCTTGAATCCCATACTTACCTTAGGCATCCAAATTGTTTGTCAGAGGTCCATGGAAAACCACCCAGTTCGGATTCTCCCGCGGCCCTTTCAGGTACCCAGGCAAGCCAGGTACGTACCCGTACATGTACCAACAACGGGAACCTGTACGCAGTAATCTCACAAATTGCGTCGCATCCCGTTCCGCTACACTTGACTCGGCCTGTTCTAGTTCATCCTGGCTACGTATCTCACTAGACCGAGAAATCAATTTGCATCTCGAAACGTCCCCTCGGCGCAGAGGCACAGGAGCACAGTGTATATCATCGTCATTACACAGGTCTCAAAAAGAGAAGACAGGTCTCAAAAAGAGAAGACTGGAGAGCAAAATAGCGGCTCACGGAATAACCGGTAATTTACGGGAAGAGCCTTGGAGATTTGTCACGCGTCGTGATTGTTTGTTGGTGAGTTGTGACTCGTCAGTAGACCCAAAAGTTAAAGGACCCCCGTACGGCCGTTCGTCAGATGGACAGCGTCCGCCCTTGGCCTCGTAATTGTGGTCCGACCACCCGCACGGCCTCAGCTTGAGGGCCGGGCCGGGGATTTGGGCCTCTCAGCGAGCCCGTGACTGTCCAAGGAGAACTCTCAACACCTGTTGGAAAGCATGGAAGAGACATACTAATCAGTTTGCTCGAGGCGTTCTTTAAAGGGGGGTAGGTAGGTAGCCAACTCTTGTCGCTCATCGCCGACGAAACAGAGACTTGGAGGGAAAATGAAGGGGTAAAAATTAAAAGGGGTTTAAACTCTTCAAAAGTTCACGCCCAAAGAATCACTGGCAATATCCTTCAGTTATGCGACTGCTCATAATCTCGATGTAAAGAAAGCTGTTCGATGTTGACAGTGGGACATGGATGGTCACAGCTTCAAGGGTAGTGGTACAAAATAGAAATACAGTGCTGACACTGTATAAGCACAGTGCGTCTCTTCCTTCCCGGAAATTTCCATGTGCCGCAACCGATTGATGCACCTTAGAAGCTCGCGCCAAGCTATTTGGAAAGCCTCACAACCGACCGACTAACCGGGCAAGCTGCGCGCGCGCAAACAACACAGACGACCTACCACCCATCCTCCCAGCGCCAATTAAGTTGAGAGGTTCCTCCGCCGGCCGGCCACACACACACACACAACCAGCAAGCATGGGTTTGAGCACATCCAAGCCGACGAGCTCTGCTCCACTGGTGTGGAAAGCGTGCGTCTCCAATTCCCTCCATACCTGGTTTGATACCAATAAATACTGAGTTCCTGTTCTATAGGTCCTCTGATCTTGTCGAGGCGCTTGAGGCCAGCCCCGAGGTAATAATTTAACCAGCTCACTGCCACTACCACCACCACCATTATCACCATTTGACAGAGCAAACAAAATCTAATCCCTCTTCTTCTTCTACCCCCCTTGAAAACAGACCAACGCATCCCGTAAGCAAAGCGTCGAGCTCGAGATCCAAGCCCGCGTGGCAGCCGAGCTGAAGCGCCTGCAAGCCGCCGAGTCGACAGCGCTCAAGGAGGCGCAGGAGAAGCTCTCGGAGGAGCAGAAACAACACCAGAGCGGAGGACCCAGCCGGCAGTCGGTGTCCAAAGAGGTGGAGGCGCTGCGGGCGAAGCTGGAGGAGCGCAGGAAGGTGCGCGCGCTGCCGGACGGCGTGGAGGCGGCGCGCAACGAGGTGGCGCGCTGCCTGCGCGAGAACGACCGGCGGCCGCTGGACTGCTGGCGCGAGGTGGAGCAGTTCAAGGAAGAGGTTCGGAGGCTAGAGAAGGGATGGGTCGATAAGGTGGTGAACTAAGAGGCGAAAGGGAAAGGGGCAGGGGGGGAGGGAGAGCAGGTGTGCTGGCTAACAACTATTTACATATTCCGAGGAAGTAGCCAGACCGCCTTGCCTTGGTGTTGTTATTGCGGCTGTTGATTATTGCTACAGAGCAGAGAATCAAGTGTTGTATTATACAAAAAATGGGGAGTGACGGCAGGGCAGAAAGCCCGGGCTGTTTTTCATAGATATGGGGGTGTTGGAGGAAACGGCATTGGCATCAACAACAAAAACGGACGAGCAAGCAAGCGAGAATGAGAGTTAATAAGGCTTTTTTTGCAGTAAGTGTAGGTACCTACATATCTACCTAAGCTAAAGAACATCTGGTTCTTGCAAGATCAGATCCTTCATGTCCAGGATTGTTTTCTTTTTTCTCCCGCCTCCTTCCTCCTTGAGCTGCTCTCTCCTTCTCAGCCCCTCTTCCCTCTTGCGCTCCTTTCTCGCTTGGCTATCCTCCCAGCCTTCCTTCACCTTTGGCGCCGGCGCAAAGGCCGTCTGCAGAGCCGCTTGAAACCTCGCTATCCGCTTCTGGTTCTCTACAAACCGCTCGTTGGCAATCTGGACAAGCATTCCGAGGTACGACGACGTGACAATGGACCGTCTATCTCCGCCATCGGTCTCAACCCCGATCAGCGACCCAAAGGATAGCCCCATGCAGCGGACGGCGACCATGGGCGTTGGATCTTCTTCGCTAGTCTGCTGGCCTCCTCCTCGCCCAAGAAGGCTGACGGCGCCGGTCTCGCGGAACCCGGCTTCGATCCCGGCCTGGATGACGAGTTGGGCGTGCTCTTGTGAGGCTGTGAGGACGTGTAAAATCTGAGGGCATTTGTGAGGGCCTCTTCTTGGGGATATGAAAATATGGGGATGAGATATATATTTATATATATGGTAGACTTGTGTTGACCAAAGAAACAGAAAAACTCACCATGGGCTCAAACTTGAAATGAATCAACCTGGACGACGTGACATCCCTTACTTGCCCTTCACTTGGCTGCTGCTGCTGCTGCTGCTGCTTTGCGGTCGATGCCGGTCCACCATCACCATCACCAAGACCAAGACCCAGGAGCTTTGCATAGCCAGTCTCGTCGTCGTCGGTGCCGCCGCCGCCGCCTCCGAAGTTGTCCGGGAATGGATCATGCGAGACAAACAGCCACTCGCCACCACCTTTTCCTCCACCAGACGAAGAGCTCACGAGTGGCCCATCATCATCTTGCGCCACTGACGATGGCTGTGTCCGCTCTTCTTCTTCTTCTTCTTCTTCTTCTTCTTCTTCTTCTTCTTCTTCTTCTTCTTCTGCATCTTTGTTGACCGCATTCACGCTCGCACTCGCGGGCATCTTCTTCTTTCTCCCCTCCAGATACACGCTCGCGCGACCAGCGCAACTGCTCGTCGTCACAAGTCCTGGGTGTGCGTTAATCTCATCAATGAGCAGGCGGATGCCGGCATCCACAGATCCCTTGGGCGAGGCATCCGTGTACTCGGCGTCTGGAACCGACAGCTGGCTCAGGATCCTGGCCTTCTTGCTGGTGAAGCTGTCTTTTGGGGATGGTAATGTCACCACCATATTTATTTTCCCTGGCCCGTTTTCCTGGGAAATCCCCCAAAAAATTTATCGTGTCGTTTCGATAAATTGATATGAGATGTTAGTTGCATGACATTCCATCATTGAGGGGGGGGGGGGGGGGTTATGTCGTTGCTTTGTTTCTGCTTGCTGGGCAGATCTGTTGAAAACGTGAGGTTGATAGATACTTGGACCCGTCACGTGCCTGCGACCCCCTTTTCCACATTAACTTCTAGAATGCTCAGAACGAAACAAGGGAATATCGCGGTTTCAACACTTAATTCTCGCTGTCCAAGGGAATGAGAGGGTCTAATCCCCCCCCCCCCCCACCGAGGCTGTTCTACTTCGTACATTACACTAGACAAAAACTCATTGCCCAAGCGAAGTGTCACCTCTCTGCTTCCATCGGCTAGCTACCTAGTTACGGACCCTGAGCAACGAAACCCAAGCCAGTTGCCTCTACCCCAGTTTTTACACACTCTCTCGTGCCCGCTGTAACCACACAAGGCCATTGGTATATATAGAATATGAGTCCAAAACAAAATAAAAACATTACGTACGTACATGAGGGGTTCGACCTGTGTCAACGTCCACCCCAGTATAGCTGTCTATCCCGTGGATAATGGGATCTGGTGTTCCATCGTCCACTCCAGTGGAAACGCCGGTTGTCTAAGCCACGCAGATTATAAATAGGTCAAGTTGAAAAAGAGAAACAAAAATGTGTACAAGGAAACGAATAGAAAATAGTATCACGCTCCCGGTGTGCTCGGGGCAACGTTGCTGCGCTGCAGGGACCTGGGCCCCAAGAAGCCGGATTCCGGCTGCTTCACGTCTTGCATTTCCATGCCCTCCTTTGAGTCCTCGCGGCCAGAGTCACGTCTAGCGCCGAACCGTTGATCGCCGTGCAGAAATTTGTTCTTAAAGCCATAATATGTCGGCGGGCGGGGGCGACAGAGGACCACAAACCAGTTTCTGAGCCAGCCACTTTGCGTGAAGGCTCGGAACCTGTCCTTCGGTAGGAATTTGTGCGAGTTGAGATATTCACGCGTTGTCTCACCTCTGGCCATCAGAAAGATGTGATAACCGGTGAGAGCCGCGGGGTAGAGGAAGCAGATAAAGCCGTAGATGACCATGGCGAATGGAACTCGGAAATGGCTGACAGCGCCCCCAAACGAGATGTTTTCCTGATTCGCATATACCATGATCTGGGCAAGGCAGGCGCCGCTCAAATAAAGCGATAAGAGAGTGGCCGCCACAACAAAGGTGAAAAAGAATCGGTAGTTGCGACGGCCGACGCAGTTATTGATCCACACGCAGTGATGATCCTGAGTCTCAACGCAATTATCACAGAGCCGGCAATGGTGAGCGCGCAATGGTCGCCAGATATTGCACGTCCTGCAGTACTTCGTAGGCACATCCATTGCCGCTGTCGACTTTTCCCACGACTTCACCATGGTCCAGTCGTTGGTAGGAGGGCCGAGTCTTAGGGGGTCCTCATTCTCATCTGCTGGTGGAAATCGATGCAGGTTCCGTGGTAAAATCTACGGCGGCGTTAGCAGTTCGAACTTATCACACAATAGGAGAGGGGCGACATACTCCGGGATCCGTGACCGAGGCGTGCAGGAAAGAAGAGATACATATATAAAACCCATAAGCGAATGTGATTGGGATTGCAGGTGAGATGTTGTTCCAGATCCACGGCGCCGAGAAAACAAAGAACAAAATGCAGGGGATGACGACAAGAGATCCTGTCGCAATATTGATAGGGCGATGTTTTGTGTTTTGCATTCGTCCGCCAAAGCAGAACACGGTGTTCCCCTCAAAGTATTGGTAGTTGTGGCCGAGTTTCGAATTCATCTTCTCCGTCGAGACCGGAGCTTTCCTGTCCGAGTCCCGGCTCTGGGGTGGGAGGTGAGGGGAGGAAGAGATGGACTCCAGTTTCTCGCCTCCTTGGATTTCTCTGTTGGAGCCATCATGCGACTCGATTCTGCCGGGCAGAAGGAAGCTAGATCTAAAAGACCGAGGCGTCCGGACAGGAGTAGGCAGGTTGCCTCCCAACTTGTAGTTCTTATCCACGTTAACAGTGAGCTTCCCCCCGTCTCTCGGCTTTCTCTGCAGTGGCCGGACACTATCGGTTATACTTGCAGTAGCGTTGTGGCCATGGGTTGGGCTTGTGTTGGCGGTGATGCGATCTAAAGTCTCCTGCTCCGTCATCTCGGTGCCCCTGGAAGGGGGCGCGCGCATCTCACCCGCCTCGGAAATCTGTCCCTCGAGACGAGCGTTGAGACTTGACAGCAGACTGCGGCGAGCGGGGTTGCCGGCTGCCTCCCCTGGCACGTTCTCTGGCGATTCTTGCTGGCGGTTCATGGTGGCCGGTCTTGAGGCACCTCGCTGGGCCTGTAATCTCTGCGAGCTCATGGGGCGGAAAAAAGCATGCGACGTGAGCGAGGGAACATGGCTTCGACTTGTTGAACTCGAAGGCCGGGCTCCCAGCGAACCACCGGTTGCGCTCGCTGAGATACTTCCTCGCTTACCCGAGAGTCCTCGGCGTAGAGGGGTCGGTTGAGCCCAGGGTCCCCTCGAGGACATGGCTGTCCTGGCGGTCCCGGGACGAGACTGTCCATCCGAGTAAAAGGCACTCCTCCGCTGCCCACTCGCGCTTCTCTGCGCCTCCAAGTCGCCGCCGTCTTCGGTGCCAATGTCGGTCATTCTCGAGGATATTATGCTCGGAGGGCCGGCAATCTCGGATCGCGGAAACTGGGGGAAGCTGTCATCGTCGTTGGGCGAGGTAGACCGCTCGGGTCCCTCGTTGGACGCCATGATATGATGGTTCTATAGGTCTTGGGGTCGTCACCACCTGGCTCGGATCGATCGCGGATCGTAGTACCCCGTGTTTCAATGGCAGACGTGCCTGCGCTAGAACATGGCTACTTTGGTCGCAAGCGAATGTGTAGAAGGGAGGGAGAGCCGCCGAAGAGGGCGATCGTCGGCTGCGACGGACAGAAAGTATGGTAAATGTGAGTGGTATCGTCGTGACTCGAGGTCCGGGCGCGCGTCACACGGGGTGGGTGCTTGACACCAAATGACGGGACCGTTCGGCAGGTTTTCTCCACACTCTGGTACCAAACCAGTCCAGCAAAGCCAGCTCTGATTCAGAAGCTCGGTGTCGTCGCCGCGTGGCGTTTGTAAAAGAGGGAGTGAGCGAGCGAGAAGTAAAGGTCCAGATAGAGCGGGGAAGGAAGGAAGGAAGGAAGGAAGAGAACGTAGAGGCCAAGCAAGACCGGGCAAGAAAAATCCAAACCGCGCCTCTTGTCTTTTCACTTGAAGCAAGTCGGTGCGAATGGTGTCGTCTTTCTTTTTTTGCCCTTTCAGCGTGGCGGTTCGAGCGCTTTCACTGGCTACTGGCTAGGACCGTGTCACTCTGAACCCTTGCGGCACCGTCATTTCTTTTTTCGCGCGCTGCCTCAGCTTTGCCCCTGAACCAGGCATCACTTATTAGCCCAAGTGCCGTGGGGTCCTTCCCCAAAAGGATGCGATGATAAGGTAATGCGTACACTAGATCTTGATCGCATGCCGAAATGGAGGCAGCAATGCTTTGGGGAGCGCTACGTACATACAACGGTTTTTGGCTTTTGTTGGAGGACATCCTAAAGTAGGTACCAAGGTTGTGGGTCCATCATCATCTGAGATTCTGAGATCTCTGGCTGTCAGCCCTTTTCATACAGTACGGATTATAGGTCCCGGCCACCGGCTGCAGTGGTGGTTCCATGACACCCACTGGCGGCTGCATCAATCCCAATCTGGTCCCGCTTTTCGACAATCTTGACAGCTGAGAGCCGGCTGTTTGCCCCTCGGTTCCTGCCTGTCTTGTCTGATTGGGCAATGCATTCCTGTTTGATCTCCAGCCAATGACAGCTCTGTCCCTCGACTTATGTAAGGTTGCCGAGCTCTGAGCTTTGGTCTTGACGAAATCATACGAGTCCGCTGAAAGCTCCAACATCGTCACCATCGAGCTCAGCTCCCGCCCACAAATTCGGTCTCGCGAGCCCACCCCCACACTCGTCGAACTCACACAAAACCCTACACAGACAGCAGCAATGGCTTCCATGATTGCCCGTCGTGCCTTTACGACCACCGCCCGGCGGCTGGCCACTGGCGAGGAGGCGCTGAAGTCGGAGACGAAGAAGAACCCCGAGATCGCGGTGCGTGAATAATCAATCCCTCGGGCCAATCTGGAAACTCGGCTTGGCAGCATGCTCTACAGGATCTTTGGCAAGAGCCCGGGCGAAATGGGCTGACTAGGTTGGCGGTTTAGATCTTGGGCGGTGTCATGGTTTGCGCCCTGGTTGGTGCTGGCTTCTACTTCGGTCAGTGTTTTCCCATTTGTTTCAATGTTCCGGCATGCTCTGCCGCTGCTTGAAAAAAGCTAATATTCTTTTCCCCACGGTTTTAGGTCGGAGCCCGACCAGCTCAACATCTGAGAACACTGTTCCTCTTGCCAAGGAAAGCATGCCGTGGGAGACCGGTTCCACCGAGGGCAAATACCAGTACCATCCCGGTGGCGACAAGAGCGCTGCCCCCAAGGATGCCCCAAGCGCCGTCAATGTTGTTGTTGTCCCGGATGTCAACCTCCCCAAGGTACGTTAAGCCGGGGAGCCACACCTTCCAATCAGTCGCGCCTCAACTACAAACTCAAAGAAACCGCAGAGCTAACATATATCTCAGAGCTTGCATGAGAAGTACAACAAGTGGGGCAAGGACGGCTACTAGACTTTCTTATCAACTACAGCATCACGCAAGGGTCGATGGAATTGGCACTGTAGAGCCATCTGTATATAGGTTGGGCGTAGAAGGCGGTCCGCGATAGAGCTTGTATTATTCCTGGACCCCGAGCTCCAACTATGTACATGTGACCACTGAGAGGCCTTGTTGCGACTAAGTGATTTTGTTGGGTGCTCGGAAGAAAAAGGATACCCGCTCTGCATTTGAGCATCCGTCGACAGTTTTGCCTCAACGTCTTAAAAGTCTGGAAGGACTCGATGGGGACGACGGTCAACGAGGCCTGTAGACGATGAAAATTGCCCAATTCCCGTGGCAGGTAATAATGACGACGCCAATGCCTGTGCGGGAGGTCAACCAACCACGATGCGAAATCATCGCTGTAGCAACGTAAAAATCAAGTCGAAGCCCCTATACAACCAAACCCCCTTCCCGTAACGCTCTCAGCTACCGCGGCCCAACGCCAGATAAATGCAATCCTATCAGGGCTGTGTTGCGAAATTCAGTGAGGTATCAGTATTCTTCCGTCTACTGGCGGCCAGTGTGGGAGACAAGTCTCACTCCCCAGTTATTGCCGCTGTCGTTGGCACTTCTTAGGTGTGTCTCGCTGCTGCCGCTGCAAACTGCTCCTGTTGGAGTCGTTCGAGCTCCTCCAGGCTCATACCACTCTGTTCAAACTTATTTGCCTTCTTTTCCCGCCCCTATTCGCGCGTTCGAGTTAGTACTGAATGGTGGGAGTTATCGGACATAACTTTTTACCTTCTGGACTTCCTTATGCTCGGCAGCGGCCTCTAACACGGCAGGAACATAGTCGGAGAACCCGAGCTGCTCCAGTGCTTTTGTGATGTGGTCGCAGGCGATCGTCTTTTTGGCCTCCTTCTCTGAGATCTCATTTGCCTCGGAAGATATAAGGGTGATAAATTCAACACAGCATTCTATGAGCAAATCTCGAGCTTCCTTAGAGAAAGCAATGCCTGTGGATGACGGTAGAATCTCGCTGACAATTTTTTGTACGGTTGCTATTGGCAAGTCAGAAGTCTAGTCACTGACAAGATGCAAACGAGCAAGGTGTCAAGAGCTCGGGTTTCTGTCCCAAACAGGAACAACCACCATCTCAGGGTCTACTCAACCGCAAAGAAATGAGTTGTATAGACACGAAGAACCCCGATATTTGGACCGGTAGAAGAGGTTTAACGATTTTGATCGTTGACTTCTTGCGCCGTTGGTCGTTGCAGAACCGACAAGCTCCCAGACTCCTTCCTCGGTAGCATAAAACCAACAACCGTAGCCAAGAAGGCACAGTTGCCGGTGCCACGACTTTTGCAGTCGGTATCCATGCACCTGGCCACTTGCAAGACGTTCCGCCCCGCTCGACAAAGCCCCGACACCCGAAGTGAAGTGATCGACGACATACCTTTTGGCAGCGAGAGATCGTCGTTCGCTGATAGAAAAGTTAGCGTATGGCCAAAGATCCCAGTGACAAACGAACGACAGAAGAGAAAAGTACAAGTGAAGCCACTGTCCCTGGCCTTCCAATATCGGTCCTGGCTAGACTGCGGACGCTTCCGCACCGGCGGCATGGTGACGAATGTTGAGGAGTTGTGTTGTTCAGAAGGAGCAAGGATAAGTGTTAAAAAGTGCAGCTCACTGAAGATGCCTTATTCTGTTTGCCGCTTGTATATCTCTGCTGCGGGACATGAAATGATGAAAGGCCGTGGTCTCCAAGAGGGGGTATATATAAAAACAACCAGGCCTCGGGCAGCACTGAGAGAGCAGTGACAGTCGCGATGCTGCCACTCACTCCAATGCGGAGGGCGAAACCTGCCGAACACGAAGAACGGAAGGAGCAAAACAGAGCGGGCGTGAAAAATAAATCAGATGACAAAGAAAAGTGTTCAACGAACCTCCAAACTCGTGGTCGGACATGGTTTATATCTGTGGATTTGTCTCTGAGCCTGCCTTTAGGATGAAGTACTTTTTTGTTCTTTTGGTGCAAGCCAGCCACTGGGAGCGTCCCGCAATGGCGATTGTGGTGGGAAATTTATGCGGGTCAAGAAATACTAATAGTGCCGTCTCCGGGAAGTGGGATGCCTGTGAGTATTTTGAAAACCAAAAAGCATTGTGAGCAGGCAGCCGAAAGGCTCCTTTTTGAGTTCGGGATGCTGAGGATGCTAGTCTTTATACCACCCTGCCCATCTGAGAAGCTGCCAACGCCCGCCACACCGTTTGTCCCACCCACAGAGTGGGGGTGTGGCTCGGCTTCAGCCGCACCAGCCACACCAGCCACAAACCCAGGATGAGCTGCAAGCTTTTTGTGGGGACCCAGGGAGAAAAAACTTCGAAGCTCCTCCACCATAGTTCTGCCGAAAAAGAATAAAACGGCGAACTTTCCTCGACTTTTCCTCCCTTCCTTCCTCTTCAGCACACACTTCAAGCCATGATCACCAGGGAGATCCCGAGTCGGCGAGAGCCCTTGGTCTTACGGATCTCCATGCCTGTGCTCAAGTAAAAGGTAAGAAGCATTGCAAATCTCTCCCAACACTCCGTGAACTGATGAACATATTCGTGTCGCCCCAATCATACTTAACCATGGTGATTGACATCGTCAAGCCAAATGACAATACTGATCACATCCCAAGTCATGCACTCGAACAACCACAATAACTTCGGGGACCATTGCTGACTAAACCTAAAGCTGCCAGAACTCTTTTCTCTTCTCGCCTGCCCACGAGACAGACGGTCAAGATTCGGCATATTGCGACTTCTACCTCCGAAGCGCGTGTCGAGTTTGTTGTTGTACTTCGAAGCACCGTCTCCTCCACCCAGTATCTCTTGGTATTGCATTCCCATCTCGACTTCCATGCCTCGAGCTGGAGGGACTACCTACTTCTCGCAAAGCCTGATGGATCCCATCCCGTACAGTAGGTTCATTTTTATTACAAACAGCACAAGCACAATGACAACGTGATGATCAAACTTACATTCCATGCTAATACCGAACTCCCATGTGGATAAACGTAAAAAAGCTTTTCATCTTTCATCTGACTCTGTCCCATTCTACCATCTCTATAAATACCGCTCTTGGTGTACTCTTTGCTGACCATCAAGAAGATCATAAAAACACCCTACCTACTCTCTGAACTGAGCGAGCTCCGGTCCATTCCACCTACGATTATTAGTAGACTGAAACATTGCAGTGACATGGAGTGGGTACTCACTTTAGGCACTTCCCAGAAAATTCGGGTTTCGCGTCAAGTGAGAGCTTTGCGATGACATGACCGGGCCACTCTGGCCTGTTCAGTTTGCCGTCCTCGAAGGCGGCCTTGAAGTTCGCATAATCTGTTTCTGTCATCGCCATGCCCGGCGCACCTTGCTCCCGAATTTCCTTCTGCATGTCGGTGTCGGTGCGCCCCGGATCTAGCGCTACTGTAACGATCTCGGGCTCCTCCACAGCGATATGCTGGACAAGGGAGTTCATTGCAGCTTTCGAGGATCCGTAGGCTCCCCATGAAGCGTATGCATGTCCCGCAGCACCTGAGGAAGTAAGGATAAATTTGCCCTTGGAAGCCCGCAGATGGGGAATCGTTTCTTTGACCTTATTTATCCCATAGGGTTAGTAATTAGTTCGTAGCATGTGTCTTTGTTGTGTAGCTTGCTGCTCACAAGGGCGAGTGCGCTGAACAGGTTTGCGTCATAAAGTGCCTTCCACTCGTCGATGGAGGAATTCTCGATACGTGTCATCGGTTTCAAAACCCCATGGTTGATAGCCACGCCGTCAATCTTACCAAAAGTCTTGATGGCAAGATCGACAACTTTGGATGAAGTCTTCTCTCCGTCAGCATTCCATTATCAAGGAGGGTTGGTTGTATGACTGAAACCAGGCCCGGACAGTCACCTACATCGCTCGAGGTCATGTCGGCGATCAGATGAGCAATCTGAGAAGGGAACTGAGCCTTGAGGTCCTTAAGCTCCCCTTCTGATCTCGACACAATCACCACATTATGCGAGGCTTTAAGGAGATAATCCGCAATGGTGAGGCCGATGCCCCGGCTAGCACCAGTCACGATGATCACTTTCGGTGCCATCTTTGATTGAGAAAACGAATTGGTGTTGATTGATCCTTGGCGAGCCGAAAAGGGTTGGTGTTTGGACATCGAAACTCGTTTTCGCGGACAATTTATAGTAGAAGCCAAGACCCCTCCACCCCAGACCTACCTACCCCACAATGGAAGTGTCAAGGAAAGATTTTGCCGGAGCTTCAAGCCTCGTAAGGCTTCACGACTCACGAGGCGATCTGTATTTTGTACTTCGGTGGAGTCAAATGGATAATGAGTGCGATCTCCATATCGGCTGTATTTCCAAGTAAACACACTCCCCGACAGGAGACATCCTTGCGAGTCTACCAAAGTCCAGTACCGATCCAATGGCTACCACCGTTATCATCGGCGCGGGGATCATCGGAGTTTCGACAGCATACCATCTCTCGGATCACCAACCACCTTCCAGTATCCACCTTGTTGAGGTCGCCCCGGAGTTGTTCTCGTCGGCCTCTGGTTACGCTGGCGGGTTTCTGGCCAAAGATTGGTTTTCACACCCCACTGCCTCACTCGGCGCCCTCAGCTTCGAAGAGCACCGCCGGCTTGCACAAGCCAACGGTGGACAGGAGAAATGGGGCTATTCGCCGTCAACGTCGGTTAGCTACACCGCATCATTTGAAGGCAAAGGTTCCAAGGGTCGAGGCGAGGACTGGCTCCGAGCCGGCACTAGCAGAGCCGAAGCGGCAGTGGCGGACGAGGCAGAAGCCATCGACGCCTTGTCGGGAAAGTCCCCGGCCTGGCTCCGAAGGGTGCACGGAGACCATCTCGAGCGCATCGGCGACGAGAATACAACAGCCCAGGTCGACCCGCTGCTGCTGTGCCGGTTCCTCCTCCAAGAGTGCCTCAAGCGCGGCGTCCGGCTGCACCATCCGGCCACGGTGCTGTCGGTGAGCACGGACATTCTCCGCAGCGAGCTATCCAGTGTTCGCATCGCCGACACCCGCACATCTATCGAGACTGATCTACCATGCACCCGCGTTATCATTGCTGCGGGCGCGTGGTCCCCCGAGGTCTTCCAGAGTCTGTTCTACCATTCCAAGCTCCGGGTCCCAGTCTCGAGCCTGGCTGGTCACTCTCTCGTCATAAAATCACCTCGGTGGCACAGCGGGGTTGAAGCGAATGGGTGTCATGCAATCTATACCACACACAACTCAGGGTTCTGTCCCGAAATGTATGCCAGGCTCGGCGGCCATATCTATCTTGCGGGTGTCAACTCTTCGACCATACCCCTCCCTGACATTGCGGGAGAGGCGCCATTGGACAGGACGGCCATTTCAAAGCTGAAGGAGCTAGCAAGCGAGCTCTTGGCTGGCGAGAATGGAGACAACGACCTTGAAATTGTTAGGGAAGGGCTTTGCTTCCGGCCGGTGACGCCGTGGGGCACGCCGATTATCTTCAGAATCCCCGACCGTGACCTGGGAGTTGGGATGGCGACGAGGCCTGGAGAGGACGGCGGCGTCTTCTTGGCCGCTGGTCACGGCCCCTGGGGCATCTCAATGGCACTGGGCACGGGAATGGTCCTGGCCGAGCTGGTGCAAGGACGGCCTCTGAGTGCCGACATCAGCGATCTGGCTGTCCGATCAGAGTAATTGAATATAAATCCAATTCCTGATGTGTCCGAGCGGCGATACTGCCGAAGGATTGCAGTGCGTCGTGCCCACCGCGTGTACTAGCACTCATCAATGGTGTGGCAGTCGAGTTGGAATTTTTAGAAGTATTTCATGCATCAGAGCAGCCAACATGTCTCTCTCATTGGGGCCCCTCTCATTCTCAGGGCGCACACGCAATGAGCTGCCGCCGCCCGGACTCATTCGCAGGACCCGAGCGAGGGTCCATGCTTCGGGACGTTCCGTCTGTCTTGTCTTTTCGGATCGGTCGGTGTCCCTTGGCGTTGAAGCGTTGTCGCTTTCACAATTCCTTGCCCAGACCCCGATTCTCTTGAGCTTCGCTGTATTTGCTTGGCGGCAAGCAAATCTTCCCAGGCGCGGAGGGGCGCGCGGCATTAACATGGATGCCGACATCGAATTCCTCTTGGTATTCATTTCCCGATTCTTCCGAGAGCGGCTACAGGGGCGGCTCACCCAAGTTGTCGGGAATCCAGCCAGCAACGAGCTGAGGTGGCAATCTGCTGCTCCAGGCAGGGCAATTAACTTCTGTCCCATCGCATCGCTGCAAGCTGTCAGGGCAGCAAACAAGCAGCCTGGCATCTTGAGGTTCCCCTCCCAAGAGCCTTTTGAAAGTGGACATGTTATGCCTGGCTTTAGCGGCATTCGCTTCTGTAAGTTTGCGACATCCCCTGCAGACATGTCAACCGGAATGGATTGGCACTTCGCCTGCTGCCGCTCACAGGCCAGCAACCAAAAAATCAGAGTCCGAGAGCACACGGGTGAGCAACCGGCAAGAGCCGGCAGCGAATCACAGGGACGTTCTTGCCGCCCAAGTCGTCCCTGCTCTCTCAACGATGCCCCAAACGGGCGACGGCACGAGTTGGCATCAAATCTTCCAAGTTCCCCCACTGTTCACCCGAGTTCAAAGTTGTTGCTTGCCAGGTGCCACCTTCCGACCCAAGCTCTGTCGAGTCTTCCCCCCAGACAGGCCATTCTTGGGCCGCCCATTCGCTGCCTGGGAGCGCAATCATCACCACAATTCTCGAATGCCATTCGACACTCCTCAGCAGGTCACACACGCACACCACCGACGTCGTGCATGAATTGCTCGCTCATTGGGGGACCACCTTTGTGCCCCTTGTCCAAGGGGAATTCACCCCCCCAAGCCAAAGCGGTCATACGCCGTGCACCATTCAATTCAATTCACATTGCATTAAATTATTATTTTCTTCACCAACAACTCATGTATCTGTCCTGCATCCAGCACGCTCTTGGCACTGTCGGTCACAATGGCGGTCGGCATTGAGGTCATCATCCTGGTCTTCCCCCAGGCCTTGTCGAGGACCGACCGACACTGGAAGGATTCACTCGGGCCCTCAATTGGCAATACCACCAAAATCCCGGTGCCATTAACTGGGGAAAAGGATGCTTATGCAAAGACTTTACGGAATACATGTACTGTACCGGTAGAGTACGTGGGTCTGGTCTTACTCACTCTGGCCCTGGGCGGGAGAAGCCAGAAGCACAGAGAAACAGCCCGGTCTTCGTTCTCCTCTGGCCCCCACTTGCTTGCGTTCAACCCGGATCTCCAGCCATGCCCATTGTAGCGTTGTCACGAGCGCTTCCAGAGAAACAGAGCAACGAGGCGTTCATGTCACATCTGCCGTTGCAGCTTGGTCTGTCCACAGACGACGTAAAGAGAGAGAGAACGGGAGACAGTCAGCGGGAACTGTTGCGATCACAGCACCCGTCTTGCATGCGCGCACGTTGCTAGCTGCGTGCCTGTCTCATCGATGTTTGCTCACCATCCACAAGACCGACCAACCACCACTGCCGATGCCCTCCCTTTATCTCCTTGATAACAGCTGCCGAGACAGGCAGATCACAGATCGCAACTTCGTGTTGGCTCTGACCCTGTTGTTGGCCACTGGCCCCCAACCCCGTTCTCATCCCCCCCCCCCCCCTCTTGAGCCCCCCCCCCCCCCCCCCTTCCCAAAAGTATCAAGGGTCGAGGGAATAGCGCCCGCTTGTGCAGGGCTACCGATTTGAGCTGTACCCTCGCCTCCCTACTGTGCTGTGACATGCAGTTCAAGGCCTGCAGCAGCGGGGATCCCACCTCCAGACCCCCCAACAGCCAATATTAAAGTCCCGTCAACCGCTGAACCTGGTGCTCGTCCCGCATCCCCATCCGAGCTCCCGTCAATACAGACATTTCCCTGTTCCTGATTGACTAGTGAGCCACTAGACCGCCGTTCCCCGACTGTCTCGAGGGAAAGGGAGCAGGTTTCTCCGAGTTGTTCTATCGAACAGCCCAGCATTGCGCTTCCCGTTCAGATACATATCAGAGACTCTCGGCGGCTGGCGTTAAGACCTAGAACGTGACGACGCAGCCCGGCGCACCGTGACATCGATTCCCACCGTCCACGGCGGATCATCAGCCAAGCGCGGTTCCTTACCTTCCCACTACCCCTAAGCACGCGCCTCCCCCAGGTCCATCCTGTGTTGACTCTTCGCCCTACCATCCAGACGTGCATTAGACGGCCATATATCCCAACGCCTCTCCCGACTCGGCCCATCCATTTTGGACCCTTCCTGGTTGTGGTCCTCTCTCTGTCTATCTTCCTGTTCCATGGCCATCCTACGTCCCTTCACGCTCTCTAATACCTAGTCGGGGGGTCTGGCATTCCTCGTCTTGCCTTTTTCTGGCCACGCTATTGTCGTCATCATATCTTTCCTGATCCCCCGCGAGACACATTGCTTTCCCGGCGCAGTGGTGGTTGTAACGACCCGGCCCCGGCAGCTTGTCCTCGAGCGTCAAGAAACCAGAATTTGCCCGTTCGAGCGCGCCTTATCTCGGATTTCAAATGGCTTCACACGCGCAACCAGATATTCGGAGCCCTGCCATGGGGGCCTCAGCGACGGAAGCTGAGCTGGCCAAGCGCATACTCATCCCTCTAACGCCCACAAGTCCCCCGGGCCTCGTGCAAGCCTTGACTTTAGATCCTTGGTCACAGTCGGGCAAGTATGGATTGGGGTGGACGTACTTCGCGCTTGCCATCATGGGCTTGGCGGTGTTTATGCGGGCGTGGCACTTCTGGCAAGACAAGATCCGGCAGGCCATCTACAAGCAGGAGATGGAGGAGCATTTTAAAGAGATGTACAGCTTGGATCCAGAATGGGACAGGACAGCAGCTCTGGCATCAGGCATGACGCAGGCCGAATCGAGACGCCACTTCTTTCCCGACGAGGTTATCGAAGAGAAGAAGTTCAAGCCAAAAGCCCACTTTTCATCAGTCGGCTTCGTCAACGACACGCTGGCCCTCTTCCGATGGGTCTTCTACCGGCCCATCCCAGATATCGTGTGGAGAAAGCACCGATTTACGTTTTCGTCGGTGGCCGTGCTATTCTGCGTCTTCATCTCGCTCTCGTTTGTCACCATCTTCTCCTTTCTCCAGCAACCGCTCTACTGGCAGAGCATCCAATTCGGATCGCCGCCGCTGGCCATTCGCTCCGGCATGATCGCGGTCGCCATGACGCCGTGGATCGTGGCGACAAGCACAAAGTCCAACATTCTCACGCTCATCACCGGCATCGGCCCCGAGCGTCTCAATGTCTTCCACCGATGGTTGAGCTACCTCTGCTTATTTCTCTCGCTCGTCCACACCATTCCGTTCTATATCCAGCCGGTCTGGGAGGACGGCGGCATGGCCGTCTTTGAGGCCTTGTTTCCTTCAGACAGCGGAATCATCATCTACGGTTCTGGGATTGCATGCTTGGTGCCTTTGATCTGGCTCTGCGCTGCCTCGCTACCCATTATCCGCAGGAAGGCGTACGAGATATTCGTCATGTTGCATGTCCCTGTGGGCGTCGTCTATGTTGGTATGCTCTTTTGGCATACCAAGAACTTCCTGCTCTCGTGGAACTACCTGATTGCAACAATCGTCATCTTTGTCTTTTGCAACATCATTCGGCTGTGGAATCTCAACTGGGCCAAGCCGTGGCGCATGTCGTTTATGATCGGAGACGAAGCTGCCATCAACATCATGACGGAGAACACGATCAAAATCACCATCCCAACGCAGATGCGATGGAAGCCGGGTCAGTATGTGTATCTGCGCATGCCTGGCATCTCCATCTTCGAGAACCATCCCTTTACCATTTCCTCCCTCTGTAGCGAGGACTTTCCTTCCGAGTACGGCGAGCAATATCGCGACTGCGTACTCGTTTTCCGACCCTACGGTGGCTTCACACGCAAGGTCCTCGAGACTGCCATTGAGAAGGGCCCATTCCACACCTACCGAGCCTTTCTCGACGGGCCGTATGGTGGGATGCGTCGCGAGCTCGCAGCTTTCGACACGTGTATTTTGATTGCAGGCGGCAGTGGCATCACCTCGCTGATGTCGCAACTGCTGAACCTCATCAAGCGCATGCGCGACGGGAAAGCCATCACCAAGAAGATCGTCGTGGTGTGGTCACTCAAGCGGCTCGAGGCCATGGACTGGTTCCGCGAGGAACTGCGCATCTGCCGTGAGGCTGCACCGCCCGAGACGGTGACTTGCAAGTTCTTCGTGACAGCAGCGGTCCGTCATCCAGAACAGGGCGGCGGCGCACACGGCCGCGCACCAAGGCCCTTGAGCAACATGTTCCACGACAAGCTCGACGGCTTCGTGTCCAACATTGCGAACAAGCGCAACAGCGCCCTCATCATGGCCGAGGCGCAGGGCGATCCTGACAAGGAGCGTGAGCTGCGCGCCGAGGACGAGGACCGCATTACAGCCCTTCCTCAACAGAAATATCTTCAACCTCACAGCCTCCCACCTCCTCCGCCAGGCCCGCCACCGAAGACTAAAGCAGACAATACTGACGACACACTCCGCAAGCTTGAGGGTCGCGACAGCGACTCTAATAAGCAGGAGAGCGACAACTCTGTGGGTGACATCAAGGATCAAAAGAAGGGTGGCGAGTTCCACTTCCCACCACTGGCACCCCGAGGGGAGAAGGCGCCACACTTCAACTTCGCGCCACCCGCTGGCAAGCAGCGTTACAGTCAACTCCTCGCCCCGGCCGATATCTCTGGGCGTCCGAGCCATGCCGGAAGCGGCGCGAGCGATGGTAAAGACCATCCCGAGAGCGGTCCCTCAACAGCGCCCATCCGACCGCCTGAGCTAGCACACTTGCGGACAGACGTTGGGGGCGTGCAGCAGAAGCCGCGGCCAACGAGTACATTTGGTCCACCATCGGGCTTTGAGTTCGGATTTCCCGAGACGCCAACAGAATTCCAGCGGTCGCTGATGCGCTTCGCGTTTCCGATTCCACATGAGATTGATGGCAGCTGGAGCGTCGAGTATGGTCGCCCGGACCTGGGCTACATGCTCAAGGAGTGGGCTACTGGCGGGCCTGACGGGCGAGGCGTCCTAGGCAGGCGCACCGCCGTCTACGTGTGCGGCCCCCCGAGCATGCGAGTCGGCGTCGCTACGACAGTCGCTCGTCTGCAGGCCGAGATCTGGGGTGATGACATGCTCGAGGAGATCTTCTTGCACGCCGAAAACTATGCGCTATGATCAACCTGCTGCCGCTACTCCGAGATGGAGCGGGCTGCACTTATACTACTACTATTACGATATACCCAGCCATTATATATATATACTAATAAGATGCCGACGAAAGCATCATGATCTGAGAGGGATGCGATGAAAATAGGCGTTGACGCATGGGAGGGCTTTTGACAACACCCATCACGCACGGCGTTGACGGCGGGAGGATTTTCGAGATACCATGATTTGTTTGAGCGAGCGAGCGAGCAGGCAGTCTTTTTTCTTCTTCAATGTGCATAAGGCACCTTGTACACTGATTTTCTTTTCTATATATATATCTGGCCCTGCCGGGCAGATGAGGAGGATTCGATATCTCTGTATCTCATGGGACGGCCTAACTTGGCCTCCGGACATGACGATCTTCATTTTGATCTCTATATATCCATCCATCTATGTCACAACCATAAAGGTCGGAATACTATTTAATTGATATACTTTAAGAGCAAACTCCGTTGGTCTGTAAGTGTAGTGTTAGCGCCTGAAATTCAGATATCAATATCATATGTGGGAGACAGACACCGCCACTACGAGCCTTCATTCAGCTCCTGACCTTGAACTCGCCCCCGCCTTTCTCACACTCTCTATTTCACTCTCACGTGTGTTATCTTGCTTCTGGGACAGAACAACCACTTACCACATACGCAAGGCAGCAAAGCATACCTTCACACCAGGCTCTCTCTTTGCTCTGTTGTTGGTGGTGGCGGTGGCGGCTTTCTCCGGGGCTTCTTCCCCTACCACACACATCAGAGTACCTGAAGTAGTGCGTGCACATGTACCTACGACAGCATCGCTCACAATTGCCTAACCCACACCACACACGCACATGCCCGTATCGTGCAATACACGTCGCCCAATAGACACTCACACTCACGCTCTCTCCCGGCAGGCGGGGGCGTGCGCGAATAGGGGAAAGGATTTGAGGTTTTCGTTGCGGTCCGTCCGTACTCCGTACCTGCCTTGCCTACCTTACCTATGTGCGTAATTTCGTATGTACTCGAGGGATCCTCGCCTCGCTGAGTCTTGTCGGGTTTGTGGAGAATATGGGTGAGTGGGTGTTGCTGCGCCAGAGATCAGCATGTCATGTTCTACCATGCTATGTGAGTGTGTGTATGCTATTGGCTCCAGTATTAGGCTTGCTAGTGTTAGTATTGGTGAATATATATATATATAATGTACGAGAGAGAGAGAGAGAGAGAGAAAGTGTGTGTGTGTGTGTGTGTGTTGATTATGTATATGGGAGTGCCTGTGTACTCGTAAAGTCGGAGGAAGCTGGAGGCCATTCGTGTTTCATCTATAGTGGACCGTGTACGTATTGTATACGGGCAAGGGGCGGGGGGGCTCCGTGTTTGTCTGCGTATTCTTCGCACCGATTTGATGGCTTTGTCTATTTGGTTTTATTATGTTACGTTTATATATTCTCACGCTATGGCGGCAGTCTCCTTTCACCTTCAGATGTGGATTAAAAAGCCGGAAGAAATTATATACCTGTCTGTATAAACACAAAAAGATACGGGACTGTATTCACTAAAGTGAAGGTTAATTAAGGCGAGCCAACAAACACAAAACTCGGGGTGAGTAAACACATCCCGACAAGCGGAAAGGGTTTCAAGGGTGAATGAAAAACGTGGCCAGGAGCCTGAAGCACCAGCCCTGTGGATACAGACATATCGATGGCCGTATATATAGTGAATTTGAGCTCGAAATCAAACAAATCGAACAGTTGTGGGTAGCTGAAAAGAGGGCCGAGACGTTTTTCAAATATCTGCCCAATTGTGGAGAGAGTGGCGTCTCGGAGTCGTGTTTGGGGTTAATAGCAAAAATGGAAGCCATGTAAGCCATGGTTGTAAAGTAACTAGAACTAGGTATGTATGTTGACATGGTTATTCCAGGGAGAGCGACAATCTCCGTAAATAGAAGGTGTGACAAGTGACGAATAAACTTTAGTCCATCAAGATTTTCCTTTTCACGTAATCTAATAAGTGGCTGCTAGCTCCTTCCTTTTCGTTGAATTAGAGTCGAACGAGTGCCAGAAAGTAGCAAAAGGAAGGAGCGTTCTGATGTCGGTTACCCCTTTTTCCGGTCACACGAGCGGTGTAGCGACCAAACGTCTTCCACCGCCAGATCTCCGGGCTGTTTCTTTCCGATACGGGACGGATTTCTTTTTTGCGCTTTATTCTTTTCCATCGGAATTCCAGATAACTTGGATCTGATGGCGGTGTGGATCTTTTTCGCATCGGCTTCTCGGCCGAACCGAAGCCATCTCCCCGAGTTCAGCCCTGAGGAAGGAACGTAGATGCTAGTGACGGGTATGAACGGTGCCGAAGACGCTATGAGAGCTTGGCTGGCACTTGCCCAAAGTTTGTTCTCGTACGTACCGGCGTTTTCTTTCCCATCTGTCGTGTTACCGGGTGAAGAATGGCATCGCCGTCGTTGGGCGGGTCGCTTGTGTCACCGGCTCGACAGCACCAAGGCTACTTTCGGTACGACAAGCAGCACGCCAAACTGTCCGCCGTGCTCAGCTATGTTCATAATTGCCGCTGTCATCAAGCTTCCCTCAGAGGACAGACACGGCGTCGAGGCTCCACATTGTCATCCCTCTAACTGCGTCAATCGCTAGGAGAAAATATTGGTGCCTTTTTTGTCTCTCCCAATCACGTCCAGATGGCCATGGATATCTTGCTGTCACGGAGTCTCAAACTACCTACCTAGTAAAGAACAAAAACAACTAACGCATGCCAGGGGCCCGGTGGGCTTGCGTCAGGTCCTGCAAGCCGCCGCCTCGCAAAAGGGACTGGGACAGCGCCTTGGGCAGCGGGTCGAGCTCTTTCCTGCCTCGGTGGGACTTATTTATTATGATATGCGGAATCCCAGGATGCCAGGGAGATGGAAGGAGCGAACGAGATGGGCTGCATGGCCGAAAGTTCCTCCGTACGCCAGGCAGGCGCAAGTAATGCGAATTCGACTGCTGCTATTGGGCTGCTTTTGACGAGGTTACGCCTTCCCAGGCCATCTCATCCCATATATTAGTGTCTGTGTCACGAGGACACCCAGTCACTTGCTCTTTCCCAGTAGGTATCGGGCAGGGATCCCTACCGATGGCGAACCGCCGTTGAGACAGGACGAAAAGCTTTGCTCCAGAACGCTGTGGCCGTCGCGGTGAGTTGGTTGTTGGCGATGGGTCCGCATGTATTCCTTCTTCTCCCGATCATTTCCAAAAGCGCCCTTCACGCAACATGCCAATTCAGGAACTTGGATCCTTGAACTAGGTTGGAGTGTTTTTCGCCGAGCAAATCGGCGACGAAAAAAGCGCTCCTCAAACTCCTGCGACGGCGCGAAACTAGGTAATTACCAGACCAAAAAATACGTCTAGGTCTGGCTCCGACGGCAGCTCCTTGATATATAAACCAAGCCATAGTCCTCTCTTCTTATCTAGTCTAACGGTCCAGATAAAGATACACAGGTCGGAAACTCAAAGGAACTCTGAAGCACCATCATCCGAATAAAACAAATCCCAGGTCCTCGACAGACCACATCACTATTACGAGCATCCAGACGATATCTCTTTTCTTTCTACTCAGTATTCAACACTAAACAATGGCCACCGCGGTAGAGAAGAGGGAGGAAGCCCAATTCATACAGGACGCGTCCTCTCAAGAACCATTTTCTCCAACGAGACGAGCCGACATCTCCCAGACAAGCATGGCCGGCGACGGATTCGATTCGAGCACAAACATGCCCGTACATAGCTCCTTTCAGGAATATGGCCGTGAGGATAGCCCCGAGCCGCGGGTATGTTGCCTTCCTTTGGTTAGGGACAAAGGAGGATGGCTCACAGCGTATTTTTCTTCTTCAGATGAGCGTCCGCCGAGCTTTGGCCTTGATCGCATTGGCTTGCATGTGGACCAATGCTCAAGCTCCTCTCTATTTATACGGTAAGGGTCACATTCATATTTGGGATTGGCGGCTATGATGGACTTCTTGGACACTTTGCTGACTTTGCCACTTGGTTAGGCGGCGCACCACTCTTTATTTACAGAGAAATCGGTGGTATTGATCACTGGGCATGGTTCGCCACTGCCAACCTACTCGCTACGGCTGCCGTATCCCCCTTCGTCGGCGCCCTGTCAGATCTTGTAGGCCGCCGCTATGTTGCCATCATGGGAAGTGTTTTCATCATTTCCGGACAGATTGTTTGCGGCACAGCATACACAATGAACATATTTATTGGTGAGTGTTTCGAATCCACTTGCTGAACAAACCTGGGCTGACTTGTAACTCGACAAGGTGGCATGGCTCTCACGGGCATCGGCGCGGGCATCAACGAGATCACAGCCCTGGCTGGAACAGCTGAGCTCGTCCCGATTTCCCAGAGAGGCTATTACGTTGCGGCAGTCATCTTGACCATCGCCCCTTTCCTCCCATCGGTCATGTTCGCTCAGCTTATTGCCTCAAGCTCTACCTGGCGATATATCGCCGTGTTGACCGCGGGCTGGGCATTTATTGGCTTGATTATGACGGTGCTGTTTTATTCCCCCCCCGCGCCTATTGTCTCGCTCGATCTTGAGGGAAAGATTGGTCTAGTCAAGAGAACGGATTTTGTTGGAGGTCTTTTGTCTATCACTGGGCTTGCTGCATTTGAGATTGGCCTTCTAGGGGGCGGATATCAAGTGAGTTTCTCTTTTTTTCTCTGATGATGGTTTGCTAACTTGTTCTTCTTTAGTATTCCTGGACAAGCGCGCAAGCCTTGGTACCACTGATACTGGGAGTCTGTCTCATGGTGGCATTTGCTGCGTGGGAGATATGGGGTGCTGCTAATCCAATGATTCCTGGACGACTCGGCAAAGCTCCTCGCACACTCGTTCTCACGCTGATCATCACGTTCATTTCGGGTGCCAACTTCTTCTCGGTATTGATGCTGTGGCCGGGCGAGGCTTACAATGTTTATGGACACGAGTATGTTTCTCTCATTTCTTCCATTGTTTCCGAGATCGCCATCCCCGTCTCACAAGTATTGACTTGAAACCATGATAGCCCTGCAGGTGTAGGCTTGCGCGGTATGCCCTTTGCGTTTGGAACCCTAGCCGGCTGTGTCGTGTCCCTTGTTTTGCTCTCCCTGTTCCGCGGCCACATCAGGTGGCTTCTCGTCGGCACCTCCTGCATCATGACAGCAGGCTGCGGGGCATTAGCCGCAGCCAGAACAGACAATATCGGTACCGTGTACACCATTCTGTTTATCGCCGGCTTGGGCGTAGGCGGCATAGTTGTGCCCGCATCTACCATCAGCACCATCATCAGTCCGAGAGACCTCATCGCTACCATCACGGCCCTGACTATCGCCATCCGCATCATCGGCGGCGCCATTGGCTACGCCGTCTATTACAACGTCTTTGCCAACAAGCTCGTCCCCGCTTTAACGTCTGCCGTGGGTGCGGCTTGTTATCGAGTGGGCATTACGGACCATGCTGTTATCGGTCAAGCCATCCGCCTCACCGCGGCCTCGCTCATTGAAGAGATTCGCAGTCTGCCTGGCGTTGACGAGCACGCCTGGGCGCAGATTGTGGTTGCTGGCCAGGAGGCATACGTCACTGTGTACCCCTGGGTGTACTACTGCAGCATCGCGTTCGGTGCCGTCTCAATAGTTGCGAGCATTTATATTGAGGATATCACAGAATTTGTTGACGACCATGTCGCGGTCGTCTTATAATTATAGGTGGTGATTTGAGGCACGGCCTGGCCATGTTGATGGCATATGTCATATACAGTGTGAGGGCCTTCGGCCCCCTTTCTTTGCTAATATGGGTGGAAATCCTGATTAATGTTTAGAAAGTCGCGGGTGGGTGGTAAGATCCTCGGTTACTTTGGAGACGGATAGATCTATCTTTGGGATTTCTCGATTAGATTTGGGAGTTATTACTTCGTTAATGATCCATCTTCCAGTGCCAGCTTGACCTCGCAATTAATTATCTACGAATTTAATGTGGGTTTCTCCTTATTCTACTGTGTCGGGCGAGTACCACAACGAGGCAGCGTCATGCTTACCTTCCCATGTTTTTACTTGTATGGGATGCAGAAAAAGCACAAACCTTTGTTGTGTTCGATTCGTGTTGCTACGAGACACAAAACATTACACAGTGAAGTAAATGTTGTTGGTTTCCTCACAATGTTTTGCTCAACCCCGAAGTATTCACAGCAACCACATACCTGAACAACCGCCCATCCTCTCTTTTCTCACTGCTAAAGCCGTGGTTTCCCCTGCCCTGTTTCGTTTTGGCTTTTATTTTCTGTTCGCATCGATCCGTGATAGAAATCGGGCCTTTTTTTTTCTCCTTCTTTTCGGAAGCCCAATGCACTATCCCGTCTCATGCCGGGAAGGCAAACGAAAGACGTGGTTGCCTTACAGTTACTGACCGAGACCCGAAGACCCAGACCGAATGAGCCTTTATATCCAAGCAATTTCTGGGTCCGATCAAGTTCATTCCGGGCCCGAACTTGCTTCCATACCTACCTACCTACCTAAGTAGGGAAATCTTGAAAAGTCTCGGGATCTAGGTAGCTTAGCATTACCTAGTTGGAAAGTACCTTTTGCTTCGGAAGGTAACATGGAAGGTTCAATTGATTCCTTCTTGATTGTGAATTTCAGGGCGCAAGGCTGCATGCATGACATGACGAACTCTCATTGAGCGTCAACGGGCATTTCTTCCTTCATCTAATATAGCAACCTAGGTAGCGAAAGCTGCATCGATACCTAACCAATAATTAGATAAGGCTGGTAAGGTAGCCTTGCGGTGTGTTGTCTACTCTGGACGGGAGCCACCTCAGTGCATCCGATTTTCCGGTCCGATAATAAGGTAGACTTGCTTCAAGTTGCAGGTCTGCAGTTCCCCGAGAGGGAGCTACAGACACGTCATAATGAACTTTTGTAGGACCGGGGAGGTTGGCTTGCTGTTGCCTGCCTAATTTACCCAGGTACCTTGTAGTGTAGCAAACTTTGTAGAATGGTATGTTAAACTTCTGGGGGAACACCTCGAGATGTCATTTAATAGAGTTAATAATAAATACAACTCCTCGTATATGTTCTCAGCAGGAATGCCCTGATGTGGGCATTCGGGAACTCTCATCTGTCTTGTCAAGAACATAAGCGGTCCCTATTGTCTTCCTTGTACGTAAGCCAGCACTGTGCCATTGGTATCACTCAGCACGTGGCCCCTTTCTTTTGGCCCGAGCCTCTCTACATGCAGATAGGTAAGTAGGCAATATTTGACTCCACTGACGACGATATGGCGAGGATCACGACCTGGCCAGAAAACTTCGAGACAACATGGAACCATCCCCTTCTGCTGCTTGGCGTTTTTTGTTGAGCTACAGAGGCGGCGACTGAAGGAACTAACTGCAGACATCACTGACAAATTGTGGGGATGTATCGGGCTGGTAGGGTGAAAATAAATGGAGGCTGATCGTTCTACTTTGTGGTACTTACTACGTTATAGTCTCTTTTGGCCCAACTTGGCTCACTGCCGAGGTCTGGTGGGCATTCACCAGTGGCCCCCGGGGCTGGAGCCGAAAAATGTTCATGATGCTGTCGGCACTCATAGCGGGAGTGAGGACTATATGGGAGGTGTTTGGTAAAGTGCTTGGTAGAGTGGCAACCAAGCCGATGTCGCTTATGCGGCGGATGGTAGGCTCTGGCCCTGTAAAGAAAGCCTGTAATCTTTTCTGTTTAATACTGATTGGATAAGAAGAACGGCGATTAATGTGTTGGCAAGTCCTTTGACTTATGTGAGTCGATTGCCGTATTCTGGAACGGATATTGACGGCTGAGACCAAGTTTGTTATTCGTAAAGATAACAAAAAACCTTTGTCTATAATTATCCATATTTTGGGAGCGCGTCCATTATCAGCTTTGTTTGTTACCAGAAAAGCATTGGATGTCGGACCAACGGGCAGAAAAACTGACTGCGACACATTAGTATTGGGATATCAAATGACCCCTCTATTTAAAACTGCAAGTTTATATCCTACAAGCGAGATCCGGCGATCTCGAGAAGCCCCTTTTATGCAGCCCCTTTTCACCGTTTCCCAGATTTGGGGAAGCACCCCACCGACCCCCCTTTTAGACCCTCCCAGTGAACGCCAACGCTTATGCCATGATGTGGATGGTATGAAGAAAAACAAGCCAAATGCCGACCTTTCATTTATCAGTCCAACTCCATGCTGTTGCCGACAGCTGCAATTCCTGCACTGATGGCAGCCACTTTTGAGGATTCCAGGCCAATGCCAACCTCCTTCTCGTCCTCAATAAACACACCGAGCCCTGCAAAGGCCTCGAACATGGCTCGCGACGTGTACTCGTCGAAGCTGTAGCCGCCCGTAACGTAATCCCGCGCAATGCGGAACTTGTCCAGCCACGGGACGTTGAGGTTCTCGTGCGTCTTGTATCTGCTCGGCACAAAGTCCATGCCGCCGAACGGGTCGTATGGGCCCTCGGCTGCCGCCTTCTTCTTCTCCTTGAGACCCCGAATCGACAGCCGGCCTACGTCTGCTGACGCTAGCGCTGCTGTCGCCGCCGTGCTGTTGCTGCTCGTAACCGCGTCGACCGCAGCGGCTGTAGCGCGGTTAGTCTGTCCACGCCGCTTCAGCTGCACGCGCTGACCCTCGGTCGCCTGCGCAAGACTATCAAGCTCTTGCTCTCTGCTCAAGGCCCGCTCGCGCTTCTCGTCTTCAGCCTCGCGGATGGCATCGATGCGCCTTTGACGTGCCGCCTCGCGCTCCGCAGCCAGCCGCCGCCGCGACATCTCATCGGCCTCACGGCCAGCCTTGCGATTGCGCTCAATGTCGGCCTTATGCTCGGCCTCCCACTGCTGCAGCTGGACCTCGGCCTCGTGGCGGCGCGCGTCGGTGCCCGACACCAGGTCGAATGTCAAGTCCTCCACCATCTGCAGATAGTTATTATAGTCGCGCAGCGTCTCAAAGTCATCCTCGGCTTGGTTGAACACGGCCGCCACGCGCTTGCGAATGTCCACCTCGCGCTCCACTTTCAAGTCGCCGAAGAAGGCCGCCCGGAACCCCCGCCGCCGCAGCGTCTTGTTGCACCCCGCGTACGGGCACTGGTTGGGGCCGTCGTTGAACAGCCGGTTCACGCAGTTGCTGCACATGGAGTGGTAGCACTCCGGGTTGATCAGGAACTCCATGTCCTTGTTAAGGTACCGGATCGTTTTGCAGACTGGGCACATGTCGTCGGAGCTGATGACGGGCATGGAGGCGGACGAGGAGCCGACCGTTCCCCCGGCCGCCGCGCCGCGAGAGCCGTGCGCGGCTTTGCGTGACATGGTGTCTGTCGGGACTGAAAGGAAACGTCGAGCAGCGTTGGTTGGATGGATGGATGGATGGATTCCGAGCCAGCGAATATCGGAGGGACACCTCAATCAACGTCGAAGGGTTGGGGATAAGATCCCGACTTCGTATCGAGCGAGAAACGACAGTCGTCTTGTTACCATAGAGGAGGTGGCTTGGTAATCGAGGTGGTGTCGATTTCTAATGCCAGTGTTATCGAGGACGACGCGAAGTTCAAAGAAAGCCTAAACAAATTCAGGCCAAGAAACAAGGCTGAAAGGAAATGGTCACTGACCGGGGTGTTTGGACTTGTGGGGCCTTGGATTTAGCGTCCACTAGTGCGGGGTGGTGTGCGAGGAGGGGGGCTTCACCCCGCCATCCCGTTCCTTTGTGTCAGCCTTCTTACTTGGATTTCCATGAGCTTCCAAAGCTTCTTCAGACAAAGATATCGGCCTCCCCTGTACCTGCCATAAATAAACATTAGGGACCCGAATTAACCATGTCTGATCAAGGTAAGTTTTCTTGAGCTTCTTCTTCATCCTCTTCATTTTAACCTGCCCCTCGACATTTGGTACAAAATTCAGGACCGCTGCTTCTTACCAAACAAGCAATCCACACCTTTTCCACCAACAATCTTGAGAGAAGACGAGCGAAAGGAGCTATTAACACACCATGTCCTCAGAACCGAACCCCGCGGAGGAGGCTGCCGCGCGCGCCAAGGAGCAGGCCGAGCAGGAGGCGCTTCCCTACAAGTGGCAGCAGACGATTGGGGACTTGGACGTGCAAATCACGGTGCCTGGAAACCTCAAGGGCCGGGATCTGGTGGTCGAGATCAAGAAGACATCCATATCTGCAGGCGTCAAGGGACAAGCGCCCATTGTCAAGGTAACATCCCCCCTACCCTTTCCCCTTTACTACGTCCTAGTAAACTAACCCCCACCCAATGTAGGGTGACCTCCCCCACGCGGTCAAAGTCGACGACAGCACATGGACTCTCGTCCCGGCGCCCGACGGAACCAAGACGATCGAGATCCACCTGGACAAGGCGAACAAGCTGGAGTGGTGGCCGCACGTGGTGACGGACGCGCCCAAGATCGACGTGACCAAGATTGTGCCCGAGAACAGCAAGCTGTCGGAGCTGGACGGAGAGACGCGCGGCATGGTGGAGAAGATGATGTACGACCAACGGCAGAAGGAGCTGGGCAAGCCGAGCAGCGACGAGCAAAAGAAGCTGGACATCCTCAAGAAGTTCCAGGACCAGCATCCCGAGATGGACTTTAGCAATGCCAAGTTTAGCTGAACGAGTCAAGAAAAAAACAACAAATAAATTATGGGCAGCGATTATTAGCATTGAGAAAATCTACATTTATAAATATGCCATGTTGTTGTTGCCGTGCCACATAATGGTGTTGCGTGGCACACATAGTCACTCCAAGGTTTGAAACTGAGTCGCCAGAAGGACCAACGTAGGCTGAATGAAATGAGGGAATCATCAAGTTTGCATTGTTATACACATGAAACCAATGATCAAAGATTGACTGTTGATCCCGCTGAATAGATGTAATGGGTGAAACGAACCGCCAACACCACAGAGGTACGATTGCCAAGGCAAAGGCGTCAGAGAGCCCATCTATTTGATCTTGGAACAGCCAATAATGAATACGCAGTGAATGAGCTGCAAACCATCAATTGTCATAACGGGGCGTTCCGTTGGTGGGTTGATTCGGGGAAGGTAATGGGGGCTGACGTTCATATAGCAGCTGCAAGGGTCCATGGCACCGGGCCTGTGAGCAACTACCTACCTACCTTTTGCAAGCCTGGGGGTGAGAGCATGGAATGGCGCTCAAAAAGGGTGATGCTAGTGATCACGGAATTTTGAAAGAGAAAAAGGGCACCACGCTAATTCAACTGGCTCAACTATGAGGCAACTTCTTAGCAGCAGCAGCAGCAGCTATGATGACCTGGCCAGCCGAGCGGCTTTGAACTTGCTCATCCGCTTGGGTCCACCCTCCTCTTCGTCGAGCGGGAGAATCTCTAGCTCTTCCTTTTTCAAGAAGCCGCCTTCTTTCTGAATCATCTTGTTTCGCAACCGGTTGTACTCAACCGCTGCGGCTTGGTATAGAAGTGTATCGTCCATGTCGTCGGGCTCTTTCGCCGCTGAAGTGGCGCTTCGCTCGACGATGGTGTCGGCCAAGGTCTGTCCCTCCGGCGGGGCAGGCTCCGTCTCATGTTCGGGCTCTGACCGGGTCTCGTTAAGAAACTTGACAGGTACTTGATGAGGGCCGAGGGGAAGCGTGGGTATGGCCGGGGCCGAAGCCTTTGCACTGCCAGCGCGTTCTTTCTTGAATCTTGACACCCGTTTCGGGGGTTCCGGTTCGTCCTCTGATTCATCCTCTACCTCCAAGGCAGTGGTCTTCTCCACGATATCACCAATAGGATTGGCAGTTGTCGCCTTCGGTCTGACCGGTAGAGCCGGACGAGACACAATTTCGTCTGCGATATCCAGCTCCGGGGCAAACTTGACGCTCTTCCTCTCCCGCGAGGCGGATTTGGGCGGATTTGGATCTGCAACTGGCGAATTAACGGCAATCCGCCCGATACCAGCAACGCCTTTGTTGTCGTCGGTCTTGGACTTGGGCTGCGCCGGCTCAACCGTGAAGGCAGACTTGACCCCGAGACGTTTCTCGAGCTCCTGCATGCGCTTAATATAATCATCAGTTATAACGCTGTGCTGAGAACGCCCAAGTTCATCCTCGTCGTCTTCATCTTCGTCAGTGATATCCCACTCCTCGTCGTCATCCGAGCCGCTTTCGTCGAGCTCGAGCTCGGCAACTACCGGGCCAATCTCTGACATGCCATACTGGAGCATTTGACGCCGGAGCTCGCTGTCCTCTGCTGACTCGTTGTCGGGAATCACCGCATTCGACAGGTCGATCGCTTCATTCTCTTTGGCCTTTTGCATACTCTGTTCTAGTCGCATGCGAGCCATCGACATTGGGGGCTCTGCGACTTCATGGCCTTCTTTCGTGTCATCGGAGAAGGAAACGTACTTTTTTGTGGTGGGTGACGGGCTGGGTCGATCGTCTTGAGAAGGAGGGATTGATGTCACGGCGACAGCCGGTATTGACTCGGCCACCGGCGCCTCCTCTTTCGCGTTGCTTGCAACTGGCGCTTGGTCCTGTGCCAAGTCGGGTAGTTCATTGATTCCCGCCGCTTTCTTGAAAGCCTCGAGAATCTTGGGCTGCATGTCGCTTCCAGCCTGCAGCCGGTAATTGATGACGTTGTCATCGTCGTCCAGCTCCTCAATAATGTCGGTGAGGGGTAAGCCGGTCTCCTCGTCAGCGCCGCCGTCAGGATACGCAACGACAATCGCGGCGGCAAGCTTGTTCTCCTCTGTCTCGAGCTGCTTCTTCAGCGTTTCAATGTTTCTCTCGACATAGTCTAAGCGCCTCGAGAGCAGACTGACGATCTTCTCCTGGTCTCTGAGATCGTTCTTGCCGAATATCTCGTTGATTTCTTTCTTGCTGAGTAGCTCGCTGTCTAGGTCACGGCGAATGCGGGCGAGCTCCTTTCGCGGAGGCGGATCCGACGGCAGCTGTTCAACCTCTTCTTTGAGGGCTGCATACTCGAGATACCATTTCTGCCAGTGTGTGAGAGAGGCGCGCAGTTGGTTTACTTTGCCCTCTAAAATCTGGACGTGCCGGTCAAGGGCGGAAAGGTGGTCTTTTGGTTGCTCCATTATTGCGATGAGGTTTGTTTGACAAACGATGCAAATACTAAAAGAGCCCAAACGATGTCGGGGGCCTAAAATAATTCCCACCCAAAGAGTGGCTTAGGTAATCATCTGTCCCCACAGCGCGTCTCAAAGCAACCACGAAGATACAGAGTTAATCAACATGACCAGAAATCCATGAAGAAAAAAGAACGCAAACTTGACGAGGAAGTCAGTTAAATGTGATTTTGATTCATTTCATATATTTGTTTGTATTTTACACGGCATATATACCGATGGTAGATTATCTGTGTGATATTGACAGACGATTAAATGTGCATTTATACGCCGTTATCCTCCCAGTGACAATGCTTTTTAACATGGGAGAGATGTATCTCTTTCGATGCTGGTTCTTGTCCATCATCCTCGTAAGGAGAAAAAGAGAGATCAATAAGACCAAAGATCCACGAAACAAAAGACCGCCCAAGTCTAATAAGCACAGGCGGCGAAACGTAATTGATGATGACCAGGCCTCGCGTATAAATGAAGTAGGCATTTCGTATTGCCGAAATTCGATTGACGGGGTATCAAACGCGCAAACGAAAAAGAAAAAAAGCTCGCTTCCCAACGGAACGGAACGCATGACGAAGGCTGAAAGATGGGTCAATCCATAGTAGATGTTTCAAAACAGTCGGTTCGGGCCGTAACCATGGCAAAGATATCCCATTCCCCAAGCTCCTCGGTACCAGGGTTTTGGGCTTCCCAAGGCTCAATCAAGACCCGCATCGAGAGCAAACACAACACGCGGGCGATTTTTGAATCGCTAGTATCCTGTCGGGCGCGGACGAGGCTGGATGCGTCTCCCGTCCAAAAACTGTGGGCTCTTAGAGTCATAGTAGAGATTTTTGGTCTGCTGTCTTTTCTTCTCCTCGAACGCCAATCGCTCCTCTTCATCAAGTGAGAACGCCTTCTTGAGCCATCCGAAAGCGCTGCGCTTCTTCTTTAAGCCGGCACCTGTCTTTCCCGTCCCATTCGTTGCTGTTGTCATATTACTCATCATACTCATGCCCATCGCAGACGGAGTGTTCCGCGGCGGCTGGCGGGAATGTGTGGTTCCCGCAGTATGCGGCCGTTGCTGTAAAGGGGAATATGGGCTTGCCTGAACTGGGCGGAAATATTGCTTGTCCGAGTGGGGCGACGGGAGTAGTCCTGGATGTATGTACGGGGGGGAGAAATCAGAAAGTGAGCGGTCGATGGAGGCAATCGAGTTGATCGAGTTCACGGGCGGCCGCTCCATATCAGATACATATGCTGAATCCGGAGAATGGTATACCCGAGGGGACTGGTACCGTGGTCGCTGATGATCCATCATGTCCGGCGGTGGAACTTGGATGGAATCTGGAGGCGTCGTCTTTAGTGAGACACGCTGTCTCAGTGTCGACTGATGTCGAGAGTGCATCTCATGATCCATTTCCGGCTCCGTCTCCAGGCCAGAGTCTGGCCTGGTGTCTATCCTCGGAACTGATTTTGGGTCAGGCCTAGCTCCAATTGCGACCAACTTCGGCTTGGATGGCTGCGTCCTCAGCCGTGCATGTTCGTATCTGGGCTGCTCGAACCCGCGCTCAATATATGGTTCGAATTCGGATCCTGGCCTGAGGTCGACCTTGATCTCGACCTTCGACTCCACTCTGTGCTCGGCTCTATATTCGGTTCTATGCTCGGATCTAGGCTCGACCTTGGGCGCAGGTTTGTGTTCAACTCTAGGTGGAACTCGGATTTGGGTGACTTGTGTGATTTGTGGTGGCTCCAGCAGCTGGCGCCTCGGACTTTCGAACGACGGCGCTGGTGACTCCATTCTAGGTTTCGTAAGTTCTGCCCTAGGCTTGGGTATATCGTTGACAATAAAGGGGGATGGTAGTGGCGATGGTGGTTGTGGTGTATAGGTTCGTGGTTGTAGTATGTATAGGGTAGGTGGTTCCTCCTCCGCCTCCTCCACCTCCTCCATCTCCTCCATCTGCTCCTCTTTTTCATCTTCGTCCTCGTCTACCTCAATTAGAGGTTCTTGCGGCGGGGGTGGACGCTCAGAAAGTCGTCGAGGGTTGCGAGCTGGGGGTGCCTGAGGTGCTGGCTCTGGTTTCCCCTCCTCCAATGGTATTTCCTTCGTTTGAGCCTCATGTGCCTCTCGTACGACTAGTGCCGGCGCCTCCTGATGATCGGACCTATGGAGAGATTCCCCGTCTATCTGAATGTCCAGAAAAGACATGGGCTCGTACGGTTTTATCGTGCTTAATCGAAGGGATAGTCGAGGGGGGGAGTTTGCTATCCGAGGGCCCGGAGTTGTCGGGGGTGTCGTGATGGATGACGACGCATTTGAAGCTTGAGGGCTGTGCCCTGGGGATGAATAGGGCTGGATGCTGAACTTTTCAGGGCGTTAGCAATGACATACTCGCAACTAAACATGGCCTGGAAGCGAAGTAAAAGATGAGGGCCTACCCTTGTTCTGCGGCTGACCTCACCGGCCTTCCGTTCAATGTCGGAGACCATTGCAGTCAATCTGCCAATAAGAGCAGTGAGAGCATTTGCCTTTAACTGCAGATCAAGGAACGCATTGTACCACCCGTCCGTATTCCCTTTCATCGCGTCAAAGATATCGATCATGTCGGGACGTTCTTGTCGCCACCGCCCATGTCTCTCATCACCCAGGTAAAATGTGAACTCTCTTGTCGAGTTGACGCCCTCGTCGAGGTCTTCGGTAATCTGCCGGGTTGCGACATCCGTGCGCGCCAGGATGTGCTCGATCTTCTGGTTGCCCTCGAGTATCTGTAGACGGAAGTTGCGATCCTCCAACATTTGCTCGAAAACCTCCATATTGTTCATAGGCAACTTCAGGTGGTCAATTCGGTCCTTCAAATCCTTGGTCGCGAGGGCGAGGTCCTCGAGGGTGGTTTCGAGAAACTCGTCCACCTCGTCGATGTGCCCCTGCAGAATCGAAACGACGGAGATCTGGCTGTTAGCCATGCCGTTGAGCAGCAAGTAGACGCCGAAGGAGATCTGGGCCATCAGCCTGCGCAGCTCGTGGTTTTTCTGTCCGGGCCGAAAACGCCATTGCGGCGCGGGGGGGCCGTCCGACTTGGCCTGGTCGAGCAGAGCGTCGCGTCGGGCTTTGGCGTCGCCGGTCCGCAATTTAGGCTTTGGCGTGGCAGCGCCAGTAGTTGCTTCGATTAGGGACTCGGCAAAGGCATCCTGCATGGACGGAATGGGATGGCGGGGTGCGGGAGGCGGCTGTGAGTCTTCGGGTTTCGGCTTCCGGCGCAACACCAGATCCGGCTCCGTGTCCGAGTCGTCCATGATGGGATCGGCACCCACGGATCCCCCGTCGGGAACGAACATGAAAGGAAACTCGGAATGGCGTGCCGAGGGGTGGCGTACAGAGGTCATTGTGGGCGGATGTGTGCGCGGTCGAGTAGTGTATTTCTCCTCAAGACAGCATCGAGGGGCTCTGAAGGCCAGCGACCATTGGCTCGCAGATTAGTGCGGCGACCGACAGGAACGCGTGGTATGAGCTGGGGCGGTTTGTCCGTCCGCGCGGGTCCCTGTGTTAAAGCTTTGTGTGATTCCAGCAAACACTAGCCAAAACAAGAATAAAGAAAATAAATGACAGATTCGATCTGTAGGATCAAGTCGAATACGCAATGGCAATAGCTGTCGTCATGTGGTTCGACGAGGGTTTGGCGTAGAGGGCGAGTTTACGACGACGGTGACCCAGTCGTCAAAACGAACTCAGATTCATCCACGCCCTGCGGCGTGCAACATACTTTATGTCGTCGAACCCCAAAAATGCCGTTGGGGTATCGTCCTGTGAATGGACAAGGGGAAAAAGGGGCAAACTCGGAAATAAATTCTGCCTGAGCTGTAATAAGATGGTTATAAAAGTGAGGTGGTCCAAAATGCTCCGAGAAGCTTTGGGGTGTCAGATTATTGCGGAGAAGGTGACGAGGCTGAGAGAGAGAGAGAGAGAGTCGGATTGGCGTTTTGCGAAGGACCCCGTTTGTTTTGAGATGAGTGTCAGGATGGACCAGGCAGACAAGCAAACCGAGAGACGGAGAGAGAAACAAGCTTGGGGGAGGAGAGTGGTCAAAAACCAAACACTAATGCGATTGCGACCGAGGTAAGACTAAGACTGGTGGAGGATGCAGTTGATGGAAGGACGATTATTGAAAGTTGGGTACATTCTGGGAAATACGGGTGGTGGTAAGGTGATATTGGAACCAAGCATCGTCCGGGCCAACCATCCATAACAGGAGAGATGGAAAAATCCAGTCCAGACTATCGACGGGTGCATCTGCCACCAAGTCCCCGGTGTGCTGGGCGCAGACGCCTGGCTCTCCTGGGCTGGGTTCCATTGCCATGCAATGTCGTGGCACGCACATGGACGACGCCACAGCGACCCTTGGGCTCCTGTGAACAATAGCGTGGACGCTGGCCTGTCATTGGGGACCCTCCCGAGGAGCCCAAGGAGAGCCCCAGGGGGATTCCTTCCTTCGTGGGAATCCCATGCATCGCTAAGGATAATAAGCCCTAGAGCCTGGAAGGCGCTCCCGTCATCCAATCTTTTGGCCGACCGATCGCTCGGCCAGGGCAGGTTGAAATCCGATTTCTTGTCCCCTTATGTTAAAGTTGTATCGTGACTGTCATCGAGCCAGGAAAACAGACACGGGAAGGGCGGCCTCGAACCTGGAATTGACAGCTGTCTAATACCGCGTAAATTGATCTAAATGTCCTTTCCTCCACCCGTCTCGCAGACCAGGTTGACGGCGCTCGGATTGTTCATTATCCATCCAGGCGCCCCAAGCCCCTCCCAAGCCCCTCCCAAGCCAAAGGCAGGCTGCCAACCGCGGTTCTCCTCATGCGGGGGTTGATGTGAGTAGTAGCCGTACTCAGATCCAGCACAGTTAAGAGGAACAGCATGTTGCCGTGATATCTCTGGGTTGAATTCAATCAACTTGTTGGTTTTCATCCTCAATCATGCAAGTCTCTCAGACTCGATTTATTTGCCTTCATAATGGCCCAATACTGCTCAAGTCTCTCTCAAGGGATTGAGTGCCCCCCGTCGTGCAATTGGGGGAATGCATCCACGGATTCAAGGTGTCTGCTAGCTGTGCTTGGCAGTGTTCATGGAGTCACAAGGGGATGGCTGGAGGGGCCGAAATGGAAACACCCCCTGTCGCAACTTACTCTAATCCGTAATGTCCGCCTCCTTTTCTTTACAGATTTCCCTTCAAAGGACGCACGCCTTCATGATATGAATGAAATGGTTTGCATCTGGCAGGCTCGCTATCACGAGAATCACTATCACTGATCCCAGCTACAAAATTCTCAATACGAAAGAAAAACTGTTGTGTTCTGACATGGAGCGCGCAATATTGAGTCCGATGGGCTGCCGACGTTTGCATATTCACCTTCGTGTTGGACCATATTCCTATCACCCTGCACATACTCCGTTCGCAAACATACCGTATGTATGTACATTGTACATCCACAACTCCACATGCACTGCAGCCGCCTGGGTGGGTGGCCCCTTACCTTACACAGCAGTATTATTGACTTCTGCATGTGTTGTTGCGTTTCCAGCCGTGCTGCTTATTAGCTCTCGCTCTCGCTGTCACACTGGGCACCTTCAGGCCTCTGCCAGAAATCTTGCTTGAACAGCACGGAGATGAGCTGACCATCGAGACTAGCCATAAAACTCAACGCTCCTGCCAACGTCTCCCCCAGAGTGGTCCCAACTCTAATTAACTCTATTTTCCTTCAAGTCACACCGTCGGGGTCTTGATAATGGTTGGAGTTGGCAGGTGCAATTTGGGATGAGGTAGAAGCCGCGTCTCCCTCTTTGACTTCATATTTGTCGCTGATTGGTGCAGATGCAGCTGTTTGACAACCAGAGCAGATGGGGTCGATAATACCACGCACACACACCGCACCTTCCCCATCGTCCCCTCAAAGCAACTGATTGGGTATTCGGCGGGCCTTTTGGTGTGAGTCTTTGACAGTTTAACACCGGAATTTTGTCTGGTCGTTGTCTGCCGGCTTGGCTTTCACCAACCAAGTCGAGTCAATGTTTGCGGAGTACGGACACTGTGTACTTCGTACCACCGATCGAGACCGCCATTCCCAATCCTCCAGCAACTCAATGCGTACGTCTATGCAGGCGGTGTGTTTGTACGCTGGACATGGCGTTTGCCCGTATCTTTCTTCCAAAGGGGCTGGCGCCTCAATGAGGGGTGATAAGGTGATAATCAGTATCCTCTGGGCCTCTGCATTTTGCTGATCCCGAGTCCCAGCAATGGGCGGGACCTTGGGGGCCCAAGAGTGCCATCCCCCAAAAGCAATCAGACAAACAGCATCCGCCCCACAGCATCGCGACTTTGCTTGCGATGAGCTCGAGGTTGTCGTAATCGATGGGGCTCCTCGTTTCATCTCCCCTGCCCTCGCACCATGTTCGGGGTTTCTCGAAGCCTTTGTTTGCCTGTTTTCGAGTGCAACTGTTTCCAGGATCGTGGAACAGCCAAGGTATCATTCACGGGCCCCAGGTGCGATACACTACTCTAGTTTAGCTGCATGTACTCTCTACTCGTTTCAACGCCGTCAAGAGGTAGGGAGGTAGGTAATGACACTTTTCACTAGTCCCATCAGGCCTTCGTCTCAGCTCCACGGCTTATTAACCATCAACTTAGAACACACATGTTGGAGGGAATAAAAATCGGATTGAGGAAACTACAACTTGCGACACTGGCTTGTGTGCCTTCGTTTTATATCCAACTAAACATACTCTACTTATTAAAAGGCTGACAAAGATGTTAGCGGGCACTGCCGTGAGCGTCAGAATAACCGAAGCCTGCACGGGATCTTCCATTTAGTGAAGAAGGCACCCCCGGTCATCAGCCGCTTTCTACCAACTGGAATCGGCCAATGCCTTCCCTGGCCGGAACGCCAAGACCTTGACCAGTGAATGAAAGGACCATTTTCCTGGGCTCGCATTTTGGGTTTCGATCTCCAAGATCTATGCGACCTCAAGAAGGGCCTTCTAGCCCCAACCTTGGCCTCAGTGCTATCTCGGCATCAATCTTTCCTTAGGCATCTCCTGTCACTCTCCTTTTCCTTTTCTTTTCAAGAAAGAAACCCCATTATCCACCATGGCCAAAGGACCATTTGCTTTTAGTACTGACCTCTGGGACCCGTCTCATCGCTTCGAGACGTCCTGGCTATTGTCACCCTGGGTGCTGTTCCTTTTACGGGCACTGTTTGTAAGTCAACCATCTCACCTAACCAGAGCCCGAAGCGCCCTATCCAAGCCGTCTTCCCCACGAATCCAGCAGTCATCATCCCTGGTGCCCTTTCTCCAGCAGTGAACAGTCTGCATGGATGGCTACTGGACTGACTGTTTAACACAACCCCTATTTCTAGTCCCTATACATCTTGACAACTCTCGTTTTCGTCCTGGTTTGGAGATGCGTCAACGACGATACTCACTGCGCTGCCGCGGAGAAACAATTCAGCTACTTCACCACGCTCACGTACTGGGGACTCGGCTTCTACTTTCTCGCGTCAGCAATCCACACCTTCACTTACGCGCGGTCTGGCGTGCCGCTGCTAGCGCGCTTCCCACGTCCTTTGCAGGCCCTGCACTCGGCGTACTACACCACTGTGGTTGTCTATCCGTTCGTCGTGACGATTGTGTTTTGGGGACGCCTCTACAAGGGTCCCTGGTTTCCCCTCAAGTTCGATGGCTGGAGCAACATCTCGCAGCACGCCATGAACAGCGCCTTCGCCCTCTTCGAGATCGTCTTCCCGCGCACCGACCCGCCGCCCCTCGCGCACATGATATGGCTCATCCTCGTGCTCGCCCTGTATCTAGGCCTGGCGTACCTGACGCACGCCACTAAGGACTTCTACCCATACGACTTCCTGGACCCCGAGAAGCAGCATGGCTTCGTGGCCGCTTATGTGTTTGGTATTGCGGTAGGGGCGTTGATCCTTTTTGGCATCGCTTGGGGCTTGATACGGTTGCGCAAGTTCATCACCGAGGCCAAGATGGGCAGGGAGGGCAAGTTTGCGAGACAGCCGCTTCATAGAGGCACCGACCGTCGTACTGGAGAGGACGATCTGGAACTCTCGCCGCCAAAGGAGTGGTGAAAGAACAGACAAACAACCAGGCAAAACATCCGGACGTGTATATATAGCTTTGCTGCTTTTGCTCATACCACTTTGTCGGGTACAAATTGGTATCCGGGAGCGTTTTTAATATAATTGGATATTAATATTTCTGAAGTATCTCAATCTGTTGTACAGAGTGCTGCTCATGAATGCAAGTTATCGCGTAGGTATGTTGGATGTACGTACCCTTATAATAAGAAAACAAAGTCGTACATTTGTCGAACCCAAAGAATCTCTCTCACTTCCTCGGCGGGACATGAGAAAAAATCTCCGTTTAAACGGCTGTGATGGGCTAAGCAGCCTCCCGAGGCAATATGTGTGTAATACCTACCTACCTAGTGAACGTGTTGGCCAGCATCATTGCCATACCTGCCACAAAGAGTCGGTTGACAATAAAAAACCCCGAACACGCCGGGCAACACATTCCTTTGATTTTAACGAGTGACTAAGCGGGCAAGGGGTGGGGGGCAAAGGAGTGAGCAGGGACGGAAGCCGAACAAAGGGGCACCTGGTTTATTTTGTTCGGTTTGCCGGCTCCCGTCTAGAAGTTGTATACCTTGGTATATGTACATACAAACAAATACAGAAACACATACAGAAAGCGAGACAAAAACACTATATACAAGATAATATAAACGTTCGCTGTTTCGCTCGATATTCTTTTGTTTTCTTTTGGTCTAATAAAATTCTGCCAGTTTTCGCTCAAACCCACCGCCACCCACGTTCGTTTAGCACTTCATCGCAATGCCTTTTCTCAACTCCGATTCACGGACCTCAAACATGATCTGGATGCCGACAAACAGCGAGGCGCATGCTGTGACAAGGAATATAAGGCCTATGATTTGTACCACATGTTAGAATTCGCTTTCCACCGGTGATGGGGAGGAAAATCAGGGGAAAAGAGCGTGATATAACATACCAGAGTAATCATATAGTATCCCCCGAATGATACTTTGCAGGCCGTCCCAGCCAACAGCGAACCCGACGAGGTTGGCCGAAATCATCATGAGCACATTGGCCACGCCGCCAGCACAGCATAGCATCCGGTAGGCCGTTGGACGACTTTCCCACTTTCGGCGAGGGAAGATGTAGCTAGCGGCAATTTCGGGCAGGAAAAAGAAGACGATGAGCCAGCCCCAGATGAGCAGGTTCAGCTGGATGTCGTGCCACATGGCGACAAAGGTGAAGACCATGAGATAGGTGACGATGGAGCGCGCCGACTCACGCCAGGAGCGGAAGTTGGCGCCGCCGAGCGGGATGTAGATGTAGCGCAGCAGCCAGCGGTAGTATGAGCGGTGCCAGGCGCGCCAGAATGACAGGGTGCTGTAGTTGTTGCTGACGCAGCGCAGCATGTTCTCGGGAGGGTCGACGCTGTCAACGAGGGCCCACAGGCGGAACAGGCGCCACGGCAGTAGCAGCTTCAACCAAACGATGTGCAAGTTGAAAAGGGAGAGAAGGCTGGTCTGCGCCGCCGTGTACGAGCTCCAGTCGGCGCCCGCCTTAGAAATGGCACCCACGTAGTCATAGTGCAGCAACACCTCCATGCACAGCAGCACGAGCAGGAAGCGTATGCCATACCGCACCGTCCGCGCTGTCTCAATGCTGGCTGGCCGGTATCGCGACTGTGAGATGTAGTCGTTGAAGGTAATGATGGGCCCTGTAAGATACAGAGGCGCATATATGGCATATCCGACATAATTTCGGAAACAGTAATCTGCCGGTGCCGCAGAAATGCTGACACGATCGCGCTCAGAGAGGTTGGCAGGGTCTAGTTGTTTCTTCTTTGGGGTATCAGTTTATCGAAGACTCGCCGTGACCATAACCGACTGCCTTGCCGCGAAGGGAGAACGTACCTCGAGGGGACTTGAAGCACGCGAGTTCAGACTCCAATAGTAATCAAGGTTGAAGCTGACCAGGCGGAGGATGGTGATGTTGAAGAGGATCTGCCATCGGCTCATGATGCCTCCATGGTTATCCAGCCACTCACCCAGCCTGACTAGAGCGGAAGGGTCCGATATCAGAAGCCCATCAACTGAAGAGCTAGTAAAGAGCAGGGCAATGCTGCGGAACTTGTAGCCTGTACATAGCTCGTTGGCGAACAAAACGCAGATATTAAACACCCACGTTACCACTGGTATATACTTTCTCGGCAGGCCCCCTGTGGCGATCTTGAAGTTGAGGAACAGGATCAACAGGATCTTGGCGGCCGAGAACCCATGAAGAGCGATGAGATAAATTATGGCAAAGACGTAGTCAAACGACGTTCGTTGCCGCAGGCGAGCATCCGCAGCGTCGGGGGATCCTGCCCTCGCGCCGCTGGGAAGGGGGTAAACTGCCTCCCAAACCCGTCGCAACAGCGGGTGGAACACCAGCAGAAGCCCCATGAACGGGAGGTTGTTCCGAAAGGTAGAGTACTGAGCATCGGACACATCCTAAAGAGAAAGATTTACGTTCAGAGACTGAGCATCCAAGATACACAGGCAACGCAATAGCGGCTTACGATCTTGCGGCCGGGAATCCAGCCCGGCGAAAGGAAGCGCTCGTATTTTCCATATCTTGGGTCGGATGCTAATAACGTCCATAAAGATCAACATCGGGAATTCTACACCCCTCAGCCCACCCAGTATAAAAACACGGCCCTCCTGGGATAAAAGTTGACAGGGGGCGCACGTACGTCGTGACACATTATAGGTGACCCAGAACATGGATGGGATGATGAAGGAGAGCAGCAGATAATATAGATAGAACTCTGGGGTGGCCCATTTTGACGGCTGGGAGCGCTTGTCGGCCTTCGTGGTATTTTGAGCGTCGTCTCTCTTGCCGTTGCCGCCGTTGCGGGCGTCGATGACAGCCCTGTAGGGGACGGCTGAGGGCGTGGTGAAGCGGGTGTCGAGCGTATCGAGGTCATACATGCGCCCGACGAAGGAGAGGAGGCCGCGCGCCATTTTGGAATGGGTCGACAGGATTTTGGTCGTCTTATAACATTGTCGCGTAAATGGAGGTGTCGCAAGTCGAGATAAAGTTGAGAGCGGCTGCGACCAAATAGTCAATTGGCTTTCTTCGTTTTTGTGGTGTCTTGTCGTCTGATGTCGTTAGGAGCTAGTCCAGGGGTTCGCCGCTCAGCTGGGGTCCAACGACAGCGAGCGACGCTGCGGCTGAAGCTGGGGCCGAGGCAAAGTGGAGTAGTTCTAGTGGGGCAGCTGGGGGCAGCCAACGGTGTGCCTTGGCAGCTAGCCCCTGGATTGCATAAGTATCATTCAACGTTGTTCGAAGAAGTCTCCATACCTAGGTAGGTAGTTACAGTTCGACACTCCCATTAATTTTTTTTATTTCTCTTTTTATTCTCGCGATGAAAGTATCCAGTTTAGAGAGTACTGCTAAACCTTCCCGCAGTACCAGGGGCGCTCCTTCCATTCGCACTTCCTTCAAACACTCGAGTCACCTTGTGGAGTATGACGTTATAACCTGGAAGTAACAAACAATAAAAAAGACTTCTACATACTCGTTAAGATGGAAGGTACCACCAGTCTCACAAAATGCAGTAGGTTGTAACTTTTCGGAACCCTGTGGGCTGCTGCATTTCCAGGGTTTCCACATACCTAGGTAAGTACCTGAGCTTTCGGTCACCTGCCGCTGGCTCATCAAGTATCATGTAGCTATCCGTCCATATCCATCTTTTCGTCCATCTGATTGTATTTCGCGTCCAAACAAACCAATAACTCAAAATTGGCCAAGTCTATATGTAGGACCACTCGATGACTTGAGAAGCAATCAATTCCGCACCACCTTTCTTTCTTCTAGAACTTCATATCGATCTGTCTACAGAATTCACTTTCACTTTCCGCAAACCAACGCGAGAGACCCAATCAACAACAATACTGCCATGGCGCCGAGCGACAGCAGCGGTGACGGTGACAGTCCCAATAGCTTGAAGCGCAGCTTGGAGTCCCGCGTGAGCCCGCCGCCCTTGAAACGGCAGAGACATGGTCAGGCAGAGGGTGACACATCCGCAGAGGAAGACAGACTTCAGCGCCAGCGCACGGATGGGGCCTCAGTCTCGGCCGCCATCGAGGCTGACGACATTGTAATTCCCGATCCCTCGATAGTTCTTAGCCAGCTCCTCTCCGAAGCTGCTGCACGGCGTGATCCCAGCCCACAGGCCCCTCGCATCTCTATCGCGGCGTATAAAGCCCTGTACGACTCGGCGCTCAACCATCCTCGCGGGGCGCACTTTGTGATCCACCAACACGACCACCCCATTGCTGGCATGCATTACGACTTGCGCCTTCAGATCAACGGCACAAGCTCGGCGAGCTGGGCTATCATGTATGGTCTACCTGGCAACCCCGACAGCGCCCACCCAAACCGTACCGCCACCGAGACTCGTGTACACTGCCTCTGGAATCATCTGGTTGAGACGGCTAGCACTTCTACTGGCAGTCTCCTGATCGGGATACCGGCACCTATTGTGTGCTTCCACGGCTGAAGAAGAACCGTGAGCCTAACCCAGATGCCGAACCTATCAGTAGCGATGATGAATCTCGCCGCAGCCGTCGTCATGCCCCTAATGCACCAGCTGCCGTGACAGAACAGCAAAAGCTCCATGCTGCCTTTGCAACAAGAAAGATTCGGCTCAAGCTAAACGGTGCACGTCTACCCCAGCCGTATATAGTCAACCTACGTTTGAACAAGAGTGAGGATGCAGCGGCAAGGTCCAAGGCCATCAGGGCAGCAGCGGTGCCAGGAAAGCGACGGCGACGATGGACGAAAGAGGAGGCCTCTCTTTACGAAACAAGCAGCAGTAGCAGCTCCTCTGAATCTGAGATGCCGGGTGATGCCATCAATCCGAACAAAATAAAGGGATATGGAAAGGCAGGAGAATCAGACCTATCTGCAGATGCGCGCGGGCTGCAACAGCTCGATGAAGAGTATACCAGGAAGTACAACGCATATCCGGGAGCCAGCAACACGATCGGGAGCGCTTATCAGCGAAAATGGTATCTTTCTATTGATAAAACTGCGTGTGGCTTTACACAACATCGCAAAGGGGCAGGCGGAAGTACTGCTGTCTCGAAGGACCAATGCGAGACTCAGCAGCAGCAACCAGTCCCGGGAAGAGGAGACGGACTTGTACTTTCTCGGTCCTTTTCGCCTCATCTGGACTATCCTTTCTACGTCAAAGGCCCAGAGCACGAGACTAGCATAGTCACTGGACGGCTGAGCAAAGATATTTTTGAAGACGAGAAGGCCGATGAGTTTATAGGGAGAGGAGGATGGTGGCCGGTGTTGAATTGAGTTTTCATCACAGGTGTTTACTAACTCTTTATGGGGTTTGGAGTCATCTTGGAATGGGACATATTTACAGCATGCCGGCATAGAAAGAAGGAGGGAAAGAGGGGAAATTTGCTACTAATTACTGCGTTCAAGAGGATGGGGAGGGAGATAAAGGAGAAGTAAACGCTACGTCTGTTTTGCGGGTTTTTATTGACATGTTGGTACCACGAAGGGATGGTGACTATGTACGCGAAATTCATTCACGGCATTTAAAACATTTATTTACAACAGAAAGCAACAAACCTATTTTCTTTTGTCCCCTTTCTCTCCTCGCGGTTTACTTCTCTCGTCATGCTCGCAATATCTAAGACAACAGACAGGGTCTTTCTTGCCCTCCATCTAAGGAGTCCAAGTCGGCACGCTGCTCGGCCCAGTCGGCGTCTCGTTGATGGCATCGTTGCCGCGCGCGCACCCGCTCTTGGCCGTGATGGCCGCTGGGCAGGCCACCTGCTTGAACGACACCGACGGGTTGTCGGCGCCCTGGAACCAGTCGAACCGCCAGTTGCATCCGGCCTTGAGCGCATTGGGAAACCCGGCGCAGTCGCTCTTGGACTTGATCCCGCCGTACCGCTCGCCCCACCCGTTGCTTGGGGCGCCGTATTGGCTTGTGCATGCTTTATTTGGTTCAGTTAGTTACCTACGGGTTTTTGGGTGAAGATGGAAGGGGAGATATAAAAAAGTAAGTAACGAACCATTGAATATCCCCACGCCGCCGCCCGGAATTGCAATATCAAAGTGGTTGTTCCCTAGATCACCGCCCGTGTTGGTCGCTTGCACAATCATCTTCTTGCCCTGGACGGCGCCGCTCGTGAAGGTCAGCTCGTAGCACGCGCAGCACCACGCGGCTTCGTTGCTGTTGGCAATGTTGACGGCCGCCCACCCGTACGCCATGGTCTCGTTAATCGCCCACGGAGACTGCGTGCTGCACATGAAGGCGCTCCCGCCGCTGTCGCACCCCGACTTGGTGCTGCCTCCGTCGTTGAGTGGTTGGTCCGACTTGGAGCAGGTCTTTACCGGGTTGGGGGCGTTGCCCTTTTTGGCCCAGCCGCACGAAGGTTTGCTTTATATGATGGCAAGAGGTTAGTGACTTTGACCCCCTTTTTAAAAACATTTCTTTGTTGATCTCTCTCTTTTTGGTATGGTTTTGGGGTTGTTTTCTTTCGACATTGATGATGTTCCTCCCCCCCTTTCGAAATGGGTATATAGGTAAACATACCAGCAATCCCAGTACCGTGTCGTCTTTCCATTGCCAGACGAGCCTTGGCCGGCGACAGCCTCGAGATAAAAGGGAAGGAGCGCAACCAGCGTGGTGAGTGACAGACGCATCGTTGCGGGTGTGTTGTTGAATGTTTTGAGACGGAGGTAATGATGGGTAGAGGTACGGAAATCGGGCAAACAACAGACAGTCTTGCAAAGGGTATAAAATATAAATCTTATATTTACACTTGCTAAGAGAGTCTCGAAGTATAACAACAGAAGAAGAAGAAGAAGAAGAAGAGAAGAGAAGAAGTGGATCGACAGACAGACAATTCAGACTTCCTTTACCCTTCTTATTTTTAACAGGAACCAGAAACAGAATTCCACCTGGGAATGGAAAGGAATCAGACGCGCGCGCGCGCGCGCGCCCACGAATTTATACTACAGATCTACCTACCATCCATCGTTTTAACAAAACACCCCCCAAGACCCGGTCCTGGTCACTAGCTTCTCTCAGCAGGATAAATACCCTCCCGTGTTTTCCAAATGAAAAAAAAATCTCCACATGGAGATAGGCCCAAAAGGACCGGCCGGGTAGTAATTAGATGAATGAGTGCGGCTTGGATGGTGTGTTCTCTGGGAAAATATCAGGCGAGGCGGAGATTTCCAGAAAAGGGGAAAACAGCAAATACAATTATCGATCGGCAGGAGTTCCTGAGGAGTGTTCGTTAGTTTTTCCCTCGCTCGTAATGAGCCGTGTCTGCTCTTTGGGGTTTGTTTTCCCGCCAAATCGTTCGTTAGAGCCAGCGGGTGACGATTTATATTAGACAACTTCCCCGCACGAAGAGGTTTATACTATATATTTGGGGGCATATATATATATAACTATATATATATATATATAAACTTGGTGATCCTAGTGTGGAGAAATGGATCATAAACAAGCTTATATTGATTGCACCCCCTTTCGATAATCTCATATTAAAAGGTCTGGAGTTGACGACAATAGGCGAGCGGACACAAAAAAGTGCTCCAATCGTGCCGAGTACCTTCACCACTAGTATCAAGACCAAGAGGGGGATAAAAACTCGCATCCTTTCATTGAGAGCCCAGGTTCAACGTGTACTACTACCTATCTGATCTCTTATCGTCTCCTAGACAGCAAATGTTAGATTTCGGGCTCTTGAAGAGAGGAACCTCTGATGTCGTCTCCAGCATTCATTCTGCAGCCACGACAATACAAACATCTGTCAAAGGGTGGGAACTACTTAGAATCCCCAGCCTCGGCGCTCTCCACGCTCCTCACCGTTGTCCTCTTCTTCTCCTCGGCTCTCCTCAAATGCGTCCGAGGCCTGCCGGGCAATATTCTCGAAGAAGCCACCGCCGGAGCTCTCCTCCGGCTCCTCCTCACGGCGGCCGTAACCACCACCGCCACCATAGCTCTCCTCCGGCTCCTGCTCTACTTCGCGGCGGCCATAGCCTCCACCGCCGCCGTAGCTGCTTTCCTCGGAACGCTCTTCACGGCGACCGTAACCTCCGCCGCCACCACCGTAGCTGGTCTCTTCGGTGGACTCTTCAGTGCGACCGTAACCCTCACCGCCTCCGTAGCTGGTCTCCTCGGTACGCTCTTCACGGTGGTGCTGTCGGCCACCACCATAGGTCGTTTCGGAGGTCTGTTCATACCCAGAGGCTTCTCCACGGCGGCCACCCTCACCTTCCTCTTGCTCAGTCCGACGGTACTCGGAGCGCCCGCCGCCTCCCGAGTATTGCGTCTCTGAATACTCAGCTTGGGCGTAGCTATTATCGTGGCGCCCATACTGGGTAGTAGTCTGCTGGTAGTCGCCGTCATCAGTGCGGCCGCTTGATTGGTAGGTGCTGGTCTCTTCCTTCCTGAAGCCACCACCGAGCATGTTACCAACGCCGCTGAGGAAACCTCCCAGCCCACCCTCATTTTTGCTGCCGCCACCGCCGATGTTACCCAGGCCGGCCTGCTGTCCAATGTTATTGAAACCGGACTTGACGCCCCCCATGATGGCTCCTACAGCGGCGCCAGCAATTTTATCCTCCATAGTCTCATTCTCACTACCCTTGAAGTTCTTTTGCATGCCCAGCTTCTTACCACAGCCATGGCCGGTATCGTGGACGCCCTCCTTGTGGTTCTGGCCTGCCTTGACTCCCCTACGGCTCAGCTTGCCACGGTACTCCTGCTTTTGACCCTCGTCCATCTGCTCCCACCATCCCTTGACAGATTCGAAGATGATGGCGCGGCCCTCGGTGGCGCCGTCATTGCCCCTATTAACCTGGGCGGGATGATGCAGAACGCCATAGATGATCTTGTTCAGAAGAGTGTTGACATCAACGTTGTGGTCATCCCAGGCCGCCATGAGTTGGGGGACAACCCAGGTCACAACCTTTGAGGCGGTTTGGCCAGCAATCTCGTTGAGAATCTAACCATTTATTAGCTCACTGTCAATCTCAAGCAAGTCGGTGATTGGCATCTTACGTTGGAAAAGTGATCCTTAGAGAGCATAGAATGGGTTGGGTCAGAGGACGAGTCATCGTCGAACACAATCAGCTGCTCATTCTTGCTGCTTTCGATAATCTCAGAGGCACCCGTCGCAAGCTCGTTCTTGACCTGATCAATGACAGGGATAATGAAGGGGGCAATGATCGAAAAGACGAAGACGGAGAGCTGCTCCTCCAACTGCTCGATGATCTTGGGGAGGATGGGGATCTCCGAGATGGCTTTCGAGATGGTCTGGAGAAGATCGTCGTGGAACTCAATCGCAGGCATGATTTGCTTGAAAACATCCTGGATGTACCTTGTGAACTCCTCGGGATTGCGCGGTGAGACCTTCACATTCTCCAGTTGAGAGGAGGCTGCATTATTCTGGATCTGCTCCATCTTCTGCTTCTTGTCGTCGCCACCAAACAGACCATCGGGAATCTTATCCAACAAGTTGCGGAGGATGCTGGTGTCGGCGTGCTTGCTTTCCTGGAGAGTTCCCTCGAGGTCTTGGATCTCGCTCTGGGTCAACTTGTCAGATACTGCCTCCTCGTTAGCTCATTTTTATATGATATCTGTACTTGGATTCAAAGTAGATTTACCTTCTCCGGTAACAGAGTGCAAGAAGTCGACACCACCGAATGTGCCGGTAACAATAGGATAGACTTCATCGCGAGGTCCAGGGATTCTCAGCTTCGTATTGCGGCCAACATGAGGAAATACGTCACGCTCTCCCAGTTCAATCAAGGCAAGCTCAACGTAGTTGCTGTGGGCGAAGAAGTCTGCACAATAGGTCAGCATTTATTGATTACAAAGAAGCGGAACTGTCGACGACACATGGGGGCCATACCTTCAAGGCAGTGAAGTCCAGTACCAAGGAGACGCAGGGCCTCGTAAAGCTCGGACTTGTCGTTGGATCGCGAGTAGTTGCGGCCCAGCTCAATGCACCTGCCAAAGAGGTTACGCACATGCGTTGCCGAAGTCATAATATTGGCCGTCTCGTTTGCGATGTAGTTCTTCATGCCAGTGTTTTCATCAACGGCGAGTTCGACGCGCTCATCAACAGGGGCACGCAGACGGCTATCATACTGTCTGGCATCGATGTTGTCGGCATAGTTCTTGGGGTTGTCGATGTGGTCTTCGGGACGGTAGCAGCCCAGTCGGTCTGCGGTAACTTCGAACTCGCGGCTGCCGTAGCCGAAGGTGAGGAAGCCAAGCACACAAAGCAAAAGACGGATGGCTTCGGCCGAGACACTCTTGACAGTGCCTACGTCGATAGCCTGGGAGTAGTCGCGCAGCCAGTTGCCGAAGTAGACACGCGAGACCATGATCTTATCAAACTTCTTGCCGCCGACGGCGCGGGCCATAAGAATCTTGAGAAGGGCATCCTCGATGTCACCATGGCGCCCTGGTTGGCGAGAAGGAAGGTGTAAGCAAAACACATGTTTATTGTCGGAGAGCGGCCCAGGGGTCAAGGTTAAGGTTTAGGGGGAAGGGCGGCTTACAGTTCTGTCCCTCTGCCTTAGAGATTCCGGCGATGTTGCCCGCGCCGAAAGCGACCGTGGGTCGGGCAAACAGGTAGAGGACGATGAACCCGAGCAGGAACGGGTAGGGTGTAAGACCAGCCATGATTGCGGCTTGGACTAAGTGATCGAGGCCGATATGGATTGTTTTGTCAAGTACGGATACGTGTTCTACACAGTACGACGAAGTGACTGGTGAAAAGATGGTTGGGAGAGTCTGGTCTAGGGTATAGGGTGCCCGACGTCAGTTATACTGGGTGGGGTGGGAAAAGGTGAAAAGCGAGGGGGGTAAGAAGAAGACTTGGGGGACGTGAGGGAGAGGGGTAGGGAGCAGGGAGCAGGGAGCACGGGCTTTCACTTCAGCTAAGACGCTACAGGGAACAGAAAATGGCATAAATAGCGTAGCTAGGCTAGATCAAGTTTACCCTCTTGGGGATGGGATAGAAGGAAGGGGGCGGCATCAGTTTCCAAGGGCTCAGCCAGAATGGCGGAGAATAACGTCAGTTTCAGCAATCGGAAACATGCCAAGCAGCCATTCAGCTTCCAACGTTGGCGTCGCGCGGGGCACAGAGAGGAGAGGGGTCAAACATGGAAGTGAAGAATGGATGGAGGGGCAGGAGCTCCTCGCCTCGATTGAGTACCCCGACCCCTCCTTGAAAGCTTCTCTCGCTCAAAGTGGGGGGATACCTGAGCTCGCAGGAAAAGCGCGCCTTCCCCAAAGTACTCAAGTACTGATGCCAAGGTCCATCAACGCACCATCAGCTGTTGCTGTTGGACAACAACTTGACAGGCTGGGCACCAACCAATGCAAGCCGGGAGTTGAAGCACAAACAGGGTGGCGGCCTGCACGAAGCACTTGCAAGCCTGTGACGCGCATCCCAAGATTATGGTGGTATCGCGACACCTGAAGATGCCATCGTATTGTTTCTATCTTCGGGAAGGTCGGGATGGAAACCAGCTTTTTTTTTTTTTTTTTTTTTTTTTTTGCAGTGGATGCTTTTTGAGATAAAATCGGGCAAGGTTGGGTGGGGAGTCATTGACAATGGTGGCTCACTTGTCTCGTAGCCAAAAATCGCGCTGTTGGAAGAGAGGACTGGCTGGATCACGAACATAGCGATGAAATATTTGAGATTTGAGCTGCAACGATTGAACTCTTGGGATGACAAAAGAGCAGTGGGCATCGGGTTCGCAGGCAGATCCATACTGGCTACTGTACCGGAAATGCAAATCTGGAAGATGGGATGGCTCTGGCACTCCAAGTTGGGCGACATCGCGCAGTGTGGGAGAGAGCTTCTGCTGCCCGCCCTTGCTGCATCGGGGCGACGGTGGTGGCCGATGGTTTTACAAGGAAACGACTTCAGAGCAACCCCGCACGGCAAGCAGGCAGAATTTCAGGGTGCAAGTTGCATTTGGAAGCCGCCTTGGGCCCACCGAAAGCCACCAGGTTTTGAACTCTCGGCGTGGTCACGGCGCTAAGAGGGACATCGAGTGTGCGAGTGGGCCTGTTAACTGAAGAAAACAACAGAAGACGCGTGCAGAGGAAGCGTAGATGTCTACAGTGTATTGTGCTTGTAAAGCAAGCCACTTTGCATTGTAGACTGGGGGTTCTACAAGCGGAAAGCAGGTTCAGGGCATGCAAGCACAGGTATACAAAAACCGGAAGTTCCGGGATCCAGGACCGCGTGAAGTAATAGCTTGCTGCAGCGAACATTTGAAATACATTCTGGTTGACTTGTAATGATAGCAAGCTCGTGGTGTTGTCATGGGCGCTGAACGTTGAGTGCCTGTACCCCAGTTGGGCCTCGCACTTGCCCGCATGGTCACCTCAAGGGAGGAGAGATCAATGTACATCCTATAATTACCGATGTGATGTGCAGGCATCGCCTTTGGCACCTAAGTTAGGGAATGTGCAAGAAGAATGGTCAAGGGCTGGGGGCACAAAGCGCTGCAGCCACTGTTACAACAGCGGACTCTGCTGGCGAGCGTGGTGATGCCTGGGGGAGGTGTTGAGAGGGTAGGGCGGTTGTGTGTGTAGCCCACAGCTCTGAGGTGGGAAACCGAAATCAATCGACCACATCAGCGGAACTCGGGACGTCTGCGAGCGAGCAGGGAGCCCCGGGTTCGAGACAATCAGAGGGGAAAAGCACCCCTGCCATTTTAGGGGCACCAGAACTGCAGTGTCTCATAGGCTGGAAGCCCCCCCATTGGACAAATCCACGTCCGCGTGCGACGCCCGAATTCCTGTCGAACAACTGAACAACAGGGCTCAGGTACCCAACGTGCTTCGAGATAGCTGCAATCAGTACCTCGAGAACAGGCGGTCCAGCTGGACAGCACTGTTAGACAGTGATAGGGGAGCAAACATCGCGCCGACAGCACCAAATAATGTGCGAAAAGCAGTATTACCAATATTCTTGAAGGTTAACAATTGACCATAGTGCACTTGGACATATATTCGGGGATCAATTGGTCACTCGTGATAGAGCAAGACCCCGTGTCTTGATCAGAGTGACAGGCAGGGCAGGTTGAGAGAGTGAGCGTGCGGAGGCGGGCGTGGGACCTAGGATCGATCGCTGGCGGAAAAGAGCCTCCACTCGGCCTGTTGTTGTACCACCTTGACCGTTTTGCTGTGCGAGTGCTGCCTGTTGGCGCTGCTGGCTCGGCCATGCGAGGGGATGAAATGGGGGGAGGGCAGGGCAGGCACGAGGGGAAGCCGCTGGCCTACGCTTCACGCTGGGGGAGGAGAGGTACAGGAACTTGGCGAGCAGGAAAGGCTGTGCTGCGTGGTGTGGCCAGACAGGCTCTCTCGCCTCGTTGTTCTGTTCTTCGGGCAGTTCTGCTGTCTTTTTTTTTTTGCTGAGTGGTGGGCGCCTATTTGATTGCGCCGAGTGCAGGTGCCAGGTTGCCAGGCCCTTGCTCAATCGCAGGGCATCAGTGAGGATGGACGACCTGAGCCTGAGGGGACGGGAGACTTGGAGTGATCTGATTTCAATTGGGGGCCCCAAATCGAGCTGCAGGGCCGGGCGGGCAACTCAGCAAATTTTCCTGCCCACCGTTCTTCAGCAAGAAATCAGCGCTGGCTCCCCTCCCGAGTGCCACACCTATATTTTAGGCACCCCGCCATCCCCCCAAACCCACCGCAAAAAAATTTCCTCTCGATCTCACCCTTCATTTTTGGCGTCCTCACAGCACTCGTCTTCAGCGCCGCATTGTCCGCTATCAACACCGCGTCGTCAACAGCACTAAAACCCGCTATTCGTCAATTCGACCGCCGTCGCATTCATCCACCAGGATCAAAACTCAGGAACCGCAAAACCATGCCGCGCCCACCTAAGAACAAGGTCGCTGTTGCTGAGCCGGTCACAAACAAGCCCAGCTCAGCACCTCCCAGAGCGCCAGTCATTGACGTTGACAACTTCATCCGCGTGCGCGACTCAGTAAGCACATACTCTCTGTTCATTGTGCAGCATCCCCCCTTCCCTATCGGGCATCGCACAAAACAATGGAAACTCGAGCTTCTTTCGTACGCGACTGGCCCAGCTTCCCCGCTCCCCAGCGCATGTCGCGTCGCAGCTTCGCATCCCCATCCTCTGCAGCCCAGTTCGGCCCAGAACCAGCTTGTCACAACAAGCCGTGCCAGGGTCTTTCTTCCTCATGCCACATTTATCTCATCCACAGCATCCATCCACCGCTCACCTGGTCGCGTCGCGTCCTGGCGACAGCTCCAACACAACATTCCCACACATAATAGCCCTGTGAATCGCATATCTTGTAGCCATCACATTGGGATACAGACTTGGCGGTTTTCAGCGCGCAAAAGTGCAATTATTGGTTCTGTTCTGATTCTAGAGTTGGCGCACGCGTCTTTCTTGCTCTAAGCTTGACATGGGCCCACATGTGTTGTTTACTTTGAACCTTGACGTGCTGCGTGTCGAGGCCTGGCTTTCCCCCGCAGATATCTTAGATGCTTGTGATGCAAAGATCGAAGCAAGGTTTGCTAACACCTCACCAGGTCCATCAACGACTTCAGACCATTCAGGAACTGATCAAGAGCTTTTCCAATGACTATCTCCGTCAAACCAATCTGCTCATTGGTGAGGGTACCAGCATTGAGGGTGCCGGCGGTGATCTAGACAACATTGCCGGCGCGTTCAACAGCCTGCTGCCGGCGTTTGCGCCCCAGGTCCCTGCAGTTGAGGAGAAGAAGGAGCGCAAGAAGCGCACTCATGACCCCAACGCACCCAAGCGTCCTCTGACGCCTTACTTCCTCTACATGCAGACCGCTCGTCCCATCATCGCCAGCGATCTTGGAGAGGAAGCCCCCAAGGGTGCCGTCCAGGAGGAGGGCCAGCGCCGATGGTCTGTCATGGGCGCCGCCGAGAAGCAGGGCTGGAACACGGCCTACCAGTACAACCTGCGTCTTTACAACGCGCGTGTTCACTCTTACAAGCGCGGCAACCTTGACGCCAAGAACATGACGGACGACGAGGCTCTTAAGTACGCCGACGAGTTCAGCATCGAGATGCCCACAGCTGCCGCTGTTGTCGAGGATGTCGTCGGGAACGACCAGGATGCCATTGCCCAACAGCTTCAGCAGAACGCTGTCGTCGCTGAGGTCTCCGAGGAGGAGGTTGAACAACCAACCCCGGTGGCCAAGACACCTAAGAAGCAAGCCACCCGCAAGCCGCGCAAGACCAACACCCCGGCGGCAGAGGCAGAGCCCGTTAAGATTGCGCCTACTCCGTCCAGCCCGGAGGTGAAGAAGCGGAAGCGCACTTCGAAAGCAGCGGACCTGGTAGAGGAACCTAAGAAGTCGGGGCGCAAGAAGTCCAAGAGCGGCTAAACGTGCGTCCTTAATCTGCCTCGCTGTTTTCGGTTTGTTGGTTCTTTCCGTCTCATGATACCTCTTTGGCGATGCCGTCTTCACCCTTTTTCATGATACCCTCGTATACGAAGCACTTTACGGCGGTCGCGTCCCGGTGTCCTTCGGAGGTGTATCGACCTCGACTATACTACGCCAACCAAAAACCCGAGGTCCCACGTTGGCACGTCAGTTTCTCTCCGCGCCACCATCTTGGCGTGTGTGTGTGTGTGTGTGTCTCTCTCTCTCTCTCTCTCTCTCTCTGTTATTTCTCTCTGTATTGTATGATTCCCATGACAGCTAGCGGGGTTTCCGGGAGCTTCTGAAAATGATTGCTGGTGGAGGGCAGGCGGGGGATGGAACAATTAAGGGTCAAAGGGTATGGGAATCTTTCTGCTCAATGGTTCGCGAGCGGACCTCGCCTACACTGTATTTACACGTCTATTGGGCTTTTTGATGCTCGCCAACAGCGCACAACAATAGTTAGTCAATGGTATTCTGATCTCAGCTGTTTGTTACATTGTATACTCTTTGTGGCACCTGAGCCAAGAGCTATTTAGCAGCACACCATAGACTAGGTAGATATAGTTCGGTAATTTAATGCCAACGTGATCAACACTGCTTTTTAACCTCAGATGGAATCTGATCAGACAAAACAGCATTGCGTTTAATACCAGCAGTGGAATGTCATGAACGACTGAGATGGTGTTAGTAGACTCGTAGAGATTATGGGTGAGGTATCGCTGTGCTGAGCTTGTGCCTGGGTACTGAAGACTCCTCTTTGATGCCATGTTCAAAAGACTATAAAGGCCTGGAGGACTGTGGTTAGAACCCTCTAATTCTTGGACGTATTTTAGCTAATACCTGTTCTCTCTCTTTATTTTGCTGTATTGTTTTTATTTTGAAAATTGAAGACAAGGCTTTAAAAAAGCGGGCGATTGGACTTCCAAGTTGGAAGAGAGGTAGGGAGTATTTTTTTTTTTTATTAAATTTTTTTTCAAGACCTGGGGGTTGTTGACTCCCGCGACTGAAAATAAAAATAAGACCGCAATCCTACAATGCTGCTCCAAGTATGTGCTTAGTATTCATGGACAGCATTGTGTTTGCGACCTCACGGTATGTACCTAGGTATAAATTCAGAGTAATAGAGGGACCGCGGTGCTCCTCCTGCTCCTAGAGCCCCGTTACCATTGTAGCACGTCCTCCCCTTAACCCACCATGCAAACACAGCACTAATGTTACTCCAGCATATTATCACCTACCTAGATAACACTGCGAATGCCCTACAACTTAATGCGTGCCTGCAGAGCCTTACATTTTTGGTATCGTCAGGACATAAACAACTGTGGTGCATATACTCCTCTCTCACTCCACTCCTTGACATACCTCCTGCTGTCCGCCTAACGCCTCTGCTCAAGCATACAATGCCATATCCTCCCTCAAGATACCTAGGGGCTACCTAACCCTGTCTGCAAGTCGCTCCAGATCTTCTCGAGTGTGCAACTCCTATCCCCAATATCATGCTCGTACTCACCTAAGCTACGTACCTGTCACAGATACCAGCCGCACTATGCCTGCCCTACAGTGCAGTGCCCCTGCCGCACCCTAGGGCTGCTCAAGTGTGCAATCCGCTATATGTAGGTAGATATCCAGTGCCATTCTTGCTATAGGTACCTACCGTACCTGTAGGTTATCCTTGCCATAGATACCTTAATGTACCTACAGCCACAGCTAGCATCCGCACTATATATCCCCAACCATTCCAATATCTCCCCAAGTCCCTACCTAACGAACGAGTCCCTAATAAACAAACCAACTCTGCGTCAACGGCAACTCGGTACTCGGCTCCGCCGTCAGCGCTACCCCGTCCGCCTCGACGGTATACCGTTCCGGGTCGACGCGCATGCGGGGCATGGCATCGTTGAACTTCATGTCCCTCTTGCCGACGGCGCGGCAGCCGCGGACGGGTTCGACGCGCTTGCGCAGACCGTACGAGGCGATGGCGCCACTCGTAACACTGGCTTGGGACACGAACAGCACGCTCGTCTCGGGGACCAAGGGCGCGAACATGGGCCGTGCGATGACGGGTTGGACGGTAGGGATGGATGCGTTGGGATCGCCCTTTTTTTTTTTTTTTTCCTCTTTCTTAGTATCTGTTTTGTGGGTATATATATATAAAGGGGATAACTTACCATCTGCGCCCAAGAAATCAGCCCGCTCTTGATGATCAGGTTCGGCTTGGCGCCGAACCACGCCGGGTCCCAGACAACAAGATCGGCCAGCTTGCCGACCTCGATGCTGCCGACCAGGTGCGCCATACCCTGCGCGAGGGCCGGGTTGATGGTGTACTTGCTGACGTAGCGCTTGACGCGGAAGTTGTCGGCACCGGTGCCCTCATCTTCAGGCAGAGTTCCGCGCTGGAGCTTGTTCTTGTGCGCCGTGTTCCAGGTGCGCAAAATGACCTCGCCGCAGCGGCCCATGGCCTGGCTGTCGCTGCTCATCATGCTGATAGCGCCTAGGTCGTGCAGGACATCCTCGGCCGCGATGGTCTCGGCGCGGATGCGGCTCTCGGCAAAGGCCACGTCCTCGGGGATGTTCTTGCTCAGATGGTGGCAGACCATTAGCATGTCGAGGTGCTCGTCGAGCGTGTTTCGTGTGTACGGGCGGGTCGGGTTTGTTGATGATGGGAGTACGTTGGGGTGTTCGACCACGCTGATGATGTCCGGGGCGTGGCCGCCGCCTGCACCTTCGGTGTGGTACGTGTGGATGGTCCGGCCCTTGAAGGCCGCGATGGTGGACTCGACGAAGCCTGATTCATTGAGCGTGTCGGTGTGGATCAGACACTGCACATCCATCTCATCACAGACGGAAAGGCAGGAGTCGATGGCAGCGGGGGTGGTGCCCCAGTCTTCGTGAAGCTTCAGACCGCAGGCACCCGCGTTGACCTGCTCCCGAAGCGCCAGCGGGTCGCTGTCGTTGCCCTTGCCGGTGATACCAATGTTGAGGGGTAGGGTATCGCAGGCTTGCAACATCTGGCGCATATAATGGGCGCCTGGCGTGCAAGTTGTGGCACTCGTGCCCGCGCTAGGTAGTTCGTCAGAGAAAGAGAGGCTCAGGCCACAAAACAAAAACCGTTCAACTCACCTGGGGCCTACTCCACCACCAAGCATAGTGGTGATGCCCGAGGCAATGGACTCGTAAGCCTGCTGGGGGCAGATAAAGTGGATGTGCGTATCCAAGCCACCAGCCGTGATAATCTTGCCCTCGCCAGCAACCACATCAGTGCAGCTGCCCACAATCATGTTGGGGGTCACGCCATCCATAACATCGGGGTTCCCAGCCTTGCCAATTCCCACAATGACGCCGGCCTTGACGCCAATGTCGGCCTTGTAGATGCCGGTCCAGTCGACGACCAGGGCGTTGGTCACCACCATATCCAGCGTGTCGGCATCGGACCGCCCCGTGGCCTGGCCCATACCCTCGCGAAGGGTCTTGCCACCGCCAAACTTGCATTCATCGCCGTAAAAGGTAAAGTCCTTCTCGACCTTGATCCACAGATCCGTAGCGCCCAAGCGCACTAGATCACCAGTCGTAGGGCCGAACATGGCCGCATAGGCGGCTCGATCCATGCGGAAGGCCTCATGAACCAGATCAGCAGCCTCGGGCTCGGGTACGTGGGCAAACCCAGCTTGCTGCAGCCGGGCCACGATCTCATCAACGCGGCTCAGGTCAACAACACCCGAAGCCAAGTTGTTGCCGCCACGGATGACCCGGTTGCCACCGATTTCGACCAGGCTCACCGTCTTGGTGTCTCCCGGCTCGAAGCGCACCGAGGTACCCGCGGCGATGTCCAAGCGAAACCCGTAGGCGAGGGCCCGGTCGAACGACAGCTGCGGGTTCGTCTCGACAAAGTGGTAGTGGCTGCCGACCTGGATGGGGCGGTCACCCTTGCTGGTGACACGCAGGCGGATGCGCCGGCGGCCCTCGTTGAGCGCCACGGTCATGTCCTTGACGCACACCACGGCGCCCGGCTGCCTCGCAGCCTCGTACGCGGCCGGCTCGGGCAGCGGGAAGGCGTCGATGGTGGGGATGGGCAGAAAGCTGCCGTACAGGGCGCGGGCCAGGTCGCCGTCGTCGGTGCTCACGGGGTTGTGGACCGTCACCAAGTAGGTGCCCGAGGGGAACGTGCCCTCGACCTGGATCTCATGCAGCGTAGATAGCACCTCGGGCAGGACATGGCGGCGTCCCAGCATGGTGGCCCCCAGCGACATGAGGTCGGCCACGGTGTGGTTGCCATCGCGTATCAGCTCTTGGAGGTTGTTGGCGATAAGGGCCTGGGTGCCATGTCAGCAGATTAAAACAGCATGGTTCATTCATGCAAGAAAGGTGAATCGATCCAAGTTATACAAGTAGGTATATCTTACTGTAGCTTCCAAGTGGTTCAGCCGAACGCCGCGCGCTAGTCGCCGTTGAGCCACGAAGCCCAGCTGCGATATGGCGAGCTTGTCGAGCTGTGGTGTTCATATATATGTCTCTCACGTCAGCCTGCTCTCCTTGGTCAAGTCCAAGACCAAGACAAGACATGCCGGGCCAGGCCACAGAATTGGGAGGTATACTAACTAACCTCTTTAGGCACGAGATGCATCGCGACAGGCGCGCAGAGCAAAATGTCACTGAAATCACGAGAAGAGACCAGGTAGGATTGAATAGAAAAGGGCGAAAGGAAAGGGGAGATTCAGATCGCAAATGCCGAGAATAGGCAGGCGATGGAGTAGTTAGCTATACTAGGTAGTAGCTTGCTGGTAGGTAGGTCGGTATGGATGCCCCCCTCCCCCCCCTCCCCAATCCATCCCATCTTGATTAATGGCCCACCGCTGAACTTCCTATGGGATGATTGTAGGGATGGACGGATCCGTCCAGGTACTGTACCGGCCCAGTGGGATGATGTTCTGGAGCGTTGCAGATAGATACATACCTTACCTACCCCGCATTGTTCTGGCTGATAAGGGATCCGAGGGGGTTTTATGCTATTTCCATGTTAGTTACAAGTTACTACCCTGTAATAATCCAGCGGTTCTGGGCGATAAGGTGGCGTGATAGGTTATTCAGGTAATCGAGAAGTAGGGAATGTTTAAAGATTTAATGGTCTCATCTTGGGCTACGCGGCCCGAGGTATGTATCCACCTATCCCAGTTGTGTCCAAGGTACCTACTACCTACCCATGTGTCCAAGAAGAAGATTCATCCCAAAACCATACGCCATCATTGCCCCAGCCGTTCACCCATACCTTATGCACCCAAGAAGTTAACTCAAGACTTTACATAGAAACAAAAAATATCAACCACTTTGTACCTTGAAATCATTCCTTCCCAAACACGCGCCAAAGCGCCATCAGCCCACAACACCCAGCACCCAATCATGCCGATTCTATCAACTTCTCATCCCGTTTCCCTCCTCTTGCAAGAACCTCTCCTACCCGTTCCTTCTCGACCTCCCTGATCCTGCCTCTAGCTTGTTCCAGCCTCTCGACGCCCCGGTTTATCGTCTCGATGTGCACGCTGAGCGGCATTTCAATCTTGCCCTTGGCAAGTTGCGGCGCCGCGACGCTGTCGTGCAGGTCGCCCAAGGTCGCTTGAATCTTACCAAGCTCTACAAGCAGCTCAGTAACGTGCCTAACGGCTTCTGAGCGCTGCGTGGTGACTGTGCGGAGAAGAGACAGCTGGCTGTTGAGGTTATGGAGGTGCCGTGAGTTCACCCCTACCAGCGTCCAGAGGGTCCACAAGATCTCGTCCTTGCGGCCCTGCACCGAGTTCTGCGTGCGCGTGACAAAGTCGTGGATGATTCCGAGATGGTCTTCGGCCTTGGAGAGCGAGTTCAAGACGCCCTCGGCCTCTGTGATCAGGCCTGCGATTTTGTCCGAGACGAGCGATGTATGCTCCACATACGTGTTGAGGAGAAGCTGCTCGGAAAAGACGGCAGGCTGAAAAGGGGCAAATATCCAGCTCGTCCATTCGCTCAGCAGGCCGCGTTTTCGGTCTTCGGCTACCATGTCGTCCAGATAACCTGACGTCCAGCGGTTGATGCTAATCACCGCGTCGACCGCTGACCCAACGTGACTGTTGAAAACCTGGAGATTTCTTGACGCCGTCCCTACTATGGTGATAAAGCCGTCAAACTCGAGGACAAGCTCTTCTTTTCTCGCGAGGTCACTGTAGCGTACCATGGTGCGCAAGTCGCGGATTGATGTCTCTGAACGCTTCATCTCCATTGGCAGAGACACGCCTTCCGCCGATCTTTCAACCACGTCCGCAAGATGACTTTGGAGCTCCATTAGGTGATCGAATTGGACAGGCGTGCGTTCCCGGGGCTGGCCGTCCTTCGTGGGAGGATCGAGGCAGAACGGAAGATTCAAAAACGATGCGCCCGGCAGGCGGCAGATTGGCGAGAGAGAAGTGGTGATGGTTTTGGTTGCCATGTTCTGCACCAGAATGAGGGCTCCAAAAACCAGATAAAGTGACACGAGGAAGGCCAATGGCTTCTGTGCAAATTTGAAGGCAGCTCCGGCAAGCCCAAATATCCAAGAAAGCGTGCCAAGCAAGGCGTCAAGTAAGGACTCTGAGAGCCTCTCGTGAAACGGCTCCCGTTGCCCTCGAGGATTCGCGGGAGAGCCTTGCTGGCGTCCCGATTTGGTGGGATCGCCGGTCGACTGACCCTGGTCCTGACCCTGACGGCGCCGGAGTCCCGGCAGAGACGGCGGGGTAGGCCGAACGGTTCTCGCTGCTGACCGCAGGCTGTCCCGCCTCGGGCTATCCACTTCGATTTTGGGCATGTAGAACTCGGGCTCTGGAGAGCGGTGCCTCCTGTTTTCCCTCGAGCTGTGCCGTACAGACTGTGGAACTGACGGACGAAAAGGGGTCTGTAGAATGAGCTGCTCGTCGTTTTCCGCCTTGCTCAAGAAGTTTTCGATACTGTCGTCCTGTGAGCCCCCAATACTGAAGGGTTGCGATCCTCCGATACTGAACGGCTGCGATCCAGTCAACTGAGATGGGTCACTCCCACTGGAAATGATGAGATCCTCGTCGTCGTTCAATATTGAGGTGTCGAAGCTGTCGTTCTCGCCCCCTTCAACGATGCGCCAGGAACTCTCGACATGATAACTCCGTTGTGGTCTTTGGTATGAGCCCGCCATGATGCGCCGCCCCGAATAAAAGAGCGGCTGCTTCGAGGCGCGTGCCTGATAAATACTGCGCCAGGAAAGAGGGATGACAAGATGATGACAAGATGATGCCCAAATCGAGGTCACGCGTCTCGCGTCACGGGGGGGGGGAAATGGTTGAAAGGTGAAGGCAGACGCGTTGTCTTATAGGTCCCGATAGTGGCTAAGTGAAGCAGTTTTTCGAAGGTGCAAGAGATTAGAGAATGAGTCACAATAATAAGGCAGCAGCGAGGCTGAAATACACAAAAAAATATGATGTTCGGATTGAAACGAGATGAATATCTAGTTCAGAGACCAAGGTGATAAGATAAAGGAACGGAGATTGCCATCAAAGTGCGTTGCGTTGGGTCGAGGCTGACGGGCACCAGATCCATCCATCCATCCCTCCTTCCCGTGAAGGTCCGGGGGAGGAGGAGGCTGGACCACTCACTTTGCGCTTCGCGCTGAATGACGTTGAAAGTACTGTGGGGCCACAGCGTGTGGGTCACCTGGATTGGATGGTCACAGCTCAAGCTCAGACGGATGGCACATGGACCCCTTGCAGGAGCTAGGGCCACCCGTGGAGCTAAGCCAATCGAGGCGCAGATCTGGAGACCACTGGTGACTGGGCGAAGTTGCATCGAAAGTTCGAAAAAGTTTCCCGCTGGCGAGACACCATCTAGACAACGACGGCAACGGCGACGGCCACTGGAGCTGCGACAGACGGCGGGATGCTTCTCCTGCGGGCGCTAAGAAGGAATTCGCGAGCTGTCACCAGCCGAATTAGAGCCCCGCAGCGACTTGCGACATTCCAGAGACAATCTCGACCGTGTTCTTCGTGCCCACCCGCCCCAAAGCCAGAGCCAAAGCCAGAGCCAGAGCCAGAGCCAAAAAAGGCAAACCCGCCGCCAGACCATCGATCAATTGGCTTACAACAAGAGCTGTTCACAACATCCATCTATAGCCCAGGATCGCCAATTTTTCTCCCCAATGGCACACGCATATTCAACCGGCTCCTCGAGTTTCTGCGAAAGCAGTACGTCCGCTATGGCTTCGACGAAGTCATTACCCCGACCATCTACAAGAAGGCGCTGTGGGCCAAGTCGGGCCATCTCGAAAACTATGCCGACGACATGTTCACGGTGACGAGCACCTCGCCATCGCGTGCGGATATCCAAGAGGAGGGCGGCGAGGCGGAGGAATACGGACTCAAGCCTATGAACTGCCCAGGCCACTGCCTCATCTTTGCGTCGCAACAGCGAAGCTATCGTGACCTGCCGATCCGATACGCCGACTTTAGCCCGCTGCACCGCAACGAGCTTTCGGGTGCGCTCAGTGGCCTGACGCGCGTCCGGAGATTCCACCAGGACGACGGGCACATCTTTTGCCGACCTATACAGATCGAGGATGAGATCCGGAAGACACTGGACTTCATCAGCGTGACATACGGCGCCTTGCGCCTTGGACCGTACCGGCTGGCGTTATCGACGCGCCCGGCCGACCACTATATGGGGAGCCTCAAGGATTGGGAGCAGGCTGAGGGGGGGTTGAAGCGGGCGCTGGACGCAACTGGGCAAGAGTGGACTGTCAACAAGGGTGACGGCGCATTCTACGGCCCAAAGATTGACATCATTGTCAAGGATTCGGACGGCAAGGAGCACCAGACGGCCACGATCCAGCTGGACTTTCAGCTCCCGAAAAGGTTCGAGCTGGAGTACCAGTGCCCTGCGCCCGAAGTCGAGCAAAGAGGCGAGACAACGACAGACGCCGAGTTGCTCGCTGTTTTGGGGACGGCCAGGCCTGTCATGATCCACCGTGCTGTATTGGGCTCAGTGGAGCGACTGATGGCACTTTTGATGGAGCAATACGACGGGAAGTGGCCGTTCTGGCTGAATCCCAGACAGGGTGTTATCCTGACAGTGAACGACAGTGAACCCGTCATGGAGCTGGCGCGACAAACGCAGAACGTGCTGCTGGGGACTCTTGGAGATTCGTCCAAGCCCCTTTCCTCTCCAACCGGACTTACTATCGATCTTGATGAGAGCGCCCGCAGTCTAAATTTGAAGGTGCACGATGCAAAGAAGAGGAGATACGGCATGATCATTGTAATCGGGCCCAAGAACGTCAAAAAAGGGACGGTCACAGTCGACGCCAGCGACGGAGGTAACAAGCCAGAGGACAAGTCTCTGGAGATGACGCCCCAAGAACTGCTCCATTTTATGCAGACCAAGGTGCATCTGTACGAGTAAAGTCCAGGTCTGCCGACTTGAACAAGTCACTTAAATCGAGACTTCTGTGCTGGGGTTGTTCTTCTGAGCCCAAGTCCGTCGGACGCATCGACTCGAAGCAAGGCCGCCCATCAGCAAACTACTTGCTGTATAATGTAACAAGATGCTGTCATACACGCGTAATACATTTTTGTACAACAATTACCACACCTTCTATATGTAGCTACTGTCTTTCCATCTGTTGTTACCGATTGCCAAGACTAGGAGATATCCGGCAGGTGGATTATCCCGCGGGGGGAATGAAATGGCAGGCAATGACGCAGTCCAGAAAAAGGGTTTGGCGGGGTTGCAAACGCGTGTTCCTGGATACATCATCCCGCCGCCACCATCCCAGAAGGCCTTTAACTTTACTTGTAGCCAAGACCTTCTCCCCCCCCCCCCCCCCCTTTGCTATTACACCCCTCGACACTGAGATTCATTCTTCTTGACTGTTTGTGCCTCTGTTGAACGGCCAATCAAAATCCAATACTGGATCTACCACTAGAAGAACAATAGAATCGAGAGTCTAGACGACCTAGATTACATCTAATCTACTCTTGCACATCTCGATCAACCCACCCCGCAATAGCCAACTATGGATCTCTCGAACCCTTCGGATCCGCCCCCGGATTATATCACTGCCGCCGCCAGCCACGGGATGCGGCTCCGGCAGAGCGCGCCTGTCAAGCGGGGGCCGCTACCGCTTGAGCTTCCGATCCTGACGCATCTCGAGTCCAAGCGGGTGATTCTGGCGTCTGCGTCGCCCCGGAGGAAGGCCCTTCTCGCTCAAGTATTTTTTTTCTCCCCCCCCCCCCTTTTTCACTCTTATGCACTGACTAACCTGGCCTGTACAGTTCGGCCTTCGCAACGTGGAAGTTGTACCCTCCACTCAGCCCGAAGATCTCGACAAGAAAACCCACACCCCCGAAGAATACGTTCAAGCGACTGCACGGCGCAAGGTCCTCGACGTCTACGAAGCCGCGGTGAAAGAGCAAGAAGCCGCCGAGGCCTGGAAAGCCGAGAAAGCGAAATCAGACCCGTCCTTCGAAGTCGTCGTCCCCGCAGACCCGGCGCTTGTGATCGCCGCTGACACTGTCATCGTCACGCGCGGCGGGCAGGTCCTCGAGAAGCCGCGCACCGAGGCCGAGCACATCCGCATGCTGCAGCACCTGCGCGACACGCGCGTGCACCGCGTGCTGACGGCCGTGTGTGTGGTGGCGCCGAAGGTGGACGCGAGCCACCCCGGGTATGAGATTGCTGCGCATGTCGAGGAGACGAGGGTCTTTTTTGCGCAGGCGAATGATGGGCTGCCGGACGAGGTCATTGAGGCGTATGTGCGCACGAGGGAAGGGGCGGACAAGGCCGGGGGGTATGCGGTCCAGGGAATTGGAGGGTTGTTGTTGATTGATAAGCTTGAGGGAGGCGTGGATAATGTGGTGGGCTTGCCGGTGAGGAGGACGTTACAGTTGTGTGAGAAGGTGTTGTTCAAGCAAGGGGAGGAGGACGTCAAGTCTGACGATGAAGAGTGAGGCGGCTTTGATACTCCTTGAGTCTGGCGACCTTGCATGAAATTAAGTAGTTCTGCATCCGGCCAGGTGGACGAAGGCAAGGAGATCACAATAGATTGAGCCTGGTTGGTATCCGTGAGACAGAATGGCCCCATATAAAAAGACGAAATCAAAATGTTTATAAAAATTCGAGAATATGTTTTATGAGCCATATGGAACTGGGGGGTTCAAAATGTTGAAAATAAATAAATTTGTTGTAACGAGTTACTACCGTGTAGCTTGATGATAATGTCCAAGTGAAGCAGACTCCTTGCCGACACCATCTCTAATTTATATTAGATAACTATCCGAGGCCGAATAACCATTTTGCAAATATCTACTAGAAAGATTTTTTGTATATCCCAACTATGAACGCCAACCTGCTACATTACACATTACATGTGCTATACAAATGAACTATAAGTGTATGTGTGATTATCCTAAAAAGACGGAAATAAATATATCAATATTGATCCTCCTTCTTTTCCACAGGGTTGTTTGGTTTAGGTAGCCTGAGTGGATGTGCTTCAGTATTGAGGACGTAATCATCCAAGCTGATGAGCTCTGGCTCCGAAAATATAAGGTAAAAGTATTTGAGCGTCTCGGCAATCCAAAAGCTCTGTATGTATTATTAGTATTAGTTGAGACGACAATGGGAACAATAGAGCAAATGAGGGAAGAACAGGGGACGCTCACCTCCATCGAATTAATCTTATTCGTCTCTCCGACAACCAGGACATCATCAATAGCTGAATGCGCATACTGGGTCTCGGTTGCCTTTTTAACTGATTGAAACATGCGCCACGCCACATCCAGCAGGTCCTTCTTGCCCGTGATGCGGTATAGGATAAAGATGCTCTCAATGGCTTCCGGGCGAAGCAGATATGCTGCGTCGCGGATCTGGGAGAACGGCTTGGGGAACTTGGTCGACCCTTCCCTTCCGCCGGCAGCGTTCCTCCATCTTGTTTCGTTCCACGCGCAAGGGGTGAGGTTATTGCTGCCGGTGTTGTTGGCGTCACTGGTGGTGCCGTCACAGGGGATGATGTGTGATACCTCCGGCATGACTCCCGTCGGGAAGGCCTCGTAGGCCCATGCGCAACCACGCGCAAGTTGTTCTCCAATTTTGATATCCTCCTCTTGGTTGAAGAGTCTCCCGCCTAGTGCAAACATGCCGCCGGCAAAGCAGCCGAGGTGTTGCACTTCTGGGATCAAGTCGATGATTCTGACGTTGGACAGGACAGTACCTGAGAATAGAATATCAGGTGGCACCGCAGGATACGTATCTGGCAGCATGGGCCGGAATAGGAGATTCTTTTTGACGGCCGCCATGGCCTTCAGGTGCATCTTTTCATAGATCTGATCGAGGCCCCCTAGTAGCCCGTACATCTTGGGCAGATATTCGTAGAGCGAATCGGACATTGCTCCGAGGGTGAACGAGGTATCTGGAGTGAGGAGGTTGCTTTGCAAGTCAACAAACGTGGGCCACATTCCAGGCAGGTTTGTTGAATCTTGCGTCTTTTCGAGCGCCAGCTTGATGTTGTCGATGACACTGAAATATTTTGGGTCTCCCGTGATCTGCGAGAGCCTTGTAAACTCCAACGATAGCGTCCCCACCGCGGCAGAAGCCTCACGCTTGTCTGCCATCAGCTGGCCGTTCTTCGCCCTCCAGAACTCGAAGCTGTTGGCGGGCATATGGTTCGGGGTATCAAAGGCGGCGTAGAGCATGTCTCCGAGCTCCACTGCCTTGCCAAGTAGGACCTCCTCATGGCTCAAATCATAGGCCGCGAGGAGACCCCCGAGATAGCGGATGTTTGTTTCAAACAGGCTGCAGCGTTCAGAGGTACTATTGTCCCAGTCGACAGTGCCGACAGCGAGCACGGCCTCCTTGAATTCCTTGTCCAGGCCCATGATCAAAAGGGTGTCCAACGAGTCAAAGAGCGTTGCGCCCCACCCACTGAACGAATCGACGCCGGCCAGCGTCAGCGGAGCGAGCTCGTCGCGGCCCCAGGCATGTTCACGATAGGTCTGCCAGCACTTTTTGGCGGAGCTGCGGACGGCGTCTCGTCGTTCTCTCTGGGTCTTGTTGTGGAACTCGTCCAGTTCCAACGTGGAGAATTGGTGCTGTACGCGAGGTAATTCCTGAGGAGTTCCTTCGGGCAGATGGGTCATGTTGGACCTGAGTATAGGGTGCTTCTGAGTTCTGTTTGCCCAGTCGAAGCTACTGCGGAGGTAGCCTCGCCATGGCGACGGCCATCCTTTACCACTGCTCGATACCCGGTCCAGCCGGGGCAGGAACAGGAAGATGACGACGAAAAAAAATACAGTAGTGAGTGCAAGACGTTGGAACCCGCGGGGGCCTGCAAGAAGCAAAGCCATTGTTCATTTCCCAGGAGGCAGATGGTGGACCATTGCTCTCTCCGAGTAAACAAAAAAGGAAAGAATAGCAGCAGGGACAAGAAGAGCGATGATGGAGGGAATGAAGAGGAGAAACACATGCATCTGGAACGATACGGAAAAATGAACAAGTATAACAGATGATCCACACACAGCACTCGCACCATGTTGACACGTCCGTACCGGCAAGCTAGGGGGCGCGGCCGGCGGGCTTGACACAGCCTAAGAATTCAAAAGTCTCACTGGGGCCAAGCAACTTCGAACGCACCTGGCGTCTTCACCTGCGTCATTGGGCTCAGGACAATCCCACCCCTAACAATGGGGTGTCCTGGCCAATAAATCAACGTAAACAGCGGTTGGCTCCTGAGAAAGAGCACTGTACACCACTACCTTACATATCCCCTGAGGATTTCCTCCCCTTTTTTTTTTCTATCGTCAGGGGGTATTGAATCATGAATGGACCAGGCTTGGCATTGATCATCACTGAAATTGGATCCTCGGGTTTCGTCAATCGACACAGTGCGTGCTCGCCTTGTCCCTGTTTTAAATCCAAGGAAATTTCCACTGGGGGAGAGAAATTTGAAAGAATCGATGGGCCTATGCAACTGATCGCCCAGTGGCGTCAAATATCTCCGAGCCATTGCATAAAACTTTCCGAGTGCCGGGCGTCGTTGCGGGAATGAATGGAAGCCCCGGGGGATGCAGTCCGGCGCTAATAATAAGCTTAAGGCCCCGTCGGTTCAGGCGCGCTTTTCCGAGTTTTGAAGTGTCGAGCAGTCTTTCAGTCGTTCTGTTTCCAGCAGCGTCCCGAAATATCATGTCTGGATAAGTCGAATGAGCCGCCAAACTTGACAATTCTGGTTCAAATTACCGATACATATGAACGCGTTGAAATATTCAACAAATAAAGTTGGTAACAATGACAATTGTATTGTTGCTACCTGAAAGCCAGGCTGGAGCCCCACCAACTTCAAGCCCCTCTGCCCCTGTGCGAGCTTCTTAGAGTGGGTGGGGCTAGGTTGGTGACTGAATTCCTTATCGCCTATCGCTTGATAAAAAATTTGGACCAGTCCGTCCTCAGCACCACCCACCACCACCACTGCCGATTGATCGTGAGGCTATTCAACCTGCTCGCCCATACAAGGGTCGTCGTCACCCCCCCACGAATTTCCGTCTTCACATCCATCTCTCCCATGCGGACGTGAAGAGGAGCATCCGCAATCATGTCGTCCCTCCGCAACAGGTTCGTTGCCACAGCTCAACCCCCCCCTTCGATAGTACTAACCAATCCCACAGCGTCCAGCGACGCTCCCACCGCGAGCGAGCGCAGCCTGTCGAGCGAGCGCGGCTCGGGCTGCTCGAAAAGAAGAAGGACTACCAGAAACGCTCCAAGGACTACAACAAGAAGAAGGCGGTCCTCAAGTCGCTCCGCGAGAAGGCGGCGGACCGCAACGAAGATGAATTCTACTTTGGCATGATGAGCCGCAAGGGCCCCGGCTCGCGCCTGTCGCGCGGCAAAGCCTTCACCGGCGCGGTCGACGGCGACCGGGGAAACAAGGCCATGGACGTAGACATGGTCCGCCTGCTCAAGACGCAAGATCTGGGGTACCTGCGGACGATGCGCAACGTGGCGGCCAAGGAGGTGAAGGAGTTGGAGGAGCGGTTTGTCCTCGCCGGCGGCACAGAGGAGATGGCTGCCGTGGACGCCGAGATGGACGAAGACGACGACGACGAAGACGACGAAATGTATGGCAGCAACATCAAAGTCCGTCGGGACCGAGCGCTGAAACCGAAAAAGATTGTGTTTTGCGACGGGGTTGAAGAGAGGGATGAGGCGGTGGAGAAGTTTGAGGACCGCCTTAACGACGACGAGGAGGAGCACAGCGAGGACGACAGCAACAACGACAGCAAGAAAACAAAGGAGGCCGAGCGGAAAGCGCGGAACTTGGACAAGGTCCGACAGAGCCTGCGGAACGCCAAGAAGAAGCTACGGACACTGTCGGCGGCCGAATTCGAGCTTGAGCTGGTCCAGGCAAAAATGGCAAAGACAGCAACGTCTGGAGGAGTCACTAAGATGGGGAAAAAGATCAAGGTCAAGGAGAGGAAGAGGTAGCGTTAGCGGGACAGAGAAGAAAAACTCTGCCGCTTGCCTGTCTTTTTTTCTTTTTTGTTTGTTCTTCTCTCTGTTATTTCAATCATGGATTGGAGCGACGAAGCTGGCTAGCTTCGCTCCAGTGAGCTCTCTTATTATGCAAAATATACCCAACGCCAGAATGTCATGACCCATGACCCCTATTCCTCTGAGCCAGTTTAAAACTCCCGGCTATATAATTGACATGACACTTATGTCCGCCCCCCCATTCCCAAATATCATACCCCATCGCACCCCCTTTCTTTGTTGGGTTGTGCTTGCTACCCCTGATTATAAAATATAGTGGTTTGTTTATAACTTGTCCGAACTCACGCACTTCACCATGGCCGTCAGCGCCTTGAACGTCAGTGTGATACACCAGACAAAGCACTTGAAGATGACAGTGATGAGAGCAATAATGCCGCGGGCCAAGCCAGGCACCTTGTCCTTGTCCTTGCTCCCCTTGTCGATCTTTCCAAACTCGCTGGTCTGGCTCTCGAGGTCCATCTCGAACTGCTCCATGCGACTCTTGGCCGGCTTCCTGCTGGCGGCGGTCATCTCCCTCTTGCGCTCCTTCTCGACGCGCCGACTTTCGCGCCGGCTGACCCGCTGGCTCGCCCGGCTGATGCGGCTGGCCCTGCTGCCCTTGCTGCTGCGCCGGTCGTTCCTCCCTGGCGCCAGGCTGCCCTCAGGCCCGCCAAACACCGGCGGCGGCTCGAACGCCTCGACATGCGTGAACTGGTCGTCGGCGTGAGCAACGAGCATCAGTGCCGCCACGACCACATCGACAATATACACAGCGTCGACCTTGGCGGCGATGCTCGTGTCGACCTCGAGCCAGCCCGCGCCGGTGCCGTCGCGCGTCAGCCGGCCCAAGTGCTGCGGTGACTCGAGATGTTCGAGTGTGTACTCGGTGCGACTGAAGGCGGCGTTGCGCTCGACGGTCACGCAGAAGGGCATGGCGAGCGCCGGATGCACCAAGTAGTGGTACCCAGAGTCGGCGTCCCAGACGAGGCGCGCGCACTCGTGCTCAGCCAGGGCGACTGTGGTAGCGTCGTTGACACGGTCCAGTGCCAGCCGTGCGGCGGCTGCCGGCCACAATTGCGCCACCAGCCCGTCGTTGGGCGGTTGTTTGCGGGAAGCCTCCTCAAGCGCCGTGCCCAGCACCTCCTGCCAGTGCTTGGCATCGTGCTTGGTATCAGCCCTTGCGCTAGACGACGACGCCCGTGTTGGTGATGGTGAGGAGCCGGATACTGATGCGGATGATGACAGAAGCCCCTTGAACGGCTTGTTGGGGTCGTACCGCGACAGCGACACCAGCGCCGATGCTGATGTTGGGTCTACGCGCATCATGTACAAGGGCTGCGACGACGCCGATGTCAGCGTGTAGATGGGCGCATCGCGCTCGGCGACCATCTTCAGGCAGAAGAGTCGCCCCTCGAGCGGCGATGCCTTCCATCCGTTGGCCACTTTCCAGAGGGACCGTAGTTCCTCGGTCGTGCTGACGGGCGGGACTACATGTGGCTCGGACGCCCCGTGGCCATGGTTGGGCCAGCGGCTCGTCGCGTTCGTCGATCCTGCCGTGGGTGCTGGACTCACCACCGTGGTCGGACTCCGCACTGGCTGCGGGCTGCGCGCCTCGGGTTCGCTTCGCGGCGAGTACATGGGCCGGCTGATGGCTGCCTGTGGAATGTGGACGGGGCTGGCCTGCGTCGGATAGTAGTCCTGTCGGTCCAGGGGAATTTCGGGGTTGTATTGGGGGAAGATGGACCGGATGGCGGGTTGTTGTTGCCTGTGTTGTTGCTGGTGATCTTCAGGAACGCCGTCGCTGCTGCTACCTCCTGGGACATATGCCAGAGGCGGCTTGGCGATCGAACTCCGGACTGTCCGCGTGGCTACTGGGCTGGAGCTGGAGCTGGTGACACCTTGCCCCGGACCGGCTCCAGGGCTTGGGCTCCGGACGAGGGTCGGCGCCTCAGAGAAGGCCGTCTCGCATCGGATTGGGGCGTCGCTCACTGCAATTGGTGACCGAGTCCGTGACTCGACTATTGGGTCAATGTCTGCTGCGGTGTTGATTTGGGGTTGCTGCTGTTGCCGGCGCCAGTGTTGGCGCTGGTGCTCTTGTTGTTCCTGTTGTTGAAGGCGGTGTTGCTCTTCTTCCTCTTCTTGCTGTTGTTGCTGCTGCTGCTGCTGCTGCTGGCGATATTGCTCTTGCTGGAGGTGGTGATGTTCTTCTTGCTGCTGTTGCCGCTGCTCTTGTTGTTGCTGTTGCTGCTGCTGCTGCTGCTGCTCCTGTTGTCGCTGGGCGTCCAAGGCAGCCTGCCATGGGTTGTTTGATCTCTGCTTGGATCTTTGCCTTTGTCTCCCCTCCTTTAAGGACGGCTCTCTTCTCAACGAAGGCTGCCGTCCAACGCGAGGTGGTGTCGCCTCAGCAGAGATGGATGGCCTCCCTTGAGGAGTCACATCTCGCGCCGGTCTTGAAGACTGACCCCTGGACGACGGCCGGCCCTGGGGAGTTATGTCGCGTGTCCTGGATGGCGGTCTCGGGACAACACTGGTATTAGGGAATAGGGAGAAGCCCCCTCCGGAGGGGGGAGGTGCTGATGGCGCCGACATATTGGATGATGATGGTTTTCTTTGCGTCACCCTGGCTGAAGCTATGCGTGGCTATGCCTCCTTGGTCTCTCCTCTCTCTGAGCGGGCTGGGGCTCAGGGGCGAACAGGGCGGATCACAAAATAAACGGCAGTGGACCTGCTACCGAGACATGATCACAGATCAAATGGAGAAGTGATGGTGTAAGTGGCGGCGGGGGGGCCTCGATCTGGATCTCTCACTCTCTCGCGCTCTAGAGCTCTGGTCGACGACGGAAACCACCAACAACATTGACGATGGTGACGGCGATGTGATATGTTGGTTGGGGGGGTGGAATAGAAAACCGACAACTCGGACGGGACACAGACATGGGAACCAATCCGTTATAACAGAGCTCAGGGATCGAGCCAGGACCAGTGGCAGAAGTGCATCTCAACCACTCTATCCACGCACAAGCACGAGGAGCACGAGCCGCCCCTGCTCCCTGTCCCGCCCGTGGTGGTGTACTCGAGGAAGTGCTTTTTCTGATGGTGTGGGTACTAGAGCAGAGGGCTTCTCCCTAGTGGACGTCGAGGCGAGCCAACCCCGAGGGCCCAACCTCTCAACCTCTCGCTCGCATCCCGCCTTGCCGCATGTAGTATTGTCTGGAAGCTGGCGATTCCGTCTGCAGTGCGATGCTGGTATTTTTTTAAGCGCTGGGTTCTTGGTCGTGCTGGGTGGGCAGCTGGCATCCGCTGCCGTGAGTGGCCAGCCATGGGTCGCCGGCTTGCTGTGAGTGGCTACGACAGATGGCGGGAAGACGAGAGCAGACGAGGGCAGACGAAGGGAGCCATTAGCCGCCCGAAATAGATCATCCTTTGCTGCCCCCCCTGAACGGTAGCGGCCAATCAGCACTGGGGTCACGCTGCATATCTAGACGCTCGCAGATGCACCCGCTGCACACCGCAGGCCATCTCCCCTGTCATCGCCGACATTTCCTATTCGGCCCCCTCTTCCTACCTCGTCTGCGTTGTGTTCGCGTTGCGTCTGGACTGCGAGATTGAATCCTTTTCCCGCGACCAACACCGCAGATGGGTGTTAAGAATCAGGACATTCGGCCGAGTCTGGGTTAGCTTGGCTGAGAAATACACCGCGCTGCGCTGGGCAAGGCGTGGGGCTGGCTGCTTGGGGCCTGGGCAAGGCGACAGTCGCGCCTTCTAAGCGCATACCATGCCTGCCTTGCCCTTCCCCGACCCCTCTTTCCCCTGGGTAACTCGGACTCGCACCTTCTCACTCCTCACTTCTCAGTGTCTGGCGTGTCTGTGGCCTCCCACACACGCGCTATCGGATCTGCCTCTCTCCACCACTTTACACGGTCCGTGTCCTGCAGGCACTTTGTAGGCAAGGGAGACGCGATGTTGCACCATCAGATCGGAGCGAAAAAAGAAAAAAGTGATGCCCAGACATATGCGGCGCTTGCTTCCTCTTCTGTTCATTCATTGCTTACACATGAACTTGCCAGCACAAGTTGTGGAATTCTCGGTGGATTACGGATAGAAAAACAACATTTCAACTTTACTCAGTAATCATATACCCGATCACGACCCTGGTTCGTTCCCAGAATTCAATATTTGAGTGATGACCTTTACAGGTGGCCCAGCCAGGTCGGTTACTCCCGCATGTCCCCCTCGTCCAAATGTAATATGTATGGCGGCAAATGTGGCGCCTAAAGAACACCCACCCCACCAGCAGCGGGTTGGCGAATTATTGACCGCCGACTCCAACAAGCTCCAACCCACACACACAATATTTGTCGCTGCCGCTGGGAGGCAGCTGCCGGTCTTGCTCGGTATCCCCCCGCGTCGACTCTGTTGGGCTTTCTCTTTCTGTGTCGTTGTCTTATCTGCTATTCGCTCTTCTGTGTCGGATTAGAAGGACGAGGTGGTTGACGTGCTTTGCTTTGGAATCTCGTCCCTAGCTCGCGCTGTGGTTGGTACAAGTGACTGACCACGCGGCCGGGTTCACCCATCCCAAAGGACCGCAGACCATCAAGTATGTGCAACCGGGACACAGAGACAGTCCGTGTCATTTCGCTCAAGCAAATCGGCCCGTCCTTTTCCTGGTGAGACAGAAAAAAACCTGGTTCTCTTCTGGCTTCTCATTTTCACATCAAAGCGTTCAACACCCGACGCCGGTTGAAAAGGAGAGCGAGAATCTGGAGTGCAGCATGCCAGCCTCTCTGCCGTGCCGTCTTCTTGTCTGTCATATGAACCGGAAATGGCGGGCGGGCGGGCGGTCGGCGGCTTGTCCAAAGGTCTGTGGTGTATCCCAACTCTACGGATTTGCGGGGAAGACAAATTGCTTCGTGTGGTCTATTTTCCCCTCCCTTCCCGGTATGTGAATGAGCAAAAGAAAAGTCAAGGCCTGACTTCTGAGCTTCTTCTCTATACTATTTCTTGCATGTGTTTGGCAGTGGGCAAGGTCAAGGGCAAGGACAGGGACAAGGGCGTTGTGCCCGCGAGGCAAGCGCCTCTCTGCTCTCCTGTGTACCAACAAGTGAACAGTGCAATCTCGACAGCCGCGGTGTGGCATGTCGCTGATGGCCCATCGAGAATAGGGCTTGCCGCGGGCCTTCGCACTGGTCTGCCTGCGAGATTTGACTATACCCAAAAATACACTACATATGGTCCCCAGTTCGACGGGATGGCGTCGTCGAAACGCGGCCTGAGTGTTCCACTGGCTCTGTCTGTGAGCAAATGGAAGCTAACGCTGACCTCAGTCGTTATGACTTGTCAAAAAGTCTGGGACTAGCTGCAACAAACTGACAGCGGGACAGAAGCTTGGGCCATGACAACAAGAAGAAACTTTTGGTTGTCGTCTGTTTCTATTTTCTGTTCTGTTCCCTGCAAACCCGACGATCATGAGAATGAACTGCGAGATTTGACCCCTTCCATCTTCCCGGATATATGCACAATTTCTTATTCCGACAGAACTGTTTTCAAATGGAAAACAAGAAACTTGTGGCGATCAATGATGGCGTTTCGTTCGTCCAGTATGCAACAAGCGGCAGCCCAGTGTCCCTTCATTGTTTGCTTTTCTACTATAATTAGAGCAAAAGTGCGGGACAAAACTTGTCCCCCTACCCCCCAAGTGTTGCAAAAGAACTTGTCCTTTGCAGGACAAGGCAGACAACTGCACGTCAGATCAAATACGTCGTTTTCAATTTTTACATCTTTGCCGTTCGGAGATGGACAGTCCCGAGAAAAGAAGGGGGCAGCATCGGGTTGATGGAAGTGCTGCAGCAACTAATTACCAGTCCAATCCACGCCTCTTGGATACTTGCACAACACCTCCCGAAGTGGATATTGCAAGCCCTTACTTCTACTATCCCGTCCCCATTCCCCTTTAAGCTTATTTCAGGTGTCACGATTTGATTGTTCCTGTCGTTGACTGCCTCTTCATGGGTTGCGTGTCAAGCTGGGCGATATTGCTCTTCTCGAGGCATCATCCAGCCGTGCCATCCGTGCCATCCGTCCCATTTTTAGTTCACTGACACTGGGATCAAAGCAGAAGAGAAATGCTCTCCACCACTGCATTGCTGCCGAGTCAGTGGTTCCGAGAGGGTTTTTTTCTACATCCGACTGTCAAGTGTGACAGGACGAGAGAGCATCACAAGAGCCACCCCCCTTCCGACATAAGCTGCAGAGATAGTGTGCCCTGTCTTTGGGAGGAGTGATCTACATGGCACCTTTCACTCTCTGCAAGCCTCCTTCTCCCCTATCTTAGCTCGGGTTGTGTTCTCAGTGGTTGGCCCAGTGCCCTACCGCAAGGCCAACAAGGCTGCCGGGATACCCACTCTATTCCTGGAAACAACTACGGGCTAGTTAGAGTGTTGGTGGTGTGGGTTTCTCGAGGACTACGAGATGCAAGGTTGACATACGGGTACATCTATTGACCGCATTTCGGTGTCTTCTTTTGTTTTATTTCCCCCCTAGACCGTGTCAGACGGGGACTTTGGGGGTGCTCAATCCCCCTCATGAGTCAGGATCTCATCCTCAAATACCCAAGGAGGCCCGAGTTTCTTATTTTGGGTCAGGCATGATCGTCTGCGCTCCCAAATTCGAAGTCAGGCCAGTAACACTGTGAGCAGGTGGCTCTGTTATCTGTGAGGGTCTTGTGTATAAGACTCGAAACGTAATGTTAGTGGGTAGGACAACACCATTGTTGACTGCCCATCACCTTAGACTCGTACCCGTCCACATTTATGCTCTATGAGAGGTAAGGAACGTCATCCATTCATTTAAAAATAAAACAAAGAAAGGAACCAGATGGACCCATGGGTAGGACAAGTTCAACATTGGCTGCCTATCATCTCAATCCCCCCACCACTCCTCCCAAGACGCAAGGAACTTCATCCGCCAGATAAAATGTAGAAAGGAAGGAACCAGAACGGAGTGCCTCTCTCAGTAGATGCCCCTTCTACCGGCGAAAGCTACTGGGGCTTCAAAAGGGGAGAGAGATGTGGGTAGGACAACCTGAATATTGGTTGTCCATCGTCTCTCTCGAAGCCGTCTCCACTCCTCCCTCCTCCAAGACGCAAGAAATATTACAATATCGCCCCTCTGCTCAAAATAAGCCAAAGATCAGAAACCAGATGGAACGAGTGAGCGAGAAGCAACAAAAAAGAGAAGTCTTATGATCAGACCCGGACTTGAACTGGAGACCTTCAGTGTGTTAGACTGACGTGATAACCAACTACACCATCCGACCTGTGATTGATGAAGGAGAAGAGGTTTTCAACCGGATTACCCGGCCGCTGTGGCAAGTAGAGGAGGAGGGGGGAGGGGGAGGGGGGGGGGAATCGAAGTTTTCAAGAGAGTGGGTTGGCTGTATGGAGCATGAATGGGGTCCGGATGGAGACGCAAGGGAGTGAACCCCCCTATCCATCCATATGATTTAGATACCCTCGCTACTATTTAAGCGACAGACAAAAGATAGAAGCTCTCAGAGGGACAAATATCTTACTAAAAAACATATGATAAGGATGTTGAAAAACAATAGATATAACGAACATAGGACGGGAAACGATAAAAAGAAAAGAATCTCATGATCAAACCCGGGCTTAAACCGGAGACCTTCAGTGTGTTGGACTGACGTGATAACCAACTCCACCATCCGACCTACTGATATATAAAAAGAGTATGCTCTCGACAAGACTACCTAGCCGCCAGCGGGGGATGTTGAGATTGTTGGGGAGGGGAAGGATGGGCCGAATGGAGTCTGGATGGATATCTGTGGCTCTCCCCTTGATCCACATCGAACCGGGTGGATAACATGAATTCTGGAAGAGTCCCTACACCACCACAGTGGAGGGGTTGTATCTTTGGTTCACTTTGTGTTGGTTTACGGGTTATTTTGGTTCATGTCGCCTCATTCTATTTCAGACTTCGGCCATTCTATTATTGTCCGTGGCTATAAACTCCTCCGACAGGTGGGTACAGCGAGACAATGAGAGCTGGCTTTCAAAGTACTTTATAAACTTGGTGTGATAATAGCCAGCGCCTTAAGTACTTTAAAAGCTTGCCTAAAATTGCGTCCGAGGAAGCAGAGTCGCTCAACCCGAAGTGGCTATGAATAACACAAATAACACAAAGTGGTCAATTACACCGAAATTTTGGGGAAATCATGAGTGGCAAGACAAAAGAATGCGGAAAAGAAAGTTGGAAAAAACCAAAAGGCCGTCTGGGGGAGAAGAGAGGAAAGACTTCGTAAAGACAAAAAAAGTGTCCTGAGTACATGGATGTACCTTCATTCCTTGTCAACCTCCACTCACGTAACCATGCTGAAAATTCTAAACCGACAAAACTAGATAGACATGAAAAGTGAAAAGTAAAAATCACAAACAACCCAAAGCCAGCCAAAACCAGCTCGCATCCACCGAGCCGAGCCGAGCCGACTAAACTTGATCGATCGGCTCCGAAGCTCAAACCCGGCGGAGATTTCGGCACGGAAGTGGGAGCGGCAGCGGGAGCGGCAACGGGAGCGGGGGCCAAAGTGGGAAGCGGGGCCGCACCACCAACTTCCCGGTCAGTGGCAACTGCGACTCCCCGCGTTTACGGAGTCTCCTTCTTGGCACCTTCCCATTGCTGATGCCCTTTGCGCCTTCTCCTTTTGGGCAGGTCAGTTTGGTCTGCATAGACCTTAATATCTACTGGGTCGTGGGAATCCGCCTTTGATTTTGCCTTTGTCTCTGCTCTGTCTGCCTGGGTGAGGGGCCCCCGCCTTGGTTACTTGACTTGGTCTAACACAAGGCAGATTCATGGCGATAATACGAGTCTCGTCTCCAAATATCTCAACGAATTTACCTATATATCCGGCCCCGTAGATCGAGACTATTGATTTCTTCCTACCTACTTTCTTCCCAGTTCACTGTCTCCCACCTCACTCATTCTCCCTGTCTCACTCCCAACAACATCTATATGTCAAGCTACGAACGCCGAACTATTTTCGAGGTTTCATCATCTATCTCTCTTCACTTTACACAAAAACGACACGTACCTTATCTACCTTGATAAAGGAAAAACCGAAAAGATGCCAGAACACATCGTCGTCATTGGGTAAATCTCAGTGCCACCACCCTAGTCTAGTATCCAAAACCCCTTTCGTTAACCCCTGTTCCCTTTCCACAGTGCAGGGGTTACCGGCCTCAGCGCGGCCTTGTCACTCCTCGACGCCGGCTTCTCCGTGACCATCATAGCACGGGACTTCCCCGGCCCAGCTGAGACCATGGACTCGATTCAACATATCAACTACACCTCGCCCTGGGGCGGTGCCCACAACCGCTGGGTACCTCCCAACACCGTGACGGGGGAGAATGTCCGCGAACACTCCATGGCGCTGACCACATTTGCACGCATGCGCACGCTATCCGACACGCCCTCTACGCACGGCCACACCGGAATCAGTTTCATGAAGGGCATCGAGTACCTTGAAGCGCCCTTGTCAGCCGAGTATGCGGCGCTGACGGAACAAGTTGCCCAAGAGCAGCTGACCCTCCCTGGGTTTCGGCTCCTTGGCAAACAAGACTTCCCTGATCAGAGAGTGGCCTGGGGCTGCGAGTACGACACCTGGTGCGTCAACCCGATGGTGTACTGCTGTTTTCTGCTGCGGCGGTTCGTGTTCCGCGGGGGCAAGATTGTGCGGCGCGAGCTGCGCAGTCTGCTCGAGGTGTTTGCCCTTTCTCCCGAAAAGGATCTGGGAATAGGGGCTGGAGTCAAGGTGAACATGGTCGTGAATGCCTCGGGCAACGGGTTTGGCAGTGACAACGACGACGCCATGTTCATCACCCGGGGTCAAACGTGCCTGGTGGCCAACACGAGCGTTGCGACGGTCACGCGCCAGAATGCCGATGGCAGCTGGACGTTCTGCGTGCCGCGCAACTATGAAGGCGGCACGATCATTGGTGGTACGAAGGAGCCCGACAACTGGGACCCAAACCCTTCGCTGGAGGTGCGCGAGACGCTGCTCAAGACCTTCGCGGCGACGTACCCCCAGATATTGGGCGAGAAGGGTGAGATCACTGTCATCCGGGACATTGTAGGCCGTCGTCCGACCCGCAAGGGAGGGCTGAGGCTAGAGGGTGAGGTGGTTCAGGGGGATAAGTTTGTGATGCATGCCTATGGTCTGGGTGGACGGGGCTATGAGCTTTCATGGGGAGTTGCTCAGGGGGTTGTGGAGGGTGTGCAGGAGTATCTGAAGAGCAGCCGATCTACGGTGTGAAAGTGGCTACTGCTGAAGGCCGTTAAATTATTTCAAATTCAAGATCACTCGCAGACCTGGCTGCAGTCAGTTTCGACTCCTGAGCAATCTTCAACATGGAAGCCATACACCTATAAGAAGAGAGACGCCGCTATCTGCTGGTGAGAACCCCAGTGACCATTGACTTGCCTTATTGCTAGCAAATATCTTTGAGGGGGAGATAAAGAACATCGATAGGAATGAATATAGAAAAAATTAAAAAAAAAGTGTAATGAGCACTAGGTCTAGGCAGTCGGTGGAATCGAACTCGTGAACTTTGCAGGTCTTCCCTAATAGGTTGAGCCCTCGCAACTCTCAGTCATCCTCATACGGGCCATTTTTGGGGTCTCGTACCCGCAACAAGGCGGGTGGACGCGGCATGGACGCATCCCCGACGTGTTAAACGGGAGAGGGAAAAAAAAAAAGAAGAAAAAAAAAGGTTCACCAACCTTGCGGGCGCCAACCGAGGATAAGTACCTCCCCGCACCCACGAAGTGGTGACTCAACGAAGTATCTGAAAAACCCCCCCCCCACCCCCCCCCCCAAAAAAAAAACCTTGAACCCAGTCCTCCGCTCTCCCAGACTATAAAGACAGACTATAAAAAAGAAACCTTTCTCTGGTTTAAAAGAGAAAGGGCCGGGAAACTCCGGGCGGTCTTGGGGCGAGTAGTGAGTGGCCTTGTCTCTTGGTAGAGGAGCGGGCTGATTTGACAATCTCTTTTACCTAGGTAATTAATATAACTATCCCATTTCTCACAACCACGTATCTTACTACCTTGACCTAATACTACCTTCTCTTACTACTTCTTAAACCTCTGCCCTCTCGGTACGTGTCCGTCTAGTTCTAGAACCCCCCTGGTTATTCCTCATGGCATTAGATTTCGAACAAGGTCGGTAGATGTCTAGCCTTATCTTCATCTTGTCCTTGTTAATGGGATCAAGTATATACACCCATCGCCGTTGGGAAACGGATCACGAATTCTGGTATGAGTAACCCCAAGTCCGTCCGTCCGTCGCCCTCCCATGCTGCACCACCCTCGCACAACGTATGTACACATCATCGTATTTAAACTAGCTAATTGCCTAAGCTCCCAAGCACAAAACAGGAAATGAATCCAATATGAAATCCGCGCACTTACTTGGAGAATATATTACACAAACATATATTTTGGTTGCACCTTTTGGTTTGTATATCTTATTGTACAGAGCAGCGTGTCCTTGGTGTAACTGCATTTTAACAGAGATATGCAGTTGCCCCCCACGTTACCGCTTCAACACGTTTTATGTGTCTTCGAGAATCTGATAATCCATCCCAGGCAGGCCATTGTCACCCAGCAACCCCGATTTCCCTTTTTTTTTTTTTTTTTTTTTAAAAAAAAAAGGGGGGGTTGCTATCCCTTGTTGCTGGAGTCTGGACCATTCCACTTTTTCCCCATCCTGGTGCTGGATCCAGCTTCCAGATCTGTCAGACCCGGGGGCTTTCCTTTCGTGCATGTTGTTGTTGTTTGTTGTTGTTTGTTGTTTGTTGTAGTATGTAATACATCCTGTCTCTCTCTCTCTTTCGAGTTGGTTTCGCGAGTCGTCAAAAATATCGATGAATTAATTCGAGCCGTGGGTCACCTCCCCCCCTTCTTCTTTTCGTCCTCGAGGTCCTCTATTATCCTCGGCCTATTCGGCGCGGCATACCCGCCAAACCTCTCGCCCTTCTTCAGCTTCTCCATCTCCTTCCGCGCCACCTCGCGGTCCTTTTCGGGGAGCCCCCACCACTCGCGCAGGAAAGCCTCTTGTTCCGCTTTGCGGCGGGCTTTGCGCTCGCGCTCCTTTTGCCGCACCATGCGCGCGGCGAACCAGTCCTCGCGCGCGGCGTCTTGCTCGGCCGGTGTGGCGTGCAGCTTCATGCAGCTGTTCATTACGTGCAGGGGCCCGCGGCAGACGAATGGTGCCGAGAAGGTGCGGCCGAGTGCGCAGGCGGCGAATTCTGGTTGAGGAGCAATGTTAGCTGTGTATATGGGTTGAATTGGGGTTATGGGTGTAGTAGGTATGAGATCATGGGCATATTTGGGGAGAGGGGTTTGGTAGCATGTGTACAGTATTACAGAGACCACGACGAGATGAAAAGACTATATAAATACGCACCCTTGATCTCGTCAGCACAATAACTCCGTACTCGAGTATAGAATATGTCGCGGACCTGCGACTCTTGTGATGCCGACAGCGGCAAGGGGTTGCGTGAGGGCATGGGCAGGCGCTCCTCATCTTTCTCAGCCCCATTCCCATTCCCATTTCCATTTCCATTTCCATTTCCATTTCCATTTCCATTTCCATTTCCATTTCCATTTCCATTTCCATTTCCATTTCCATTTCCATTTCCATTTCCATTTCCATTTCCATTTCCATTTCCATTTCCACTCCCCTTCCCATTGCCTTCAGCGCCGCCGTCGACGGCCATAGCGGCCATACGCCGAGTGTTCTCGGTTCAAAAGAGAGAGTGAAAGATAGATAAGTTGGCGGTGTGTCGATTGCGAGCCCGGGAGGGCAGGTGTCGAGCTCGAAACAATCGGTGATGATGGGCGGTTTGGGTTGAAAGTCGTCCGATTCTATCTGGTTGCGACGCACTGGCAGGCACTTGGCGGGACAGAACGGCGAGGTTCAAACTATCAGCCACACTAAGCCGAGCCAAGCTTCAGCCACCAAAGCTACCCCTGAAACATTTGTTTGCGCCGTGCTTGGCATTTGCAACCCCTTTCGTGAATTCAGTTCCCAAGTCAAGTAACGTTATAGCACCCATTAACTATTACGCTGGGTTAAGCAGTAGAGTAGACACGTTGTCTCATATTATATATGCACCACAAACATTCATGTATTTTACAACAACTACATTGACCACTGAATTTGCAGAAGAGCTCTCCTGTACGCCAAGTAGCCAAGTAAAGGCATATTCCCAAAATTTCAGTTGTAGTCACCAACAAATTCGTGCTGCAAGATACAGCCCCTTAAGATCTCATGAGATCATCAGGTAAGCCCTCTGACTCATGCGTCTGTGCTCTTTCCAGCTCCAAGCTCTCCTTCTCTTTCTTTCCCTTTTTGCCAAAGGTGCTCAGCCACCTCACCGGCTTCTCCTTGCTGCTCTTGACGCTTGTCACGGCTACAAGACTCGGGCTGCTCGTGACACTCTCATAGCTGCGGCCCAAGAAGCCGTCGTCGGTGACCTCGTCGAAGTCGCCGATGCTAGATCGTTCCATTGACATACCCTTGTCCGAGTTGCCTCCGCTAGCAGTGCTGCCGGGGCCCTTCTTGAACAAGCTCGAATCCTTGCCGAGTCTACCCGGGAGGCTGAACTTGCTCGAGCTGCTCTTCCGGAACAGCTTGCGGACGACATTCTCGTCTTTGACACTGGTCGCAACACCACCACTGGCCGGCTCCGATGGCGTGTTGGAGAAGGATTGGTCCAGCGACAGGGAGTCTCGAGACTCGGATACTGAGGTCTGTGTATGAACCGAGTACCCATCGCGGGATTGACGCGACTCGGTCGGGGAGTCTATCTCGATGGGCGGTCCGTGCGGCGTGTCAAGCGTTGCCATGTAATGCGCATCTTTACCCTTTGATTTGTCCTTCGAGTCTTTGGCCTTGTCCTTCGACTTATCTTTGGTCTTGCTCTTGTCCTTAGTCTCTCTGTCTTTCTCGGATCTGGTTTTAAACAATGATCCTATAAATGCAGGAGCATTGGGATTGAGACGTGCCGCGAGAGCGGCCTTTGAGGAGAGGTTGGAGTTGGACGAGTGGTGAGGGGGACGACTTCCAATGACTCCAACCTGATTGACATTGGGCATCGTGTCCTCGTCCAAGATCTCATCGTCTGCAGAAGCCAAGGTTGTCTTCAATGCAGACGGTGACCCATGAAGAGATGGTCGGCGGGATGGGTTCCTAGACCAGGGCACGTCCGGTGACCACAGCCGAGACTGCCTCGAAGCGTCAATAGGAGGTCCCCAAATCGAACTAGAGTCGGTCGATGGCCTTGGAAAGTCTGTGGACGAGATGCTGCCAGGGCGAGGACTGCTAGTGTCACGTTCTGTATAAATGCCGCCAGCAGCCCGGTGAGAGCTGGAGAAAGGATTGAAGCTTTTAGCCGAAAACATGCGCAAGTTTGTTGCATGACCTTCCATGATGTCAGGCCCGGCAGAGTTCCGATTGAACATATTCCAGGTGCCCGAGAGGCTGATGCGCCGCTTGTTCGTCAAACCATCAGGCTCATCTGTCTGCCTTGGGAAAGATTGACTCTGACCCTGCTTTAGACTACCAAGGAGAGGGCCTTCTTTTTCCATGGCACCCTTGACGGTCCTTGATCGTTGGAATGAGAAGAGGCTGCCTAATTTATGAGTGTGTACCTCTGCTGCTGCCGGCGACGACATCGTAGCAGTGGCATTGAGCGGGTGTCTATCAGGAGCATCGCTCGGGAATGGCGGGAAAGGGAGATTTTGCGATGACCCGTGAGGACTGCCTAAAATGCTCATGGACCTGCCCGAGGACGCGGGCGACTGGGGGTCATGGTGAGGGGATCCGTTTTGCTGCAGAAAAGGATCTGGGTCGAATCTGGAGATGTGGCTGGGATCATCGTAATCCATGTCGTCCAGAATATTCGACGGAAGCAGCATCGTTGCTGTCGGGCTTAGGGGAGCCGAGGAGCCCCTGATGCCGGCTTCATCAAGACGGTGCGGCATGTCTGCCGAGAGATCCATGAAGGGGCCAGGTGCAAACCCAGGTGGCGCATTTGCGGATCGCGAACTGGCAAACCCAATAGGGGCTGCCACGGCCGGATCGATTTGAGAATATGCTGGCAACGGGGATGATATCGAAACGTTAGAGAGGGAATTGCTGTTGCGGCTCCGCCGCTTGAACTGAGTGAGAGTCGGGTTGTCAAACTCCAGGCCAGATGAGTTGGCTTGGTTATACAGCCCGAAGGCCGGCTGAGGGATGTGTTGAATCTGCATGGTTAGGACGCGAAGCTGCTCGTCAAGCCCCCGAGCACGCTTAGTCTCGAAGGTGAGAGTTTCGTGAAGATCGCGATGTCTCCGTTGCCAGTCATTCCTCATCTCGGCTTCCTTCTCGCGCCATTCGTCATCCTCCTCTCCACCTGGTAACTTCTTGCGCGCCTCTTCCAACTCTTTAACCTGTTCCCTCCTCTCCTTGAGCTCCGCTTCCAGTCGTGAGCACTCCGTCTGAAGGTCGCCATTCTCGGCGCGGAATCGCTCTATGTTTTCGTCTCGTTTTCCTTCGAGATCCTGCATCTGCTGGTCGAAACTGTCACGGCTTTTTTGCATGTCTTCCATAGCCCTTTCCCACTTCACGATATTGTCGTGAAACTTGGACCGCTCGTGCTGCTTTTCTTTGAGGACCTTCTCCCTCTGCGCTTTGCGTTGCAAAGCATTGCGCATCGTCCGGTCCGTAGAGTTGACATCTCGCTTCAGCTTCTCCGTTTGCTCCTCCTTCTTTTTCTGCTCCTTCTTCTTCTCTCGTTTTTCTGCCTCCAACTCTTCCAGCAATTTCCTGTTGTCAGCCTCCTCTTTTGCGATTTGAGATACAAGATCCTCCGTTTCTTTGCGGATACACTCGAAGTGTTCGGTCAGCTCGGGCAAAGTCTTCTTTGAATTTGCATTCATCTCGTCTCGGGTTTGCGCTGACTGATCGATGCTCGTAGTCGATGGCGAGTGGCGTCGGGTGACGGTGTTGCGGCGTGGCCCAGCGGTGTTATTTCCATCTCGACCTGGCGATGCGACGGCATCCGAGGGTGTCGCTGTTTCCAGAGCGGGAACCGAGCTTCTGAGTACTCCATTTTCGTCAATGTAATCCCCTTGGGCCGATCCGTGAGACTCCTCTACCATGAAATTTGAAGGAAGCCGAGAGTTTCCAAGCTGGGGTCGCCCGTCACCACCAAATGTCCGCAGTCGTATGACACGGCTCCCGGACTGGAAGTTGTTGGAGCCAACCGCGATGACGCGCACGTTGTAAAAGTGATTAGGCTTCAGGCCGCTGACGACAATCGCGGGTTCTTGGTTCGCAGCAACATCCCCCACTGTTTAAGAATGTTAGGGTTTGCATCCTCCACGGATAAACTATGACCATAGAGTTTCATGGCCTGACTCCATAATCTGCTTGGTACTTACCGACTACGCCGTTGACCTGGATCAGGAACTTTTGAACGGACCGGTTCGCAGGAGGACGAGACCAGTTTACGGTTGCAGCATCGGCTCGGATGCCGGCCAGTGACACATCTGGCGGGTCGGGAACATCGACGCCCAAGATGCTAATGAGTTCGGGAACGGGCTTCCACAGCGTCTGCCATGCCCTTCGTACCAGCCTACAAATACGATACACACATACACAATTAGCAAGGCTGCTGAAACTCAGGGATTGTCGCGTCACAATCTCAAGGGGAAAAGGGGGGTAAGGGACGGACGGGGTCGCGCGGAAGCATCGGGATGGCGCCACCTACCACACAACGGCAGCTCCAGTCAACAGCATATCGGCGCGCCTCGCAACCAAGAGGTCCAGGCCGAAAGAGGTGACCGAGTTCACGCCCGTCGTGTACAGGGATGACGTAAAGTCGCGCGACAGGTCGGGAGCGATGGCCCAGCAGAAGAGCACGAGGCCGGCGGCGGCGATGAGGTTGATTCGTGGGATTTTAGGCTCCGTAAACCGCCAGAGAAGACTGGCGGACAGGACGAGAAGCGTGGGAACCAGCGAAGTCCATGAGATCCATGACATAGCGGTGCGATCAAAAGGAAAGAGAAACCCTATCCAGCTTGTCGAGGTCCAAAACCAAGGGAGAGGCGAGTCGCACGTGGAGAAGAACGAGGTGGGTGGGAATGACCATTTAGAGAAGAGTGTGAGGGGTGGTGGTGGTGGAAAGAATGAATCGCAGCTAGAGTCCGGCAAAGGAAAAAAAAAAAAAAAACAGGTGGTGGCTTCCAGCACCAGTGTGTTTGCTGTGGCCCGAATTGGTCTGTAACTGCCTATACGCAGTAGATTTGGAGACAGTTGGGTCCCAGCATCAAAATGCCCAGCCCCAGAGACCAGCACCCCAAAGTCCAAGGAATTACCTAAGTCAGCACATTCATGCCGTCAATCCCTGCCTGCGCTAAAGTGATAGGCAGATGCAAGATGCAGTTTGAAGAATTTTAGCGCATGACCGCCCGCCTCCAGCGCCCCCAGCGCCCCCAGCGCCTTGCTGGCCCAAAACACCTGAACTTGGACACTGGAATACATGTAGGTCCATTTTTCCATTTCCACACCACAACAACCTTCCCGAACGGGTTCACTTCCTGTTGCATGGGCATATCCACCCCTCCGCTCCGGCTCGTCCTCCCGATCTCAGAGTTCGGCAGTGGAGAGGGGCTTGCTTGCTATCCTACCACACCTACCACACCTTACTTTTTTTCCAATCTGGCCTTTGGAAAATGAGGTAATCGGGTGCTTCCCGTCCCTTCCACGGCAGTTCTCGTTATAGGTGGTTAGGCCCGGTTCCGCTAACTGTGTCGCATGACACGCGGAGACTGTGAGACTGTATACTCGAGGAATGAGTTTAAGTCTACGCTGGTCTGGGCTGGAAGTTTGTGAGTGAGTGCTACCTAACCCATCTCAGGGAGGGTTTCTTCACCACCTGTTAGGCACCACACTTTAGCTACAGTAGGTAGGTTATTATCTTCCAACCCGACCCTCTTCCCGATATTACTCGGGCGTGTAACCCAAATACCTACCCAATCCCTTCGTCAAGATACCTTCTTGCATGCTTTGGTGCCATGTTGTGTTTGGGTTTGGAGTGTTGCAAAGTTTTGTGGCGTGTCCAAAGTCGACAAATAAGGAAGATAGTAAATGCCACTTTATGGCATACGATGGCGTCCATGTCCATGTCTATCATGAACTCTTTGTTTTGGACTTGGTTATGCCTGTGACCCAGTTTTTATGTCGAGTTTTTATACACCTCTTCACAGTACATACAGTACATACAAAAAGGCCCCACGCTTGGTGATTCAGGTGAGATCTGTCATTTTGCTCGTCACTGACACCACCATAGGCTGGTGATTCAGGTGCCAACGGTTTCGCTGAGATGGGGTACTCATTGAAAGTTTATATCTTGGCTAAAGCCCGTTCTAAGAGACCGGACCTAGAATTCACCAGGGTTAGAGGATCACAACTCATTCCTCAATCGTTGGATCTTTTTCATAGACGATAAGAAAGACTCCCAACGCCCGGGACAAGACAAATTGGACCCATGTATAGCATGCCCCTTTACGAGTCCTTTATGTAGACTTCTCATCCACATAGAGCCAGCTTCACACGCCATTTTGGTGTTGCCAAGTGCCTGACGAAGTTCAGGCATCAAATACGAAATAAGACCACAAACTCGAAAATAATACAGTACCTACCTCGGCAGGTTTGGCTGCCACATATTAGACTTCTACAGCCAACATTGGAGCGGAGATGTAAAAGGTCCGTCTCAAGCGTTATGACAGATCTTGAACAAGGGGCCTTCGGTTCCCTACCGAGGTGGGTTGCCCTGGTCGCATGCTGCCTCGGCCGCCACAGCTTTGTGCAATTTTCGAATATCAAAGTCGCCCCCAGAGGTAGACAAGGATCTTCTTGCTCCGTACTTGTGGACTCACGAATTGTCCATGGTGATGAGTTGTCGTTTGTCTAAAAGACTGGACATGTAAAAGTGAAGAGATCTGGCCGAGTTCTGAAATGGTTAGGTCCGTAAGTACCCACGTCCCTGAGACTTATTAACCAGTATCAATAGTATACTCTAGTAGACAAAGGAGAAGACACACGCACATATCACGGGACCACTTCTCCTCACTTACCCCATCTACTCTCCTCCATTCACCGCCTAATAAGGCTCGGGTCCTGTGTCACCAACTCACTCTCTGAATGTTTTGCGCCAGTAGCCTGGTCAGCTGGTCCGTGGGCCTATTTTCCCAACCAACGAGCCAGCCAGCCACAATCAAGAGCCCAATGCTTTTCGCGCCGAGCCCTCTCAACCTGCCGCCTCGCCGTTTGACCACGCAAGCTGCTAGCAGAGGGACCTGCCCAGAACCATGCGCCCCAGGGCCTAGCGTGGCGCCGCATCCGATTTAAAGAACTCGGACCTGCGTCCAAAACGGGGAGCACCAGACTCGGAGTCTCAGACACTGTGTTACGTGGAATTTCTTATCGCTTTTTGAGAACATCGTGACATTGACAGGCCCTCTCGGCCCAAGTCCAGAGTATCTATCTTTGGCGTTAACAGACAAAGATATCGCGAGTGTGACTCCCTACTGTCTCTTCAGTCGCCTACGGGTTAGCGCGGTTCGGTTTCAAGGGACGGACCAGAGGGTCCATGACATCAGCGAGAGTCGGAGAGGAAGGCCTGAGAAACGCAGCCGGGGTGGTTAATTTCCGGGGTGCCGTCAGCAGGACCTCGGTGGTACCTCGCGCGTCCACAGGCGCTCATCGGGACACCACTGGAAAACTGATGGGCCCAAAGTACCTGCCATGTCCCTGGGGCCAGGGAAGGAGCGCGCTGAACTCGGCAATGAGCGGGTGAGGGATGGGGCGTGAAGCTGGGATTGTTGAGGCCTGTCTGGGCTCGTGATTGTGCTCCTTGCGCTCAGCTGCCAGTCAGCGCCTTGTTTTTGCTTGCTTCGTGTCTCTCCCATTCCCATTTCCTGGTGTGTCGAACAGCGACTCAAAACAAACGTCGTGGTGTTTAAAAAAAAAGCTGGCGCTTGCAATGCATTGTTAGACTCAAAGAACGCCCTCGTTGTCCCAACTACCTTGTTTCGTTGCCTTCCCGGACCTCGACCGCGCCCCTAGAACTTAAGCTCAAGCTTTCGTCTGTTCCCCTCTTCCCGTCCGCTCCCCCTCCAAGCAGCAGCAGCAGCAGCCCAACCGCGACGTCGTCATCTCGCCCACATTCCTCTCAAATAAACCTCCCACACGCAGAATCCACAACTCGACAAGGCACAGACGGAATACTGCCCGAGCAGCTATTAATATTATCCACGGCGCCGGGTGGCTCGGGCATCCATCGTATCTCGCGCATACTGTCCGCCCTCGTCCTGCCCAAGGCCATAGCCCAGCCGACCCCAAAACCGAAGCGATACCCCAACAAAATCGCAGCGACATCTGCTCCAACACCGCCCACGCACGCCCCTGACCCATCCGTCATCGCAGCTTTGCCCTGGGCAGTGACGATCCCTAGGGATAGATAGCCAGCTTTTGCAGAATTCGCCATGCAGTACGTCAGGAATATCAGCGACTCCGTCTCCACGGCATGGAACTCGATCAACCCCGCCACCCTGAGTGGCGCCATCGATGTGATCGTTGTCGAACATGCTGACGGCACTCTGTCGTGCTCCCCCTTCCATGTCCGATTCGGCAAGTTCTCCCTTCTTCGGCCCTACGAGAAGAAGGTCGAGTTCAAGGTCAATGGCGTCAAGCAGGAATATTCAATGAAACTCGGCGAGGGAGGAGAGGCCTTCTTTGTGTTTGAGACCACCGACACCATCCCCCAGAGCTTACAGACTTCGCCTCTGGTGTCGCCCGTTTCCAGCCCCCCTCTTAATGCCCAAAGTTCTGGAGGGCTCCAGGAACCAGAGTCGCTTGATCTCAACGATTCTGCCGGCAAGGCGCGGTCGTCGAGCTTCAACAGACCACCCCCCGCTGCTCTGTACTCGGCTCCCGGGCGAGATGGTGAGCATGCTCCCCTTTGGTCTCATATAAAGGAAAGGGCTCCCGCTAACTCTAGAGACAGGGCTTCTCACACCGCGATCCCAATCCCCGGTGCTCTCCAAGGGAGCACCGTCTGCTGGGGACTGGTCACCCCAGCGCCCCCATAGCGAAGATATTCTCCGGCAATCGGTGCGGAAGCAGTCGACCGACCTGGATGTCGACGGCTCAGCCGAAGGCGATAGCCCAAGGTACTCGGACCGATCCCATAGCCCGCCTCCCCTGGCGGCTAGCGACGCTCTGCAAAGAGCTATGAACCTATCCAAGGAGCTATCGGCGGTCAATATCCCGACGCACGTCAGCGAGACTGGCGACTTGATGCTCGATATGACAGGATTCAAGAACAACGACGAGGACGCTCTTCGCGCCGAACTTCTGGCCCGGAACATCCTGACCGAAGAGCTTGATGGCAACTACGACATTGGGGCGCTCTTTGGTGTTGATGATCGGGGAAATCTCTGGATTTATAGCAGCCAGGATGCCAAAGATGCCGCTATGAAGAGGACCATGGAGTCTTCTTTGCACACCTCACCCACCCTGGTCAACGACGCCGCCTCGGATCCCGGGTACCAGAGTGACGGGAGTGACGTGACTGCTTCACCTGGGGTTACAACCCACAGGAGGACAGAATCAGACGTCGGCCATATGACCCTCCAGACCCCGCCGAGCTCACCTGGCCCGCCAACCGCCGGCGACCCGAACCGGAATTATGCCAAGACCTTGCGATTGACTAGCGACCAGCTGAAGGCCTTGGACTTGAAGCCTGGTGAGAACTCCATGAGCTTCACAGTGAATAGAGCGACGTGCTCGGCATTCATGTTTCTGTGGAAACACGAAGTCCCTGTGGTAATCTCGGATATTGACGGGACCATTACCAAGTCTGATGCCCTCGGCCAAGTTTTGAACATGATCGGGCGAGACTGGACCCACGCAGGAGTCGCAAAGCTGTATACCGATATTACAGCAAACGGTTACAACATTATGTACCTCACGAGTCGGTCCGTTGGACAGGCAGATACCACGAGGGCCTACATTGCGGGTATCGCTCAAGATGGATACCGTCTGCCGCGGGGACCTACCATCCTGTCACCTGATCGGACCATGGCGGCCCTTCGTCGCGAGATCTATCTTCGCAAGCCGCACATCTTCAAGATGGCGACCCTGCGCGATATCCGCAATCTATATGGGCCGAATGGGTCTCCATTCTATGCCGGGTTCGGAAACCGGTTCACGGACCAGATCTCCTACCGAACGGTGGACGTGCCGCGGAACCGCATCTTCACCATCAACTCCAACGCTGAAGTGTCGCTGGACCTGCTGAGCCTTAACAAACTCAAGCTGAGCTACATCAACATGAATGAAATTGTCGACCACTATTTCCCGCCCGTCAGTATGCTTGTCACAGGTGGCGGCGAGGACTATACCGACTTCAAGTATTGGCGCGACACCCCGCTCGATCTTGATGAATTCTCAGCCAGCGACTCAGACAACAATGGCGATGATCAAGGGGATGACGACCACGAGAGCCAATATGCCGAGGACGACGACGAGGAAATAGGCGAGGGCCTCGGAGATAGTATGATATCGCGCGATTCGGCTGACGAATACGGCGAGGGTAGCGTTGTGAGTGAGTATTACGAGGGAGACCAGGTGGTGGGCTCGATAATCATTAATGGTGAAGATGCCGACGACGAAGAGGACGAAGAGGAGGAGGATGGCGAGCAAGATGAAATAGACGAAGATCACACTCAACTGGAAGTTTCAGCCTCTAAAAACGAGTCGCGAAAATCCTCGCCGCGGATCGCGGCAAAGGACAGTAACGCTGAGTTGATCACGGGCATCCAGAACCTGTCGATGGAAAAGGAGGTCAAGTAAATGTACAAACAGAGCATGTTTTGGGGACCATGACCATCCAACACGGGTCATGATTGAGGTTGGGAGGTTTGAATACATATTCTATCGGATTACATGGGCAAATGGTATACAACACGCACTTGGGGGAGGTACTTTTTTTTTTTGCATAGCGAGGAGTATCGGTAATCGATTATGTTTTTTTTTTATATAGCTTGACATACATAGTAACAGTACGTACACCGACAAACCTTTCTTGGTTTATTCGCTGTGAGAATCTCATCTACACATAGTTTGAGTCACCAGTCATTTGCTGTAATAAATATTGATATGGCCAGTGATAGCTATCCGAAGACCCTCGGAACAGGGAAAGTACGTCAATTGTACGACCTCTCCTGGCATAGTGATGAATGCCCTTTTTACGCCTATTGTTTTACGCCATAGCGCCTTTGTCCATTCCCAAATGTTGCCAAAATAACAAAGCAGTGCTTTCGCCGTAGACCTTGTAGGCAACGGGCAAGTGGAAAACATATCCAGTTTTTACTTGCTCCCCACGAATATCAAACCCAGTCCTAACCCCCTTTCACTTCTCAACGTCTCCCAGTCTCAGTTCCGTCATGCGTCGGACCAGCACACAAGACTCCTCCCGTATGTATCCACGTCCCTTGACCCCCGGCATGCCTTGAACACCGGTTTATTCCCTTTTCGCGCATAAATCGCGCCTCTTGCCATGCCTTGAACATCTCCGCAGCTACCTCGTTCTCGTCCATTCGGAATGGAATCCCTTTTTCGTATACACGTACGTCCCTTAACCCCCCCCCCCGGTGGGTCTTGATCCCGGAATATTCTCTTTCCCTGTTCATGCCTCGACCATCTCGGCATCCTCCTCGTCCTCATCCATTCCCGCGTCGCCAAAAATGTCGTCCACAGTGCCTCCCTCGACTCCGTCGCCACCAATATCTTCTGTCTCAACACCCTCCATCTTGTCTCCTCCCGCATCATCGTTGGTAACATCCTCAAACTCTTCCTCGTCGCTGCTGTCGTCATCGACGCCTTGCTGGCCTGCCCAGACGTTGCGCAGGCCCCAGTTCAGCCCGCTCAGCACGAAGCGCTCGCTCGGCAGGCGCACGCCCCACTCGGCGGGTTGGATGCGCGGGAGGGCGATCTTGTTCTGCTCGCGCGCCAGGTCCAGCATCCAGTCCTTAGCTGTGCCACCGGCCGATACCGCGCCCGGGCCGATGCCCCCTCCGCCGCCGCCGCGGAATTGGAAACCCAATCGGGAGGCGATGGCGAGTTGGATTGCGTTTGCTGTGACGGTGGCGTCACCGACGTTGACGGGTGCTGCGCCTGATGCCGCAGAGGGTTTCGCACCCGCGTGGGAGGTGTAGGGGTCGGCGGAGAGGTGGAGGGCGTCGCTGAGGACGGCCGAGGTGTGCCGGTAGGCAAAGTCGAGAAGGAGTAGAGGGACGCGTTGTTCGTATGCAGTAACGCCTTGTGCGGTGAGGAGCAGCTCGATGGTGCGCGCGTCGCGTGGTCGTGGGGCGGTTTGGGATGGAGAAGCCGGGCCAAGCAGTTGTTGGTTCAGGAGCTGCTGCGCAATCGGCTGGTTGGAACCGCCAGCGATTTGGGATTGGGATTGGGTGGCTTGTTGCTGGGAGGGTTGTGTCTGGGTCGGCTGTGATGATATAGGTGGTTGCTGGGTGTTGCCGCCGCTCACGGTTTGCGAGTTGGTGGCAGCTGATGATGACGGGATGCCGTTTGTCTGGGGCGCGGAGGATGACAGAATCGCCGCTCCTCCGATCCCGACGGCGGCCGAAGACATCCTGACTGGTGAGCCCAGATCAGGTTTAATTCGTCGAGCTCTGGCCGGCTTCGGTCAATGGGTACAGCTGGTTGTGCGGTGTGCGCGAAACCTAGAGTTGCAGAATATCCTAGGGTTGTGGCGTGAAGCTCTGCCACTCTAATGGGGGTATAAGGCGAGTGGCGCTTTGGCTTTCTGCGCGTTGTGTTACAGGGAGAAAGCGATCGGTGTAGGGATTGCCTTGAAGAATGTGCGGTGAAGATTGATCGTTGTGATTTGGGAAGGTTTTTATTATCAGGCAATGAGACAATAGAGTTAGTTAAACAAAATCGAGATGCTTATTGTTCATTCAGATTTACCTCTCAGCCTCAAAACGCCAAAAGCGCCAAGCACAGGACAGAGCGCCTTTGACAGCTGTGACCAATGAGGTGGCCCCATCAATTTGAGGATCGGAAAGCCCAATGATCCGCGACCGGTCAAAGTTGAAACAAGACCCCTGTCTGGCGCACTGACCATATCTTAATTGCGGCTGCTCCAAAGCCAGGGCCAGCCATTGCAGGTGACCCCGCAAAAAAAAAAAAAATTGGTCGCAAATTCAATGGATGAGGGGCAACAAACAGCAGGTCCAGCAACGGCTTGCTTGCCCCACCATCCTCGCAGCGCGTGGATGGGTTGCCGATGCAGGAGCCGTCGAAGTGCAGGTCGGGTCGGAAAACCAGTTGCCTTAACCAACCCTTACCGTTTTTCGTCTCATCCGAGAGGAGTCATCACATATCAACATATCAATATATCAGCATATCGGCATATCAGCCCCTTTTCGCTGGTAGCTTGCGACACAACCCCAGCGTTTGAACACTGATCGATCCACCATCCGAGTCCAACAAGGCCACGAACCAACCATGGAATCGACGCTCCCTCTTCCCTTTCTCGTCAGCGTCGCGGTGCCGCCAGGACTTGGGGGCGAGAAGGAGGGACTTAACCGCGAGGAAGTCTCCTGTCTTGGCTGCGTCTTCTTCCAGGCCACCCCTGGAACCCTCGACAAGAACCTCAACTTCCTCAAGCGCCACAACGTCGAGTTCCAACCCTTCTTTGACGTGACCTGTCTCGAGGCCAGAGACGATGTAGTCTCCCTCCTCGACGCTGGAGCCCGCAAGGTGTTTGTGCGCCCGGAACAGCTGCCAGACTTTGCCGAGTTTGGTGACCGCGTCCTCCCCATCGCATCTGGCAGCAGCCCTGCCCAGCTGTCCTCCGCAACTGAGCACGGCCTGCTCGTTTCCGACTTCGATCTGACGGAGAGCGGTGTTTCCCAGTTCGTCGAGGAGGCCAAGTCCAAGAAAATAACGCCGCTGTTCATCAAGCCCGTGGCGAGCGCCGACTTGGAACACTTCATCGGCGTTGTCGCACAATGCGGTGCCATCCCTATTCTGCCCTCCACGGGGCTGACGACAAGCAAGGACCAGGCCGGTAAACTTGCCGTCTCCAAGATTCTAGCCGCTTCTTGGAGTTCAGATCGTCAGGACGGCCTGATCCCCACCGTTGTGTGCGACGAGAATGGCACTGCCCTCGGGTTGGTGTACAGCAGCGAGGAAAGTGTAGGTGAGGCCCTCAAGACCCAAACGGGTGTCTACCAGAGCCGCAAGCGCGGCTTGTGGTACAAGGGGGCCTCGTCCGGGGATACCCAGGAGCTTGTTCGGATATCTTTGGACTGTGACAACGATGCGCTGAAGTTTGTCGTAAAGCAGAAGGGCCGTTTCTGCCACCTGGAGCAGTCTGGTTGCTTCGGGGACCTGAAGGGCATCCCCAAGCTGGAACAAACACTCTTGGCGAGGAAGCAGTCGGCCCCAGCGGGCTCTTACACTGCTCGCCTCTTCTCGGATGAGAAGCTCTTGCGGGCAAAGATTATGGAGGAAGCCGAGGAGCTCTGTGATGCCAAGACTTCGGAAGAGGTTGCCTTCGAGGCAGCTGATCTCATCTACTTTGCCCTGACGAGGGCTGTTGGTGCCGGTGTGACTCTTGCTGATATCGAGAAGAGCCTTGACGCCAAGAGCTGGAAGGTCAAGCGTCGGACAGGAGATGCAAAGGGCAGGTGGGCCGAGAAGGAAGGCATCAAGCCCACAACGGCCGAGGTGAAGCCTACACCCCCTCCAGCAACTGAGGCTGCCAAAGAGCCGGCATCTGAGAGGATTACCATGAAGAGCTATGAGCTGTCCACAATTGCGCCAGCAGAGCTGGATGATATCCTCAGGCGGCCGTCTCAAAAGTCGCCCGACACCATCCTGAACATTATCCTGCCAATCATTGACGATGTCCGAAAGAATGGCGATAAGGCTGTTCTCTCATACACGCACAAGTTCGAGAAGGCAACCTCGTTGACTTCTCCAGTGCTCAAGGCCCCCTTCCCAGAGTCCATGATGCAGCTTTCTCCCGAAACCATCAAGGCTATCGACGTATCGTTTGAAAACATCCGCAAGTTCCATGCGGCGCAACAAGACAAGCCATTGGAGGTTGAAACCATGCCCGGAGTTGTCTGCACACGCTTTTCCAGACCCATCGAAGCCGTTGGTCTGTACGTACCTGGCGGAACAGCCGTTCTGCCGAGCACAGCACTTATGCTTGGTGTTCCTGCCATGGTGGCCGGGTGTAAGAAGATTGTAATTGCCTCGCCGCCCCGTGCAGATGGAAGCATTACCCCTGAGATTGTCTATGTCGCTCACAAAGTTGGCGCCGAGTCTATCGTCCTCGCTGGTGGTGCTCAGGCGGTTGCGGCTATGGCTTACGGGACTGAGAGCATCACCAAGGTCGACAAGATTCTTGGGCCGGGCAACCAGTTCGTCACTGCAGCCAAGATGCACGTTAGTAACGATACCAATGCAGGCGTCAGCATTGACATGCCTGCTGGTCCCTCGGAGGTTCTCGTCATCGCCGACAAGGACGCCAACTCGGCGTTTGTTGCCTCGGATCTTCTGTCCCAGGCGGAGCACGGCGTTGACAGTCAGGTGATTCTGATTGGCATCGATCTCAGCAAGAGTAAACTCGCCGCCATCGAGGACGAGCTCCACCGCCAGGCCATGAAGCTCCCCAGAGTAGCCATTGTCCGTGGCGCCATCGCCCACTCTGTCACAGTACTGGTCAAAACAGTCGATGAGGCGATGCAGATCAGCAACCAGTATGCGCCTGAGCACTTGATTCTCCAGATCAAGGACGCCGAGAAGGTTGTTGACCAGGTCATGAACGCCGGCAGCGTTTTTATTGGCGAATGGACCCCTGAGAGTGTCGGAGACTACTCTGCCGGAGTTAACCACTCGCTGCGTAAGTGATCTCAACCGAAAATAAACCGTACATTAATTAATGCTAACACTCATCTCTAGCTACCTATGGATTTGCAAAGCAGTACTCTGGAGTTAACCTGGGGTCTTTTGTGAAGCATATCACCAGCTCCAACCTCACGGCCGAGGGTCTCCGCAATGTCGGCGACGCGGTGATGCAGCTTGCCAAGGTTGAGGAGTTGGAGGCTCACAGGAGGGCCGTCAGCATCCGCCTTGCTCACATGAACCGGTGATGTCATGTTTGGGATGCGATTTTGGAAATCTCAGGGCTACAACAAATCTAAAAAAATTTGAAGTAGGAAAATTCAAGACTCAATGACCCAGCTTTTGTGTAATCAGGGGTCTGTGTGTACATTTGCCCGCGTCCTTCTCGGCTTACTGTACGCTTTTGGGGTCACCGCCCACTTCAGATGAATATCAGATGATCTTTGAGCAAACTGGCTTTCACTCTCCGTGTTTCATCCATCAAGCCAGTTTGGGCAGCGCTTGCATTACTGGTTGGTTGTCTGGTCTCTCTTTTCCCTCTCGGGTCTTAGTCTTGGGAGGCCTAGGGGGGGGCGGCTTGCAACTTGGGCCCTAGCTGTGAGAATGTTTCGTTTCGTAGGTAAGCTAATGTAGTACATATAAGGTTGCTTTATGCCCCGAAATGGCTTTTTTTTTCTTCAGCGCACCATTCATTCCAACTTGGCCAACGGCGGGTTGGAATTGGCTGACTCCGAGGTCCTCCATGGCCAACGACCGACCGGGGGCGTTTCAACTCCTTGTCGGGACCAACCAACCGTCTTTCAAGGTTGTTGTTGTTGTTGTTGTTGTCTGGTTTAGGAGATATCTTGTGTTTGTTGTGTTCTCCTCTTTTTTTCTTCCTTTTTTGCAAACGGAAACTGTCGAAGGTAGGTATTCAACTCGACGTCTTGAGTGCTTCGCTGGTTTCTAGTTTTTTTTTTCTTTCTTTCTTCCTTTTTCTTTTTGCCACATGCATATGCACAAGAGTCGAAATGGACATTGGGATCTTGAGGTGAATATAGGTTTTAAGTCCTTTGTGGCCCGACCCCTCAATACATGTAATTAAAAGGAAAAGAAAAAAAGAAAAAAAGAGCGAAATTATGCAAGTTGAAACCCATTACAGCAAGCCAAGAACGCTTCGAGTTTGATGAAATCACTGTTGGCCATGCTGCGAGAGCTTGTTGGTTTGTATGTTACAGATGCATGCTTTGAAAATGTAGGTGAAGAGAAGGTGGGCCGAAAGGAGTTGAATGTGCCAAGGTATATTGATTTTCATGATGGACCAAGACAGGTTTGTGAGAAGGACGGGTGAGTCTGACCGCGGATCTGAAAAGTCGGCTGGCTGTCTGACCCCTCACAGCATCCTTCTAGAACTCCTGAGACGGTCGCTGGTTTGGTCGGTGTCTGGGGGCCTAAATGCGAGCTGTGCTTGGGATTCACGACGGGATATTATGTATACAAAGGGCTTCCAGATTCTCAATTGGTGGGGTTCATCGAGCGAGAGTGATGTGTGAGGTAGGATGGAAGCTGAGTAATGATTCATATTATCAACGAACAGTGAATGCGGGAGCGATGATGATGAGTGACGCTGAAAGACCCCCTGCAGACGACTGCAGTCCACCCCACAAGTCAAGCAAGCCACAGCCGCGTCGAATTTATTCCATGCCGACTCCCGCACAGCGCACGCACGCGACCAGGGGATCCTGCAAAACCGTAGGCGGGTATGGTGTGCGTGGGGTCCAGCAGCCCAGGCAGCCAGCCACACATGAAACCACAGGACCGCTCATGCAGCCCTGAGGTGGATGTTCAGCACAGCGCATTTGCACAATGACCACATCCAGGGCTTAGATAAGGTTCATCCATCGACGAACAGATGACAAGGCGACCCGACTTTCTGAGACACCCACCACAAGACTCCTTGTTTGCTGGCTCCTAAAATATTCCATCAATATCCGAGGAATGTTGTAAAACGCGGGAAGGGAAGGGGGGGGGGGGGGGGGCTGAACGGGCCGCATGGTCACACAAAGACGGGCACACATGAATTGAATGATGGATGGTTCCCAACCGCGCCCCAAGTCCCAAGTTGGTGGGTGGCTGTCCACTAATAACTGAAGCTATTGGCCCCTTGTGATTTGCACAGTTGACCTCTTCTTAAGAAGGGGGCTTATTTCCATTTTCTCTTCTATTTTGTTTGTCATTGCAGCTTTTGACGGATTTTTACAACAAGATCCCGGTCTTCCCGGATTTCCGACGATCTCTTGGCCTCTCCATCTTGGGCTTATATTTTTTTCAATCGATTCCCCACTGCCGACGCGCGTGTGTTTTCGATAATCGCGAAAGAAATTGGATCTTGTGTTTCGCAACAGGCATTCCTCCCTACCAGTCCTTACCTTGCTTTTTGGTGGTGTGTCCTGCTCGTTCAGGTTATTGCTTCGCACCGTCTTATTCCATTATTACCAGTTTTCCATTTCTTTTTTCATCTTCTTTTTCCCCCCTCTTTTGCTTCATTATTCACTTCTGGGTGGCATAATTAGAGGTTCCATGAACCTCGTTAACCGAGATCATGATGCGTCTCTGGCTATTGCTCCCCATCACGCTCCTTCAGGTGCTCCTGGTCTTGGGCGAGCCCGTCGATATATCGCCCTTTTATAATGAACGCCGCGCCACCGCCAACTCACCGAGCGGCGGCTATGCCCCCGCCATTGTCGACTGCCCGGCCGTCAAGCCCTCTGTACGGGCCGCCGGGAGTCTGTCGCCAGAGGAAACGACATGGCTAGCGCTACGCCGAAAAGCCACTCTCCAACCCATGATCAACCTTCTCAAGAGGATCAACATCCCCAACTTTGACGCCGAGGCCTATGTCAAGAAGGACCAGCCCAACATCGCCATCGCCGTGTCCGGCGGTGGCTACCGAGCTCTTCTGAACGGCGCTGGATTCTTGGCTGCCGCTGATTCACGCACCACAGGCAATGGCGACGGTAGCAAAGGTATTGGTGGCCTTTTGCAGGCGAGCACCTACTTGGCAGGCTTGTCAGGAGGCGGTTGGCTGGTCACCAGCGTCTACGCCAACAACTTTAGCAGCATCGAAACCCTGCGCAACGGCCGCGACGGGAGCAGTGTTTGGCAGTTTGGCAACTCCATCTTCATCGGCCCAAAGAAGAAAGGTCTCTCCGTACTCAACACGGCAAGTTACTGGACCGATGTCGCCAAGCAAGTCGACAAGAAGGATGACGCCGGGTTCCAAACAAGTCTTACCGACTAGTAAGTTGATTCCCTGAACTCCTTATCAAAGACAACATAACTGACCTGGTAAACAAAAGCTGGGGCCGTGCACTGAGCTACCAGCTCATCGATGCCCCTGATGGCGGCCCAGCATACACCTTCTCCAGTATCGCGCTAGACGATTTGTTCTCGAAAGGCCAGACGCCCTTCCCGATCCTGGTGGCCGACGGCCGGGCGCCCAACACCAAGATCGTGTCGCTGAACGCCACCGTGTACGAATTCAACGCGTTTGAGATGGGATCTTGGGACCCGAGTATCTTTGGCTTTGTGCCGACCAAGTACATCGCGTCCAACTTTTCTAGAGGTGTCATCCCCCAGGGTGGCAGATGCGTCCAGGGATTCGACCAGGCCGGCTTCGTCGCGGGCACCAGCAGCACGCTGTTCAACCAGTTCCTCCTCTCAAACATCAGCACTGTTGCCAATGTTCCAGAGTTTGTTATTAAAGCCATCACTGATATTCTCAAGGACCTCGACGATGACAGGAACGACATTGCCCAGTACATGCCGAACCCTTTTTTAGGCTGGAATAACGCGACCAACCCGTCAGCCAACTCCATCGAGCTGGACCTTGTAGACGGTGGCGAAGATCTTCAGAACATCCCACTTCACCCGCTGCTTCAGCCGAACCGCAAGGTTGATGTAATCTTTGCTGTCGACAGTTCTGCTGATACAACTTACAACTGGTATGTATATCTTTTTTTGTCTTCTTTTTCTTTTCGTCTTTGTTCTTCTGCACTGCTGGGCACAGAACTGTCCCAAAAACAATCCGTAAACCCCTGAAACTGAAATTCGGCCAACATGAAAAAAAATGAAAAAAAAGAGGAGGGAAAAAAGGAGAAGACGAAGAAAACTTAACATATATCACCTAGGCCCAACGGTACGGCCCTCCGCGCCAGCTACGACCGCCAATTTGGCAGCATCGCCAACGGGACCCTCTTCCCACCCGTGCCCGACGCCAACACCTTCATCAACCTCAACCTCAACTCCCGGCCCGCCTTTTTCGGCTGCGACATCAAGAACTTCACCCTCACCGGTTCTCAAACCGCTCCACCCCTCTTGGTGTATGTCCCCAACGCGCCGTACACGGCCTTCTCCAACGTCAGCACGTTCGACCCGTCGTACGCCGACGCCGAGCGCAACGACATCATTCGCAATGGTTTTGATAGTGCAACCCAAGGAAACGGGACTCTCGACGCCCAATGGCCAGTCTGCGTTGGCTGTGCCATCCTCTCGCGGAGCCTGGCACGCACCGGCACGGCCGTGCCCGCAGCATGTACAGACTGCTTTGCGCGGTACTGCTGGAACGGCACGCTCAGCACCGCTGATAAAGGGCCATACGAGCCGACTTTCAAGATTGGCAACGCGAGCACCAAAGCTTTGTCAGGCGCGAGCCACGTCTTTGGTAACTCGGTGCTGAACGGGTGGTCCCTAGTAGGACTCGTATTAGGCGGGCTTTTGCTTCTTGTGTAACAACAAAAAGGACAAGGGCAACCACCTTCTCTCTCCCTCTCTCCCTCTCTGTACTGGATATTAGTTTTGCTTTTACCCACGACCTGTGTAGGTTGTTCATTAGTTGGCGTTCTTCGGTGTTTCGTTTCTGGGGAAATGGATATATCATCATCTTGCGCGGTATTGGGCTTTGCTTTGTGTAGTTTTCCTTATCATCCACCAATACCCTCTATCCCCCACCCCCTCCCTCCATATTGAGGGGGCTCTGCTTTGTTTGTTTTGCATACAGGTTTCGCAATCCAGGAAACGCAAGAGAGGTGCAACTTTCAATAGAAAATGTGGAAAATGCAGGATGGGATATCATAGAGGTAATAATGGCAGAAATTCAAACAGTTCGGAAGACGAAAGAATATTTCGCGTGAAAATCAGGCTCTATTTCGAAGTCATGATCTCTGGGGAACGCCAATGCATATGCAATGGTTATGCAACTTCTCCACAGATAAGGGTATAACGCTCTCTCCAAACAGCTTCCCCTGACTGACAACCATTAACGCATCGCCCCTGATAGCCTTAACGACGACAAACTTATGTCTTCTTCAAATGGTACCACTCGTTTCCATGTAGTTGAATTAAAACAAAATAACAATATAGAAGAAAAAAAGCCCATTTTTTTCACGCAGGTATCTTCCCGCGCAGACACACATGCAAAAAAAAGAGGGGTTTCGGTCATGAAATCGTCATTTTTCTTTCGGGACGCCGTCCAACGTCGGCCATGTTTTAAAGAGATGGGTTGTGGTCTGTTTTTATTTCATTTTCTTGGCGTTTGGTTCTGTGGGGGGGGGGGGGGGGGGAAGGTGAAACGTGGAAGTGTCTGCACTTGTGCGAGTAACGTTGGAGGCATTCGGGCGCGTCGATTTCTAGAACATAGTCCAGAGAATCGACAGCTGCTAGAAAAACCTAGAAGCAAAATGCCAGAGAGAAATGACGGTTGTCATCGAAACGTATTGCGATAGGGACCGTCCACCTTCACTTCTTTGATGCCTTCAGGCATCAAGCGAAGCCACTCGGCCCAACTATCCATGTTGATGGTATCATCCGACAACCGGAAAGTTAGGCTCATGTGGGCCCCGTTTGACGGCGAGTCGGGCGCGAAAGGAGGTATCCCTTTTTGCATCGGAACCAGGAGGATGGATGGCAACTTCGCATTACCCGAGACCTGCATGTGAAGCGGGGAAGGGAAGCTCGTCACCATCTCTTTCTCGGGGTTCCGATCTTGTATCATTTTCGGATACAAAGATAGCAGCTTGGCATGAAGCTCGGCTGCAGAGAGGGGATTCATAAACTTTTGGCTTGCTCTTGTCCTGAGCTGATCGGTCAAAGCACGAGTGAACGCACTTCTATCGAAGAGCTTGACATGATCTTCGCTGGCAGACGCGGCAATCAGCTCCAGCACGCCTTCTCGCCGAACCATCTGGGATGATGGGTAGTATGCCGAATCCATAACGATTAGGGTATCAGAGCATGCGCCTTCAAGGATCTGCTGGATGCCATTCCATCGAATGACAGATGCGGGTTCGGCAAGCTTGGAGCTAAACCATTGTGTAAGCTTGGAAAATCGATGCAAGAATTTGGTAGAAGCACTAACCTTGCGAGTACCATCTCCCGGTTGCCATCGAGATAGCTATACCCACTGTAATAGACGATCTTCAAAACGTCACGATGGTCTTGGTTGTCGATAAAGTCTGTCACCTCCCGCGACAGCCATCTCCACGAGCTCTTACACCCGTCAGATGGAGGCGGGATCGACTTGATTTGAAACGTATAGTTGTAGTCCTGCTCAAGTACTTTGCCCAGTTCCATTAGGGCATTCTGGGCTTCGTGGTCATCATCGTCCTGCCAGTGCACCAGAAGCGCCGAAACCATGGCGTAGCGGGTCCGGAAAGGATTCGCCAGGATCCGGGACGCGGCTCCCTGAAGGTCGGCCCTGACGGTTTCGATTCCCGGCAAGGGCGTCATATTCAGAGGCTTGTCCAGCCGGGGCCCCGACGGCAAGGGCGTCCTATTAATGCGGGCCTCGCTCAGGGACGGACGGCCAGGATGCTGAGACGGGGAAGTGTCGACGTCCATTTCCTGGGGATCATGCGTAAAGACAGGTTTAGAGCTTATTGGCGCAGGGCTAAGCGGGCGGCCGCTCAGAGGCGCAAGCTCCTGCATGGACGGGCTGTGAGACGGGAACTTCCTGGCAGCATCTTCCCAGGTCATATTGTGATGATTGGGATGGCACTAACGGGTCCACGAATGTGAGTGTGTGCTCCATGCATATTTTGCTCACCCGACTGGGAATATTTTGCTTACAGCTACCCTCCTACGGCGGCAGTCGGAGCACGCGCCCAGCTTTCGGATCAGAGCCGCCCTTTCCCTCTGGACGGCTGATAGGGGGCCGGTACGCCGCCTGCTAGCCCGGCGCTGGGCAACGACATCGGTCCCGTCCCGCACCGAGAAGACGGCCTGGGCGGCAAATTGCGTTGGCGACGTCGTTTCGGGACTGTACCCGGTGGCCGCTGTCTCGGCCGACGAGGCGAGGGTAGCCAGCGTGGCGTTGGTGGCTGTGGTCGACGTCGAAGATGTGGTGTCCTTCCTCACCGGCGGCGAGGCGCCATCATTCTGCTGGTGGACATGATCCTCATGGCTATGGCCATGGTCTCGGTTGCCACTCGCATGTCCGTTGCCATTGGTGGCCGCATGGTGGTGGTGGTGGTGGTGGTGGTGCTGCTGCTGCTGCTCGGGGCTGGCAGGCCCATGTTGGCCCAGGCGAGGCTCATCACGGTTGGTGGGGGCCTCGGCCAGGTTGGGAGCTGGATGCATCCTTTGCCTCGCACGTCCTCAGTTGCAGCTCACTCCCATGATTGAGTACACCTCGGCCGTAAGCCTGGTTCCACGCTCTTTTGCAGACCGACCAGAAAAGATCTTTTTCTCTCTCTTGCAAATCCGTTGCAATGCAGACAGACGACTGCAAGGGCGTCTCGGCAACGCCTGCGGGGAATAGCGGACTCTGCCGGAAACCGACAAAAATCTCCAGGTTCTGGGGAACACAACACCCGGGATCTGACGGCGGTCGGTGAAGACCGGTGAGGCGACACTGGCGGGGATCCCAGCAAGCAACAGGCTCAAGCGAGGACGCACAAGACACCAGGATTTGTAGACAAGACTCGATCGAAGCTGTCGGGGTTGCGCCGGCTTGCACAGGAAGGTGCTTTTTGCTGTTGTACACCTCGTTGGACTAAGGCCGAGCCCGGAGCCAGGAAATGGCAGGCTAATCCGCAAGAACGATGGGGAAAAGGGACCCTCGAGCGGCCGAGATCAACCAGGGAAGAAATGATGGATGGAACAAATAAGACGCTGAGACAACGCAAAAGAGAAAAAATTTACCCAAGGGCCCAGCAAAAAATAAAGCTAAAAAATAAATATGAAAAGGAGAAGAGAAAATATTTACAAACGTCTTCGCAGTGACAAGGAACGGCGTGTCACGCGAGACACGAGAACAAGAAGGTAACCTAACTAAAAGGGTGAAAGAGAAGAGGCGGCGACGTTGCACAAGAGTGAATGGCTCGGACAGACCAGCAATAGACTCAGACAACAAACGGCAGGAGGGAGTGACGGGCGAGGGTTGGAACTTGGGAGATGGGACCCCAGCGTCTTTGGGCGGAGACTGCAAAAAAAGGAGAGAGGTGAATGAAGCAAGGAAGGCACATGGGATGATGGACGATAGACGATAGACGGCAGGCTCTCTGATCAGTGAGTCTGAGCAGGAAGCAGCGATAGAAGAAACTTGACACAAGCACACACAACCCGCCTTCATAACCACCCGCAAGGCAAGTACCTACCTCTTGTGTGCAGCAGCAGGCCCCTCTTCCCTTCCACCCCCGGACTGTGACTGCGGGTAGCAGGAACTGACAGCAAAAGGGAATGGAAAGGTTTAATTTTTGTCGCGCGATAGGCTCACATCAACAACTCAATTAAGACAAGCTAAATTCATTTGTTCGGCTCCAGAATCACCCACCACGTGGACCCTGTAAATCTGCCACCTCACACCTCAGACGGACCAGTGGCGAGCAGTCTCCAAGTCGCTTGCCCCATGCGCCTCTCCCACTCAACTCCCCAACTCCTCCTACGGCGACGCTAGAGCACTTACGCGACCGGCCGACACCTCCCTGAAGTTTGGGGCTATACTAGAACTAGCCAAGGTACATACATACCTATCCAAGTCCCTAGACTTGCGATAAAAGTTACCTGCAGCTCGAATGGTCCAATTGCCTGTTCGCCTGTATAATAGGGAGACAGTCAGGCCGCGAGTGTCAGTGCGTGCTCGCCAGTCACGTCGGGCATCTGTCATGCCTGCTGGCGGCGTGGACCGTCCTTCTGGCGTGCCGCCTGCAGCCGAACAACGGACCTGGTGCTGGACCACTCGAGACGCCGAGTGGCAGGCGACACCGACGGCGGCCAATGGTGAGCTTCACCGGATTATGCCGCCAGCCTCACCGCAATTGTCTATCCGATAGGCCATCATCCGGCTCCACCAGCCGTCGTCTCCAGTGCCAGTGGCCACTGCATTCTCGCAAGGAGTCCACCGACAAGCGTGAGGAAAGTAAAAAGAAAGGCGGGGAAAGGATCTCGAGTGTCGACATCAACAATCAGTGGTCCAACAAGAAGTTCTCAAAACCCAGTATCTCCTCCTCTGTTCGCCCTGGAGCCTGTCAGCGTTGCCTCCGGCCCTCCTTCCGTCCCCGTCTCTCCCTTTACCATAAGGTGACTAAGGCCATTGCGGGACGCCTCGCACACTCTAAGCAACGAACCCAACGTGCCCTAACAGTTGGGCCACGTCGGGAGCAGGTCACATAAAATTGGTTTTTTTGGGGGTTTTTCTTCAGGCTTCCACTGCCCACTACCCACTACCCACTACCCACTACCCACCGCCCGTCCCTTTCCTTCTCACATTACCCGGTCCCGATCCACCCAACCTCTCTTGCACCTGCACACTTTGCCGGACGGACGGGTTGATGGCGCCTACCGCACGCCGAAAACGCCATGCCAAGTGCGGAAAGAGACAAGAAGACTAATGACTTCCAATGGTTGAGGTGAACTCAAATTGAAGGTAGTTTTTTCTGTGTCGTGCCACATCACCGTACGCGCTCCCGCTCTTCTCCATCTTCTCGGTGCTTGATCGACCGATGCTCCCGGATCTCTGGCGACCCCGATCACCTCATCCTCGACACGCTGGACACCCACCGCCGAGCAGGCAGTCTCCTCCTATTCGAAGCGAGGAGTGAGTGGACAAACTACCTCCCTACCTTACCTAGGTATGGTCCGCGGGACCCCAGACGAATGCATTAGGGATCACCTACTTCGCCTCTGATCAACTTGTGACCGCGAAAGCTGGACGGCGGTTCTGCCAGCAAATTACAAATTACGAACTGCCAAAATCAAAATCAAAATTGGCCGTCATATCACCATGGAGAGAAGGAGGAGGGGTGCCACCAGTGTCTCCCTCCCTCCACCCTGCAGCATCACTACTAATCACGGCTGCAACTCATTTTGGCGGCAGCCCTCACCAGCCGCCCTTCTTCCATTCTCGTCGTCCCGCTTCAAGTACCCTGGTGCAACTCCTTCCCTATCTGTAACTCCCGCGTCTCGACCGTCCATGTTTCCCCATCCTCTCCAGTGGCGCCCCTCCTCGGTATGGCTACATTCGTTGATTCTGGAGCGGACACACTGTCTTCGCCCGCCTTGATATGCAATGCAGCATGTCACTTCGATAACTCTCTCAGGTGAGGTGACACAATATCTGTGGCTGGCAACCGACCAGAGAATTGTCCCACATGTTTTCCCACCCACCCGTGGCTCCCAGGTTCCCATGGACATCGGCTGCTGCATGTTGCAAATTTTGGGGGGTTGGGGGGAATCGGTGCGCCGTGCACTTGATCAACATTCTCGAACTCTGGTAGGTCAAAAACTATGGCCTTTTCCATCCTATCAGGCTTTTTTCTACGCATCGTCAAGTTTCACGAGGTGCATTAGCCTTGCACCGTTTGTCCTCGAGATCTCGCCTTGGGGGGAACTGTGAAGGCCTCGAGAGCCAGCCTTTTCTGAGACGGCCTCACTTCCCCACGCGCCCTCTCGCCAGTGGTCCGTCCTTTCATCTCCAACCTCATGCATTGATATCTGTGATACCAAAGTTCTCCGAACAGTCCAATCAAGCGAGCATGGCTTACATGACCATGTTATTGCATTTTACTCCTCCCACTTCACTCCTACTTCATACACGCACTCTCACACATCTTCATCTCTGGCACCTCGCTTTTCTGCGGCTTGGCACAGGAGCAGCAAAGCCCACCCAGCACAGCCTGCTAGGGAGTTGAGCCGCTGTTGCATTCTGTGTGCTTTGGAGCTCACACTTTGCAGCAACCCTCGGTAGAAGCTCTCCGCGGTCAACCCGAGGCGCTGCCCAATCCGCTTGCAGTCTAACCCAGAACGAGGAGATCCCGTCCAGGGTGTGTTATATTTGCTGGCGGCTGGACGGGCCTTGGTTATCGATATTCCCACGTTTGACCGGCAAGACTTGGACAAAGACAAACAGCGTCTCTACATGTCCATGGCCCCCCTCCCGGTTTCTGCGATGCTGTGAGATCTGTCGGCTTTACAAAGGAGCCTCAATTCAGAGTGAGGCATTTCTCGGCCGACTAGCAATGCCTCGCAGGAGAGCCCAATGATTATCTGCCAGTACCAATGGCACATCCAGAAGAGGGACTCAATGGGATCCATACATGCATGTCACAATTCGCCCAAAAAGCCCAATCAGGCGGATACACGGATGGGGGAAGATTTGAGCTGTACTTTTCCAGCGGAGTGCCACGCCATCGAGCTACCGCAAGAGAAATCCAACAACCTTAGGACGACGTTCAGGATCTCATGACAACCCCGCAGAAACAATAGCATATTTGTCTTACGTCTCTTATGGATGTCTGCCTATTTGCGCAGTTTCGGCGTTACCTGTATGACAATTTGGAACTTCGAGGTCGGACTGACTTTGCAATGGAAGCAAAGATCAAGGAGGTGCGATGTTGCCAACTCTCACCTCCATGTGGCTTGTAATGCCTCGGCCAAACATTCGGTGGGGTTATAGGCAAGAAGCAAGTGGGCTTTTTCGGGCTGACCAACAAACCGGCGCGATTTCAACCCCAGCCTGAAGCTCTTCGCGCGCAAATGTCTTCTCCACCTCCACAATACCTGCGGTACCAACTACCAAGCCCGGTTTGGGGGTCCCGGACGCTTGAGTGCGGTCGCAGCATGCAAGCGGGCGTTCCACTGGCCGCCAACCAGACGTCATGTTTCTGTTGGGCAGACACTCGGCATTTGTTTTGGTATGCAGCTCTCATGAGTGGCGACCTGATTGTCGTGAGCACGATCACTTGTGCCCGTCTGCTTGTGGACTCTTGGTAGCACGACGTCGCATCCGAGTTTCCGCGGGCGCTAAGAAGATTCGGACCCGGACAACACGGCAGCAAAACCCCTCGCCATCTCTTAGCTGGAACCTACTCGGAATAGCCGGGGGCAACCCGCCCATTTTCTTGGTTTGCGCCGGTGGTTGAGGATCTTACCAACGCCTCGACGGCGCACTGACAGGAACTGACAGGAACCGACAGGAACCGACAGGAGGCATGGAATTCACATGCTTGTTAGAGAAAAAGGAATAGTGATATGCTTCTTTTTGTCTTTGAAGACAAGAGCGAAGACGCTCCACCACCTTACGTCCCCTCGTCATCTCTCCTGCCTAACTCCAGTGCCCAACCCCTATTTCCTTGCTGAAACCTGCATTTTAAGGTTTCTAGTTTCCGAGTCGCTGCATTGGTTTCTTCAATGTTGCTGTTTGGGTTATCCTGCCCTTCTTCTTCCTCTCGCTCTAAGCAGGCCTTATCCTTTGCCGTGATGGCGAATAACGTGGCTATGGTTGAACCCTTGACTACCTTCACTTTCCACACGGCCGTTTGAACCATGATTCCCAACAGAAACATGATCGACAGGATAACCTCTGCGGCCAGAAATGACAACCAAGGCCAGCGGACATGGATGTAGCTCTCGCTTATCAAGACGATGCCGCTTTCTCTTGTGTCCATAGCCCGGATGCTGGTCAAACAGGAAAAGGGCAAAGTCAGTAGGCCATACCACTTCTTCACATGCAAAGCAGGCAAGAATAAGACCATTAGGGGGGCTGGGTTAGGTTGCAGATTGCCTTGTTTGTTGATGGCCCAACAGAGGAACAACAAAGATCCAAGGGGGAAAGAAGCAGTCGATAGAAGAAAAAGAAGGGGGAAAAAAAAGAAAGAAAAAAACGGCTTACGTGTTAGTCAGGCTGGTGGCCACATTCTGCGAGAGGTTTCCCATCACAGCTAGCAGGTCCGAATCCCCAAACCTCGCCGTCCTGACGGCTTCCTGTCCCCTAAACATAGCTCTACCAAGAACATCGCTGGCCGCTGTCGACCCCCCTATTGTCGTTCCATACCGGTACGAATAGGCCCCAGAAAACACGGACTGGATATAATGGTTGAGCAAGCGAACATCATCTCGCCGGACAGAGTACTCGTTGTTGTCTGTTGTCGAACGTAAGACGACGGCGGATGCTGAACGACGCTTCGAGAACTTCACTTGGAGACTAGAGGGTATTGTCCGCTCTGCCACTGCTGCTGTCCCTGCAGCTACGATAGTCGATGAATCGACCTGGGTGCTTGCGGATACGCCCTGAGACGTGGACACCTCGTATGTGTTTACACAAAAATGTAGCAGTACTTCCACTGCACGGAATACGGCATCTTGTTGGCAGTCGAGATCAGAAGTCTGGTTGGTGTATACAACGAAGAAGCTTGCAATCGCGCTAGAAACTCTGGCGTCCGACCCGGAGAATGCCAAGCTTGTCGCGGCGGGTAGGAAGTTCTCCTTCTGACCGGTTGCTTCTTGAATAAATGGTGAAGACATGTTCAGGTTGCAGGTGGTCGTGCCGCCAATCAGGAACACGCCGTGGATGAGACTCGCATTGTGGGCCGAGTCGTTGCCGCTGCCAGCCCCTAAACTGATGCCTAGGACCGATGGGCTCGTTTGACCCGAGACAACCAGCTTGTCAGACACGTCTTCGATGGCAGCACAGACGGCCAGCGAGCTGAATTTGCGCCAATGACAATTTCCTGAGCTGCAGGTTGGCGATATGTGGGGGAACTTTTCGTCAACTGCATGATACAGGCCGGCTTGGACGGCTTGTTTCTCTCGAGGATCAAGGTTATCTAATTAGTAAAGACCTATTCAGCGTTGACCATTCCCAAGATAACGATTTGATTAGCTCCCTCTTACCGTTGGACATCAGGTGCGTTGTTGAAGGTGAGTACGACTCGCTCCTTGCTGCCATGGCGATTCCACTGCCTTCAGCAAAGCGTGTGGCATAGCTGATGGTTGCTTGAGTAAGAGGTGCTATGGCGAAGCTCGTTAACAAGACTGCGGCTGCAGACATTCCCAAAATCCTGTCGTCTTAGTTAGCAACAACGAACCAGATGAAAAGTCGGCTGCCACGAGTCTATTCACACCTTCCTCTCCACGTGAAAAGGAGCTTTGCACTGCCAATAGGCCCTCGACCAGCGTCATCAAACGCCTGAAAGTCTGAAAGGGGCCTCTCGCCCCTCGCAAAAGTGTTCCACTTTAATTGCAAAAGACCTTCGGTCAGGGAGACAGCCATCCCGACTTGACATATCGCGGCAAGGAACGCAACCAACATGTTGAGCGAAACAGCCAACGGCCAGTCGGGCAGACCATGCCCATCGTACATCCTCAGCAAAAGGGCTACAGAGGCTAAGCAAACGATGCTGAGTAGACACCACAAGATCTCGGGGACCCATGACCTGTCTCCGCCGAGTCCTCCTGCTTGCCGATTGCTATCATTTCCCAGCTTTGCGGTTCCGTCGCCGTCGTCACCGCCGCTTGTGTCCACCGCCTTTCCCCGGCGCTTCCGCCGTCGATCCCACGACCTCTGTGCCCTAGGCCTGTTGTTCACCACGCCCTGAGGGGTCGATGGGAACGTCTCGGTTCTCGTCACATCTGTCTGAAGCTCGTCCTTTGCTGCCGCGTCCAGATATGCGAGGTCTTCGTAATGCATGAACGGGCTGTGGAGGTCGTTCTGGATTGCTTGGGTGGCATGACTTTGATTTTGGCGCTGCTGAGGCAGTGGCAGCGACAGCGCTGGAGGTGCCGGGGCGATCTCGCCCACCCCACCGACGGCAACAGGGGACGGAGCAGGTCCATATGACGTCCGGAGAGGTCCCCTTCCGAGTATTATCTCGCGCGCGCGCGCCTCAGCCAATTCTTGCTGTTCCCGGCTTCCCTGCCATTGCTGGAAGGTGGACAGGGGCACGCTGTTGGGGTTCTCGAGTTGCGGTGGTGGCGCTGGCGACAGTAACTTCGTGGCAGTCAGGGTGGCAGCATCATGACCGACATTGCCATGCCATGGGGGTTGGGCGCCGTCCGCCGTGCTTAAATAGTACTGCCGTGGTCCACTTTGCCATGGTAGAACGTCATGTCGGAGGGCGAGGGTTCCTCCCTCGAGATCGTCTTGCCAGCTGCCCTGGTCTGCTGGGTTCTCATCGCGGATGGAAGAGATGTATTCGGGCATGTTCTGCCGCTGATGCTCCTCTTCGTCTAGGTCCTGGTGTATCGAGCTTGCAGGAGATACTGTATAGCCGGGCCGATGCACTGCCGACGGATAGGTGAGATCTGTGCCCGTTGCGGGACCGGCAGCCCAGGTTGACGACGACAGTACTACAGGTTCCGGCGGTAACGAGCCTAGTCGGGCATCGGGCCACGACGGACGGTAGCTGTCATGTTGATGTTGGGGGCGGTCATTGGGTCCGGACATGTCAGGAAAGGGGAGCAAACAAGAAAATAAACATTTCAGAAAGTGCGGCCTAGAGATCTCGGACAAGAGATCGGACTGGGCAGAGGCAGAGGCAGAGGCAGAGCAACAAGGGGTTGAAGCGGCGCTGTCTGTCGTGCACACACAGACGGGGAGTGCGGTGAGGTTTGTAAAAGAAGAACCAAAAAGGATGTGGCAGAGTTAAATGGTGCTGCCTTGGACAATACCCGGACGTTGGCGCACACTAATAATATCAAACCAACGACCACAGCTAATGGTGTGTGTCTGAGTATCTCCCGTTTGCAAACACAGACGCACAATCAGCAGCTAGTTTGGCAGTAGTTCTTGAAGAGGGCCCCGGCAGGTGCGGGAGCGGCAGCTTTCCGTTTTCACTTGTTCTTGGAGAGTAGACGACATTTGTTTTTTTCTGTCTCTGCTGATGCCGGCTGCCGTGGGTGCCGTCCACAATAAACGGGGTTAATACCTAGGTATGTGCTTGATTGCCCGTGTTCCCCTCCCCGTCTTCCTTTCTCTCCAAGACAAGACTGTGGAAGCGAGTAAGTGAGCTGCCCTGTATCCCATATTACTTATTGAGTTATTACATCCAACATCAGCAAGCAGCACGGTAATAGAAACATGTCGCTCATATTTTCGGTCCGCTGCAACAAATGCAAATGCAGTCAGCCAATCTGGTCAGTCGCTCGGCGGCCTGAAATCGATACCTTAATAGATCCCCTTCCTAGTGCAGGTAGTAAAAAAAAAAATACATAACCCGGATCCTTGACCGGCTCGGCGGGCGGCGGCGGAACACTTTACGGAGCACCAGAGAGACAGAGCCGTCGAATGATGAGGCAAAGAATGCTGCTGCCTAAGGTGTGATCGAGATTGGCCCACATGCCGAGAATTGGACGGTGCGCGATGAAACAATGTCCATGGGGATGGAGTGGGGCAAAGTTCCGATTGATTAGTTGCGTACCTATGTTGGTGAGGTGGGTTGGTTGATTGCTTGACGGCTGCTGCTGCCCGCTGCTGCAGGCGTTCGTTCAAGCCCGCTTCCGCATCAACATGGCAAAGTGGCTTGCATCATCACTCATGTTTTGTCGTGGCGAGTGGGTTGATGGTGTGAAGTGTGGTTGTTGAACCCGGAACCTGAGACATGACTGAAGATAGGTAGGCACCTACCTATTGATTGTCTGGGAGTGAGTGTGGAAGGGAAGGAAGGAGATGGTTCGCATGGATGTCGTCAAAACATGCCTGCCACCTCAATGCTTGAATTAAGTGGCCGCCAACCTTACTGGGCCGCTCCTGCTGCCTGAGGTGCTAAGGTTCTTGCCTGCTGTAAGTTTCCCATCCTTCACCGTGCCTGCCTCAGGACCGAGGTGGCAAAGGCACGTCTTGCCAATCCTTGATTCAACATCAACTCGAGACTCTCAGCCTTTGGACCTGCAACTTAAACATGGCTGGCAACTCCCCGACTCTTTGCAACTGTTGTCTGAGCGCGTCGAGTTTGATCTCACCCGGACTGCTACTTGCCCCTTACTTCCTTTATCTCGGGTCTTCGTCAGCTGCACGTCTACGGGCAAGTATTGCTCCATCATCCACAACGCCACTTATGCCTGTCGTGGATGGAAGACAAATGGCTGCCAGTGGCCCCTGCCTCGGGATCATGGCCAAGTGCTTCTAGACTACTATATCTTAGACCTTCCTTCCCAGGTGTCGGAGTACCTTGGCAGGCAGGTAGGTAGGTGGGCAGCCATTACCCCAAGGACTATCCCGTCTGAGGCTCGACGGCTCCCAAAAAGGTTATTTGGGTGTCTGTGGGATTTGAGTTCAAATCTTGTGCCCTACACTGCATTTAGGCAAGCCTCCTTGGATCCGACTCCTCGCCAACTTACATCGTTTCCGGTATCTTCATTCTCTCCCTTTGCCGGACAGGCAGTAGACGTGATTCGACTCCTCGCCAAGTTACATTCTTTTCAGTATTAACAACTCCATAACTCTCCTTTTCTGCCAGGCAGGCAGACACACCTAATCCGCGTTCTCACATTTCCACATTGGTTTTGGTATATTCAGACCCTCTCACGACACTCGTTCACCTTCACCGGTCCTTGATCATGGTCGCCGTTCGGGACAAAGTACCCTGGCTCAGACTCCCGGAACTCAGGCTGCCCGAAATCAGACTCCCTGAGCTCCACCGGCCCAGCTTCAGATGGCCCGAGAACACTTGGCCTCGCAGCCGGCGCAGGAGGGTGTTGCTGACCGACGGCAGCGGAGTTATTGCCGCTCAGTTGGCCGCTATCCTCATGATGAAGGGCTACCGAGTACACGTCATGTGCCCGCCCGGCTTCTGCCTTCCCCGGTTGATGGCCCGCGTCAAGGTCCATACAGTGCTTCCCATGAATGCAGAACAACGAGACACTGTCAATGCCGTCAACCAGCCAATTCCTGAGTGGCATACGCATCTAATGCAGATTGTTGAGGAGGAGAGCATACATATAGTCATTCCGACCCAAGATGAGATTGCCGTGGTAGTTAGCCGAGCCGTGAACCTCCAACAAGCCGGGGTCCGTACCGCCATACCGAGGATGCCATCCTTGCGACACATAATGGACAAGGTCTCGGCCGCCAATACCCTTGACGTGCTCGGCTTTAGACAGCCGTCCTGGAAGGCCATCTCTGACCCTGAAGAGCTTGAAAACTTCGCTAGGGATAATCTTGATCTCTTCCCTGCGTATATCAAGGAGCCTCTCAGCACTGGCCGCAGCCGCCTCCAGCTTGTGACTGCAGAGCAGTTCCATGCCTTGCGCAGGGACATCGCTGAAAGCGAGATTTTCAATAGGCAAGGTTATCTGGGAATGATCCTCGTCCAGAAAGAGGTTTCCGGTTCTTTGCTAAAGGTACAGGGCATCTTCGAGTATGGTCACCTACTCGAGAATTCTTGGCACGCCTGGATTTATAGGCGACAGCCCCAAGACTACATCACTTTGAATTTCAGGCGAAAAGAATCTATGCCGGCTGAGCCGTTGCGAGTTCTACTGCAGCAACTGGGCAATCAGCTAGCTTGGCATGGGCCACTTGGCATGGATCTTGTCGAGTCAACAGATGGACTCCTGGTCATTGGCGTCACACCACGGATCATGGAGCCAATGAATGCCTACTATTCGGGGGTCGACTTGGTCGAGAGTCTCCTAGATACCACCGAGATTGTCCCTATGGGACAAGGGACGACAATTGACCACCGGCTTTTGTTGAGAAACCCCAATGGCCTGGCCTACATTGGCCAACTTAACATACACGTACCCTATCCACGTGGTATGGCAGAAACGATCGCAGCGAAGACTTGGGCTAAAAGAGAGAAAAGTGGGAAATTACCAGGCTCGAAAGAAAGTTCGCCGCCCTTGGGGAAAATATTCCCCACCTCGAGATTATCAATAAAATCTGAGAGAAAACCATCACTGTCTACAAGAGAGCGATCAGTCAGGTCATCGAAAGGGCTGTCACCAGATGGGAGTTCAACCCTAGGTTCAACACTGCCCTCAGCTGGAAAACTACCTAGGGGAAGATTACCATCACCAGCGCCAAATCCTTCTGGTGCTTTGCCTGAGGCAGAGTCATCTGTTGAGAAATTTCCCGAGCTAGACTTGACTGCCGGATTTGTACCATCAGGATTTGAACGGTCAGAAACATCAACACTATCGCGAGGAAGATCACGAGTCCCGAAGAGGGTTCACGGTACCACTGTAACTGGATTAAAGGTGGGTAAATTTGGTAACCTATTGCACATATATACAGCAAACACTTCGGACGTGGAATCGCTACCCAGGGTGTATACTGAATCGGAAATTCAACAAATTCCTCTCCCTGTAGGCAGTTCGGCTTACGATTCGGCTTCGGAATCAAGAGGAAAATCGCCGCGCAGAAGAGATTGGGAGTCGTCCTCTGGTTACAATGGGTCTGCTTCTTCTGGTTTCAGAGTGTCTGCAGAAGCAGACTCGGATGCGACACACACTGCGTCTGCGCGGCCGCATCGTATTGGCAAGGGGACTATGAGAGCATCTTTAAATACGAAAGACGATTCAGCGGCAATGTCAGTTCCGACATCTTTTCAACGGGCATACGATGGGCAAACAATACTTTCCGGACATGGTAACGACGCCGCAAAAATCCAGAAACATGCTGTTTTTCTGCCCGAAATCAAATACACGGACCCGGCCACTATTGGGCCCTACGACCACGCGCAGTACGCCTTCAGGCAGAATGTTCGTACCCATCAGTTCATCACTGTTTGCCTGGAACAGGCTGTCTACAACCAGGATTGGCGCCGCGCCCTGTTGAAGGAAGCGATGGCTATTGCCTTCAAAAAGGGGTCCTATGCCAGCTCGAAAGAGGAACTCACCCCCATCTGGCGCGACCCGTACAATCTGCCGTTGCACATTGGCTGGGTTCTTACCCTTCTCTAGAAAGGACAGCACAAGGCAGAGCGGATGAGGGAGCGGGCGATGTTCCATGGTCAGCAGCTAACGCGTGCCCATTATGCGCAGCTCATCAATGACACTTTGGAGCTGGAGCTTGATTATCCAGAGCCTCCAGCAGGATGGATATGATCAGAGGTAAATGTTCTTGGAATGATGACAAGACGAGCGAGTGATATCCGCACTTTGAAAGCAGGATTAAAGCGTTTGTTTCATTGAAGTGGATGACGGATAGGTATTTCTGCTTTGTAGTATTCCTTTCTAATGCCAAATTAACGGCTGGAGTAGTTGTGATTAAAAAGACTTCACAAATGCCCACAAATCTTGGTGTTTGCTCGAAAACCGAAAGGTGAAGTGGCTCACTGCATAACTTCACTCCTGTGAACAAAGGGAGATAAAGGAGAGTCCTTTGCATTTCACTAACCCTTGCTCGAATAAACGGGAAGTCTTATGAAAATGCAAGCAGAGAGACCCCCGAAAGAAGACCGCCTGTTTACCCAAGTTGCCAAGGTATTCCTGCTATTTTATTCAAGAGTGGCAAAAGCACAAGATTTAAACTTTTGAAACCGTACCTTGTTCCTGGTCTAATGTATGTGGTCGATTCAAGCTGAAAGTCAAAATCTCATTGGAAAAATAAAAGTATTGGTAGAGTAATTAAGTCGCGGAAGCAAGCTCTTATACTTATCTGGGGAGGTATGCATATGCACGACAACTGATGAAATGAAGCTTTTTTCTCGAGTGTATGGAGTAAGTAAGTACCTGTCACGTGGCCTGATTTCGAGGCGGCGAGATCCAGCCTGCGCATTCCCGTTGCCAACCCCCCCAAAAATGACGAGCATGAAATGGCCGTTGGCGGTCTTGGCGAGCTGGGAGGGGAAGGCTGACTGATGTCATCGGGCCTAAGAGAATGTAATTCCCTTTGGCGTTGTTAATTGTAGAGTGGAGAATTTGGTATAAGGATAGGGCTACAGGGCGATAAGACATATCCCCCCTTGCCCCCCAAAGTCGGGAGTAGTCATCCCCAGCGGCGGCGAATTGAATCCAATCCACGGGCATCCAACAGCAAACACAAACGCCACGCCGCAACCAAAGCGCTGCAAACACCATCACATACGTCCCGATCTTTCGCCCCCTTCTCGGATCGATTTTCCTTTTTTTGCTATTTCTTGCTACTCAACAGCAACAACACATTCGCTCTCTCAAGTCGCTTCGCAACCTCTTCCTTTTTATTTTTTTTATTTTTTAACTCTGGTAGGGGCCCTCGCGAGCTCAGTCACGGCTATCTAGTCACTTCAAGATGGCGTGGTCCAAGTCGACGCGCATCAAAGTGATGCTCGTCATCGACGTCCTGTTCTTCCTTCTTGAGTTGGGTGTTGGCTTTGCGGTATCCTCGCTGGCGCTGATGGCAGATGCCTTTCATATGGTGAGCTCTTCTTCTTCTGGTGGACTATCGAGGCATTGAACTGACATATTCCTGCGCTCCAGCTTAACGATGTTATTTCCCTCCTTGTCGGGCTTTGGGCAGTCTCCGTGGCAAGCAAAGCAACCACCGACCGGTTTTCTTATGGTGTGAGTTGGGAATAAGACGAAAGAAGGGACATCGGCTTCTTCGCCGACTGTAGTTGTCTTGTGCTAACCGAATCTACCACAGTGGCTCCGCGCTGAAATCCTTGGCGCCTTCTTCAACGCCGTGTTCCTCATTGCCCTCTGCGTATCTATCGTCCTCGAAGCTGTCACTCGGTTCTTCAAGCCTCCCGAGATTGGAAACCCCGAGCTGATTCTGATTGTCGGCTGCCTCGGTCTTGCTTCGAACTTGGGCGGCTTCTTTGTGCTTGGTGGACATGGGCACTCTCACGGACCTGGCGACCACAGCCACGGCGAGGGCGAGCACGAGCACGATCATGCCAACACGCACACGCATTCCGACGGCGGGTATCACGATCTCGACGGGGCTGAGGAGGGACGGGCAGGATTACCGATCGACAACCAGGACACTGCAGCAGACGAGAGTGGGCGTGTGGCCGATCTCCTTCCCGAGGCAGCTGTGGCGAGATTCACTTCAGCTTCTGCAGGGCCAGGGACCCCCCCGCGTCACATTAGATTCGAGCGTGAGGGTGTGCGCTCTGAGCCCATCGAGCGGTGTGGTAGCAGAGCGTCGGTGCATTCCAGGGGGGCGGACCGGCGCACACCAGTGGGCGTGCGGCATGGTCGCCTTACTAGCATTGAGGACATCAGCATCTACCCCGCCAGTTTCCGGCAGGATATTATCAACGCTAGTCGACCTCGGGACGAGTCGAGCAGCGACAGCAGCTCCGAAGACGACACTGCCATCCAAGGCGATACAGAGGCTGTTGAAGATACTCCTTTGTTAAAGGACGACGGACATTTGCATGGGCATGGCTATGGTTCACGCTCGGGCCGTTCGACCTCCAGACGTCGCCGGAACTCGGAGATCCATCACACTCATAATCACAACAAGCCGAGGAAGTCGGGCAAGAGCCACGGGCACAACCATGGCGACATGGGCATGAACGCCATGGTTTTGCACGTTATCGGGGATGCGCTGGGCAACGTGGGTGTGATTATCACGGCACTCGTCATCTGGCTGACGGAGTGGAAATATCGTTTCTATGCCGATCCCACAGTGTCTCTGTTCATCACGCTCATTATCCTGCGCTCCGCCATTCCCCTGACCATTGCAGCATCCAAGATTCTTCTTCAGGCCACGCCGGACAACATCGACCTGAATGATGTTCGCGAAGACATCCAGAACCTTCCTGGAGTGATTAGTTGCCACCACGTCCACATCTGGCAACTCTCCGACACTAAGATTGTGGCTTCGATGCACATCCAGGTCGAATTCCCCATCTCAGAAGCCGGCGGAGAGAGGTACATGGAACTGGCCAAGACGGCACGGAGATGTCTTCACGCGTACGGCATCCACAGCGCCACCATCCAGCCAGAATTCTGCCTCGACAATGCGCATGACCACGGCGAGGATGCTGGGATGCGTCTGGATGGCTCTACGCTCCTCGCGTCAAAATGTGGCAAGGCCGACCCTGACTTGTGTCTTCTCGAGTGCATCGACGACTGCACCATACAGGGCTGCTGCTTGGTGGCAGGTTCGAGGCCGGAGAGCAGTCAGTCTGCGAACAGCCATTCGTCGCACGATCATTCTTCTCATGATCATTCATCACATAGCCACTAGCTGTGGCTGGGACTGCGGCAACTGTTGATAGTCTGGATCTTTTTCTTTTTGTATCTCTTTGTGGCTTTCTGGTTCATCCGCCTTAAAAAAACAGGTCAACCTTCGACGGCCATCGATTTTTTGAGTTTTTTTCCACCAAAAAACCACCTCTTTTGGAGATTTTGAGAAGTGGGATGGGCTGAGGAGTTGTTGGCGTTTTCTTGCTTGCGTTGCGTAACGCGCCGATCGGGGTTGTGTTTTGGTATTGGGCAAAGAAACCCCCACAAAAATTCATGGAGTTCAGGACAGGCAGGCAGGCAATCTGATTTCTCTCTCTGTCTCTCTCTCTCGGGTCTTAAGGTCAAGCGATTCTTTTCTTTTGCTCAGAGTTTTTGATATTTTCCTCTCTCAACACCGAAAAGGAAAAGGGAGAATGAAGAGTTGTATACTAAATATTATATTTCTGTGGACGGTGCTTTTTGAGGTGGCAGGGTGTCTGATGCACTTGGGAACGTCCACTAGTTTTAATACGTTGACTGAGGATTGCGGGCGTGTACACTAGATGGTAAAGAGGGATGTATGGGGTTCATTCGTTTAATGCGAAAACTTGCTTATTCGATTTGATACCAATGGCTTTCGATTATGTTGGTGAATGATGATTTCGGTCTTGAGGAAGGGATGAGTGTCCCTGCAGTTACATAAAGCACAAAGGGACAAGTATCCGTGCTGTACACCGGATGACAACAAATAGTGCCGTGAAACAATAGGAGTGAGTCAAGAGATGCGAAGCTTAGGGTTAACACTCCTTTGATCGTGTAGGGGATCGTCAACATGGTGCTATTCTAGGAATGGGCAAGCTGGAACTCGAAAGGGGGGTTATCGCCTTATCGCTTATCTTATCGTAGCTTCCCTTGCACAGCCGGTCGCCGGATGACACAACCACGACTTGCTAGATCTAGTGCTAGTGCCAGTCCGCTGCGGCTGTTGGTTTTCATGACCACTTCTGAGTCGTCCGCCATTCCTCCACGGCCTTAAGAAGCAGAAACATTTACATGGCAGGCCTATCTACCGTTTGTATTTTCCTAATCTTTTTAGCCTAGGTCATAAAGACCTGGCCGGACCGTTTTCTTTGAACCAATTGATCACCATTTTCCCTCTCTCCCTCTTCCATCATCCGTGCTATCTACCATATCAGTTGCTGCTTGCCACCGACTGCCAAGATGAACCCCGCCGTCGATTCCAACCCCGAGCTCGAGTTCTTCCGGGAGCAGTGGAAGGCCGAAGTGCGGGCCAAGATCCCCGCTGCCTCGTCTTCTTCCTCGGCGGGCCCTTCCTCCTCATCTCAGCCGCACCAGAAACAGGCTTCATCGGCAGCGGTTGTTCCGGGACCGCCCTCAAAGGCCGTTACCAGAGCGGCAAGGGCTTCGGATCATGTACGGAAACCCGCACATCCTCCACCGGCGCCGCCGCTCGTACTGGCACCGGCAAAGAAACCCGTGATCCAGGAGGAGGAGGAGGAGGAGGAGGAAGAGGATGACTTTGTTCAGCCACCGACGTTTGATGAGCCGCCCCCGGCCGCCGGTACAACATTAGCCGGCCAGACAGGTGTTGCTGCTGCTCCGGGAGGCGGCGCCAAGGAGCCGGTCTCGGCTCTTGATCATTATGAAAAAGCCGTAGAGCGGGAGACGGCCGGCAGTCTGGGGGATAGTCTGAGACTGTATCGGAAAGCGTACAGAGTATGTTCAGTTTTGTGAATGTACAGGCAAAATTCAGGGTACTGACTGACGGATTCCAGATGGATGATCGCGTCGACCAAAAGTACAAGAACAAGCATTTCCCAAAGCCGGCCACCACTGCTGCTGTAAAGCCTACGGTGGCTTCGGCTTCGGCTTCGGCTTCGGCTTCGGCTTCGGCTTCAGCGCGTTCTGCCGCTACTTCTACTGCTCCTGCTATGCCAGTAAAGGCGGAGAAGCAGGAACCACAGTCGATGAAAGATCTCATTGCCAGTTTCAGCCGAATGGTAATCGAGCCCGCCGCACCCGAGATAGAAGGGATGCCTCAACCTCCATGCCCTATTGCCTCTCTGCCAGGCGAAATTATGGTGCACATTCTGTGCGAGGTAGCCGTTCTTGACGTCGGCTTATTCGTCCGCCTCGCCCAGGTCTGCAAACGGTTTGCATATTTGGTGGCAACAGAATCCAGCATCTGGCGACGTGTGTGCATGGGCTCCGAGTTCGGTTTTGGCGGCATGCACTACCATTGGGCAAAGCAAATATCATGGGGGCCACTTACCTCGGAGGACCTCCTCCGCGAAGCTGAAGCCGAGGCAAGCGAGGAGAATGACGAGAAAGGGCAGGAGGTCATGATCATACCCCTGACCTTGGAGCAGCGCGCGCAGCGCCACGCGGAAGAGAGCGCCGCCAACACGCTCGCCTTTTTCCGGACCCTCTACTCCTCCAGCTGGCAGCGCATGTTTCGACTACGCCCCCGTATCCGTTTCAACGGCGCCTACATCAGCACGGTGAACTATATCCGATCTGGCCAGGCGAGCTCTAACCAAACCACATGGGGCACGCCCGTTCACATAGTCACCTACTACCGCTACCTACGTTTCTTCCGTGACGGAACCGCCTTGAGCCTGCTCACCGTGACCGAGCCCGCCGACGTTGTCCACCACTTAACCCGCGAGGCCGCGGCATTGCACCGCAACCGTGCCGCGTCGCACCTGCCCAGCCAAGTCATGCAGCAGGCCCTGCGCGGCCGGTGGCGCCTCACTACGGCGGCTGACGGCCCGACCGCCTCGATCAGTGAGGTCGAGGGGAACCTCGTGGTGGAGACTGAGGGCATGAGCACGTATATCTACCGTCTGGATCTGTCGCTGCGCAGCGTAGGGAAGAACGGCGCGAGGAATAACAAGCTGGTCTGGAGGTGCTTCAATACGTATAATAAGCTGACGGATGACTGGGGGGTCTTTGAGCTCAAGAATGATAAGCCCTACTTCTTCAGTCGAGTCAAGAGCTACGGCGTCAAGGGGGAGTGATGAATCGGAACAAAGCCAGGAGGGAGGTGAATCATGCAAGTAGGATGGATGCCAGGCTACGTCGTCAGTCGGCTCATTTATTCTCTCTTTTTTTTCTTTTTTCTTGTGTCTTTTTAGACAGAGCATAGTTTGTTTTGTCACAGACTCTGGCAGCGCTTGGTTATTAGATGGCGTTTGGTGTTTGATTCTGTCTGGGCTTGCTCGCGTCCCACAACAGCATTTTATTTTATTTTATTATGATGAAAGACTCGGGTCACATCTGGCATATGTGTTGATGTGTGATAAGTAGTTGGTTAGTTAGTTGCCATACTTCGGAACACAAGACAGGAGAACGGAACCATGGGCATGGAATTACTGGGTTGCTCAGCATATGCTGTGTAGCATTGCAATATTTACTCTGCATCTGCCATCTGCAGTCCGTCCGTCCGTCCGTCCGTCTGTCGGGACTCGGGAAGAGCCTCACTGGTTTATTCCGTGCGGTGGTGCACCATCTGTTATCTCTCACTAGAGTCTTCAGAGACTTCCACCAGCCTTGGTTGGCTAATAAGTCCAACCGCGAATACCGACGCTGCCGCCTGATGGTCCGAGTTTATTTGTGATAATGCGTGATAGGTACATGTATGTAGTCAGCAGTTATGCAGCTTGCTCTGTTTTCTCCGTGATATGTCGTTCTATTTATCTGACACGGAATCGTCCGAGGTGGGTGCGTAGTTGTCGGGCAGCCTGCTCTACGTAAGGCTAGAGCAAGACTGCCCGATTTACGTAAGGCTAAAGCAAGACGGCCTGCTTTCCGTGAGGCTGAAGCAAAGACTGCCTGCTTTACGTAAGGGGTAGAGCAAGACTGCCTGCTTCCCCCCTTGGCATAGGGGCTTCCTTGTTGGTAGGTAGATACACAGTGTACAGTCGGTTGTTTGTTCTTGTGAAACATCTGTTATCGCTTGAATGCTCTTGGTTGTTTACGGATACCGACGACGAACGCCGAATGGTCCGAATTTTTTTTTGTGGTGGTGCGTGAGGCAAAAAGGATACTCTCTCCCAAGACTGCCTGCCGCCATTCTGGACATGGCTTGCTGTTCGTACGCAGCCTCAGTTGTTTGTTCCGTGTGGCGTCTGTTATCTTCTGTTGACCACCTCAGTGGTTGTCACAAGACAGCTGACTTTTCCAAGACTGCTGTCTCTTTGCATGCGGCTTGCATGTCGGTAGGCAGATAAAGCCTCACTCGTTTGTTCCGTGCAACATGTATTTGGTTTTTTTTTTTTTTTTTTTGAAAAAAAAAAAAAAAAAAAAAAAAAATATACACCCGCGGCTTGCGCATGGGTTGGGGGGTGGGGGGGGTGCCGGGGGTTGTTTGGTGGGGGGGCTAAGGAGTGCTTGGGCGGGGGTGGTTGTCATGGCACAGGGGGCCCCGTTGGCGGGACGAGACGGGGTGTGTTTTTGGATAACTATAGCTGGGTTAATGGGCACAGA